>OW799234.1:135435304-135760304 GCA_941918925.1 Phyto melanocephala | reverse complement strand
CATCTGACTTGTCAATTTTCCCCCTGCTAAATTCAAAAATAAAGTCTGTTACCTTCAAAACATGGCTTCTTCAAAGCTTATGTGCAGGGAGAGAGACAAAAATAAAAATGGATATATCACAATTCAGATCCGACTGTAAATACCGAAAATATAAAGTAAAATTTAAAAATACCAGCCCTACGTTGGGCAGAAAAAAAATTTTCTTTTTATAATCGCCTTACAAACATTTTTTTTTTATTGTCGAATAAATATTGTTTTAAATAAATGTTTCATCCCTATACATATTTTTGTTCAATGAATAAATAAATAAAAATATGTAGTATTTATGTTTAACTTAAATTTAAAATTAATTTTAAATTAGCTTATGTGTGTACAGGACATGACCACACAATTCTTAACAATAAATATTAAATACATACATACAAACACATACATATAATAAGAATATACAACATTGCAATTGCAATAAAAGTGTGGAAATTCAAAAAGCTCGTTGGGCGAACAAATTTTTATTTTATTTTTATTATTTTTTTTTTTTCATTAATAATCCACAATTAAATGTGCACAGTGCAAATGTATAGTATTTAGTAACGAAAGTGTAAAGTGCAAACATAATTGGCTTTTTGTTTTCGCATTTTTAAAGGTGTGAGAGCATTCATATTAATGTATTCATTTTGATTTTACTATTATATGTATGCAGACATGTGTACATGCAGAAACAGTAACGAGCAAACCTGAACGAATAATAATTAAATTTAAATAATAATTAAAGTGATACCAAACGTTTATAAAGAAAAAGGTCATATTCATATGTATGTAATATGATGCACAAAAAGGATATGGCCTTGACTAAAAAGTATATAATGGACTTCGATATTTTAGGGGCAATTAGATTAACGAAGCGAACACAGTACATTTTTCAATTTTACAGTTCCTTTTATCAATTTCAATTTTTTTAGCAAAAAATGTTTCAGCTTATTCGGACTAGTAGTTCTTGTGTTATGACAAATAAAAGAGCTTTAAACGTGACAAATTCCCCTATACGACATCGACTAACTTCAAATTAATTTTTAAATTATTATTTTATGTACCTTGAACAAACTAATGATGCAGAATATCTTCTTTTTGGGTCTACTTTCATAGACAATTATCAGAACTGAGTCCCGAAATCGTTTGTTGTTCTGTGTAATGATAGTGTAGCGCCGCTATTTATTTATAACTTTCGGAATTTTATTAAATATAAAATAAGGAAAACATTAATCCTTGAGGACTATTTAGCCCCTTGTGGACGTTGTTAGTCTTAGAATTAAAGCGTCTCTTTTGGACACGCATTATGGTTGGACCACCCTATACATACGTATGTATGTGTATGCACAAGCCGTTTATTAATTCTCATATCATAAAATTGTTTTCATCTATTGTAGCTTATTTTATTTCTTGTCATTCTGTTTTGGATTTAAAAGACAAATTCATTCCCATTGACACATTAATATTGACACATGCTACTTCCTGTTTACCCTAGAGAAATTTTTCTTTTGAAATTGTTGCACTATAAAAAACAAAAGAAAGAAAGATATAAAAACATGTATGTAAATAAAAAATATCACTCACACAACTTCATAAAATCATCTAATTTTTATAGACATAATAAAAAGGAAAACAAAACCATCATTGCAGATGTATGTATGTAGATAGGAAATGTATGTATGTATGAGTATATCGATGTATGTTAATTTGTATGAACGTACACATAGCCCAGCATATTCATTCATACATTTTTATAGCCAAAATGATTTTATTTATTCTCTTGTTTCGCACTTACTCTTGCATGTCTGAAAGTTAACACAACAGTAGGGTTTCCAACCGAAGGATGTTTTTATATATACCGGGATTACCAATCTTAGAATTTTAAAGCCCAGAATTACAGAATTTCTGATTATTCTTATTTATCTTCATATACTTTTTTAGAAATATAATACAGCCTATAATTTATTAAGAAAAAAATCAACACAATTAGTTAATCAGCAATTTTGTTGTGCAAATTTGTGTAAGACTACTTTGCACTGATTTTTAGTTGTGCACATTTGCTTAAGAAAGAAAATCGAAATTGAGGCAGTGTAATTTTATTAAAAGTTTTTACTTAACGAGTTTACAAGATTACCAACCTAACGATACACCAAACTCCATTTCTTTAGAGGAAGAAAAGAATCTGGAAGATTTCCAGACAGATTAAGCATATCTAACAATAGGGCTATTCACTTTTGAGTTTTGTATAGCAATAGAATAAGAAAGGTACGTAAGCGTATCTGGATTACAAGCGATGCCGATTGCATCAAATACCTGGAGTACCTTTCAGGATATTCCCAAATTGTTCTACATCGGGCAATTGGGTCAGTAGGGAACACTGTTAGGTTTTCTTTCGAGGATGAGTATCCTTTGTCGAAGAACTATAACTATAAGAAGAAGTGCCTTTAATCATAACATACGACAGAGACAACGTAGCTCTTGTGACGATAACAAGGGGAAGAAGACGAAGCTGAGGAGCACTGTTTTTTAAGTTTAAGTTGTAAGATTTCAGAAGTCCAAAATGTCTTTAAAATGGGACTAGTTTACATAGGCGATGGTAGCAAGACGAAAACGGTGGAGGAAACCTTACGGTCACTGATGAAGGTACACTTTTCCAACAGTTTTATTTTCACATGACTTATGGGTTTGTATTACCAGATAAACTAATGAGACTAAGATATAGTATAGTGCCTTTTTTTCTTTTAGGCCGGTTGCAACGGATGAGATATTTTCTTCAGAACTACAAAAGAGCATACGCACTCTCCTTGTGGTTATCATGAAAATATTTTTTGCTTATCTTTCAACAAGATTCAATCCAGTGTCATGGCGTTAAACTAGGACAGTTATTTTAATGAAGGCAATGAAAAGGATTTTGGTGGATTTAATGAAATAGAATATGACAGATAGACCATTGAGTGGTCTATTTGAAATATCTGGGGGTAACACTGGATACAAAACTAACTTGGGATGATCATGTTAAAACAAAGATACAGACGACTAAAGGCTATTACATCAGTGTAAACGGATTTGCTGCCAAAAATGATAATTTTCTCCTTAAGCAGCACATTAAATTTATACGATAATGGTAAGACCAACAATCGCTTACGTATCTGCTGTCAAGTGTTTCAGAAAACGATTAGGCAGACGTTGGATGGGGTTCAGAGTATTGCTGTTTTAAGTACATGTGGTGCGATGCGTATCTCACCAACGCAAGCAATGCTAAAATTATACGTAAGGGAAACTGCAGCAAAGTAAGCAATTCGAATATAAAGCAATAATTCTTGGTATCACTTTGGATCAAATTTGGAGCATAGGACAATCCTGTAACATTTAATCAAAGTTAAATTTATGAATATGCTTTTCTCTTGGTATAGTTAAGGGGTCTGAAAATATACCATTCGTTTTACCGAGAATTTGCTTGCACTTTAAAATTTAACAATAAAATTAATTAACCTCCATCTACGTCTGTTTTTTTTTTAATACGAGTGCGTTTTTGTGTTTCCTTGCGTTAATTGAAAAAACAAGAAGTGAATAAATAAAAACAAATAGAACAAAAACAACACTTAACATTTGCAGCAATCAAATAAAAATTAAATACCGTAATTTTTAATGACTACGATAAAAGATGAGGAGAAAAAAAATCATTAAAAATATAAACGCCAACAATGAGTGAGTGAATGATGTACATACATACGAATAGTGCTATGAATGAGCCAACGTAATGATGTTTGTACAAAAGGTATGAGCAATAAATATTGTTCTAAAAGCAGAAGGTTCCCAACATTTAACATTCTTTTATAAATACATATAACCATACACATAATTTTTTCTAAAGTCATAAATCGATACTTTGATATAAAGATAAAAAACGTTTAAAAATTTTAACATAAAATAAAATTGAAAAGCATTAGTAACTGAGCAATAGAGTAAGTTTACCGATTTCAATCAAAAGATTTATTAAAAAAAAATTGTGTGATGCTCTTTTTATATACATTTAAACATTATTAACATATAGCTTTTATACTTAGATGCATCATAAAAAATGACCAGCCGTAGTAATACACCTATTTTAGTTAATGTGCGTGTTAAACTAACATTTCCTTAAGGTATGATATGCATAAATGAAACATCTATTAGCTGTTGGCATTTTGAACATGCAATAATTCTATATAAATTTTGGAATCCCAACAAAATTAAACATTTCTTTAAAATACTTAAGATCACAGTTCACACCTAACCCATGTTAGTATTAAAACAAAAAATCTTGCATCACTCTATTTATATTCACAAAATAGAAAAATTAAATAAATTTTTCTTCCCTTTTTTGTTTGTTCTAACCTGTCATTTAAACAAGTCAGGTGTAAATTCAAAATGAAGGCAATGCCAAAAATGAAAAGCGTTTTTAAAATTGTTTGCAGCACATAAGTATGTACATACCAGAGAATGGCATAGTTGTGTTAAATTCTTACGGCCGTATGTTAAAAAACTTAGCGCAGCTTTACAAACCGTTGTTAAGCAAAATTCCTTAATGTTATATGCGAAAACGTAATAATAATGGTTTAATAAAGGTATGTTAAGCTAATACCTTTATTAAACCATTATTAACTTTAAATATTTTAAAGTAGGAATATACCTTCTTTAAACCTACTATAAAGTGAGATTTTTATTTTTTCTTTCTGTTTATTGTCATTTCTTTATCAAGTGAAATTTTGTAAAAAAAATTTATATAAACAAAAAAAAAATAGTGTTAGTTGTAAAACTGAAAATGGACACATAATTTAATTAGAAGAATTGGTAATAATAATTGTAATTTAGTGAAAAAGATAAAATTAATTGTTTTGTTTTATTTTGAATATCTAATTCAAATATTAAATTATTATCGTCCACGAATTTGTAAGCCGAGGATTGATGCTTTTTCCATTCCGGATGACCAATTTAAAAAAAAATATCAAAATTTCACAATTTCAAAAAATTATTAAATGTAAACAAAAGTTTTTAGTAAGGTACATACAATCAAAACAAATAAAAAAAACTCGTTATTCAAATACCTATTTTATCCCTAACAAAAAAGTGTTGTTAATTCTTCTTAATTATTGGTTTTTTAATAAATATAGAACAAATTATATATTCCCATTAAAAAATGAATAAGTTGTTCAATGCTAATACAAACAAGTAAGAGCGCTATATTCGGCCGTGCCGAATCTTATATACCCTTCACAACGTGTAGTCATGCAATAACAGTAGTTTGTATCACCATAAGAAATACGTACATAGATATATAAAACATACATATATAAAAACATGTCATTGCGAAATTATTAATTTACGTATGAATGTTAAAAAAAAATTAAAAATAAATTATAATAAAAACATAAATAATATGTTAAATAAAAAATAAAAAAAAAAATATAAAAAAAATTTAAAAAAAATAAAAAATTTTTTTTTGGCTCAGCTGGGATTCGATGCCACGTTTTCTCTTACAAGTATACACGTTTGTATGTACATATGTATGTTGTTGTTGTAATGTTGTTTTTGTGAAAAAAAATCGAGGTGATCGTGGGTTTTTGCTCATATCACAGTTGTTTATGTACCGATGTTTCTGATTTTCAATAGCGATCTACTCCCGAATATTTCTGATATTTTAATACCTCACCCGGGTCCAAGCGATGTCGGGGGGCTTCAAAAAGTTGATTTCAACATACACACGGACAGAGCTTAATCGACTTCCCTATTCATAAGCTTTCAGAAAATATATACTTTATGGGGTCGGAAATGAAAATTGTAGAAATTTCACACGGAATGACAAACCTATATATACCCTTTTTCACTGTGTGAAGGGTATAAAAAAGGAAGTTACTGTATGATAAACCAAATAAAATCTGGTTATGAACGACTACCCAAATGAATTTATATTCGTTCTTGTGTATCGCTAACTATTAAATGACAAAAGAAAATAATGGTATTGCCAGTATCAAAACTAAAAATTCCTTCAAACAGCGTTGTCAACTCGGTGATTTTATCACCGTTTTTGGTGATTTTTAACATTTAGAAAGCGGAAAAATTGTGAGTCAGTGCTTGGTGATTTTTTTTTTTAGTTTTTAGTGATTTTCTTTTTTTTTTCGGTGACACCAAACACTAAAATTCAAATTAATTAATTGAAAAAAATTTTTTGTAAGTGTAAATTTATATACATACTACCAAAATGTAACTTATAGTACAATTACATGCAACTCGGCAAGAAAATAATATTACACTAAAAATTTAATTATTTATAAGATAATTGATTGCCAAGAAAGTTTTTGTTTCAAAATGTCTAACTTTATACATATGTATATGCATTTGAGGTGAATGTGAATAAAAGAAATTCCTCTTTCTTTTGAGATCATCTTATAAATGATTAAACCTTAAAGCAAACTTTTAGCGTCCCACAACTTTAAACGTTTAAAAATTTTACCAGAAAACCTTGAAATTTTGAGTAAAATTAACATAATTAATGTTAGAAATGTTTTATCACATACAAAAGAAGATATTTTACCGTTACCAATGGCAAAATATTGAATCCAGTCGATTTTTGGATTGAAGTTAAATCGTACAAAGATGCAGTTAACTTAAATCCCTTTGAAGCATTAAACTTAAACGTTAAACTTTTGTCGCTCCCATGAATGTGTTTAAATCTAAAATTCGCAACCGAATGTCTTTAAATTCAGTTAATGCCTTACTTCACATTAAAAATGGGCTTAAACGGGAAAATTCCTGTTGTGAAACCTACCAAATAGCTGATGAAGTAAATATTCTGATTAATAGCAATGATATTTATAAAGCATTACAATTTGAAATTAAGACTATGTTGTGGCCAGATGATAGTGATAATAATGAAGAAATAATAGACTTTAACATTGATATTTGATATTATTTACACAGAGAAAAGCTTAAATCCTAAAAGAATTATTAAACTGCAAGCTTATTAAAATTTTTCATAATTTTTAGTCAGAAATAGTTCTATTTACTTACTCTAATATGTAATATAAAAATATTTAAATATTAAATAATAGTTGTACTTATTTGGTTAATAATTTCTTTAATATTTTGTACAACAAATTCACATATGTTTATTAAACGTTTTATAAATGCATCAGGTATGGAAAAATTAATCCTGTCGTTATTTTTTCTAAATGTTGAAATAAATTTCTTACAATGCATCACTCCTGTGATATATTGTGAATTGATAACTACTTTAATAATTAAATATTTTTGTTATTTTTTCCAATGTTTTTGTTTATTTTTAGTTACAAATAAAAAAATGTCTTATTTGTAAAGAAATTTATATAAATGTATAATTTTATTAAATAAATAAAAAAATAATTTACAAATTATAAATTTAGTGCTTTTTTATGAGAATGACGCGTTTTTTCCTGGGTTATGGTGCTTTTTGAAATTTTAAAGTTGACAACGCTGCCTTCAAACATACGTGAGTTAGAGTGATGTTTTCTCATACGTTTTTTAAACAAAGGTTTATTAGGGTTAAAATATTTATTAACTAATATTTAGTTTAAGTCTACATTACGGGTTTTTTTTAACATACGGCCGTTATTGTTTAAAAATTCTTATTTATCTACACATTTAATAAGATTTAAAAAAAAACTGTGTCCGAACATAAAATATTTTTTGAAAATTTTGATGGCAGTTTATATAGTCAATGATCAACGATCTAGAATACAGAATACTACTCTTTTCAATTTCTATCTGTCTGTCTTCTTGACTCAATTGGCTTAAAAACAGCTGTACAGATTTCGATAAAATTTGGTACGGAGGTATCTTGATGTCTTTGTTAACATAAAGGATATAAAAGAAGAAGTTGTACGAACAACAATATAAATTTAAATTTAATTTAATTCTAAATGTTCATTTTTTCTATTCTGTCAGTTACATATGTGAACAAGGTTGCATTCGCTTATCTAACTCTCTCATCCACTATTATAGAAAGTTTCATCAATTTTTCAGAAAAAATACAAAAAATATACTGAATTAAATAAATACACCCAGTACGTGAACAACTTCACTGCTTAAAAAGTACATGATTTAAGTGGATTTGTTAAATATGAATTTATGCTTGCAAAATCGACAATGTGAATCTCTGAAAGGTTACACATTAATACATATAATACTTGATTTCTTACTGAAATTGTTTTCTCTCTGCATGTCCTTTTGAATGACTTTTAAAGTTTTTACAACCTTTTGTTGTGAAAGAAAATCAAAGTCATGTCGTAGAAATTTCAAAAAATAAAGCAAGAAAAATCTAATGATATTTAATTTAATAAATTTGTTCGGTAATGCTTAAAAGTATGTTTAGACATTCCTTACCTTTGTAAGGACATTGAAAAACGTTTTTATGTACTTTAATTTAAGGTTGACTTAATCATATCACTACAAAACACAAAACAAGTGATTTTTTTTATATTTTTAGCCTGGAAAGTGTGAGAAAATCAAAGGGTGTGAATTCTGCAAATTTGGTTATACATGACTTCATTTAAAGAGTGCTAACACCTAAGTAAGTAAAAAAAAGGCCAAAAATCATTAAATAATATTGTTTTACATATATTGAATTTTTTATTTTATTTTTATTTAAAGTACAAAAAGCTTTTTCTGTTGCCTCTTAGTCATAAAATACACTCTTTTTTAAATTTTTAATAAAAAAAACGCGTAAAAGTGATCTAAGTTCAATCAACAAATTGTTTGCTATTGAACCAGATGTGATAAATAAAGTAAAATAGAATATAACAAAAGATGTTTCTGCTGTGTATTCCTAATTTCTTGGATTTATATACAAATGTGTATGTATGTATGTGCATTTGCGTGTAGGTAGGTGTAATATAAACACATTTCATTAACCACTAAATACACTACTACTTTTATATTTTAATATCGGGTTGTTAGAAAATGATTAGGGCATACGAAGCTTAAACGAAAACTGGGATGAGGCGCATTTCTTTTTTATTAGATTGCGTGTAACACGCTACTTAGTTATATTAGAATATTATATATTGTTAACTTAATAACGAAACGGTAACTAGCATCCTTTCTAAAAATCATCAAAACAAGTAAGAGCACTATATTCGGCTGTGCCGATTTTTCGATACCCACCGCCAATTTTGTTTACTTTAAAAGCACAAAATTTATTATTTTGTTATTAACAGTAATTGCTATGAAAAAATCTCTTTATACTAAAATATGTATTACTTTCTTTGTGTAACTTCGATTTGCTTTTAATTTATTTTCTTAAATTTAGTTTTACAATGAAACATTAAGTAGTTAAAAAATAATATTACCTTTGCATATCACCTCCTGCTTTTGTTATAATATAATTAATATTTGAATGCAACTCAGATAATTCATTACTCTTTTTCGACATATTTTCATCCATATAAAAATAACTAAATTAAAGATAAAGCGTTATATGGGAGGTGTTCGTTAAAGTAGGCGTGTCACCTTAATTTTCCGTCATTGAAAGTCTTTTAATCAAGGAGCAATTTGTGCAAAGTTTCTGAATCAGACATCTATTTTTTTATTACGTTTTAATTTTACATATACCGATCGATAACTCCTTTCGTAATGTATAGATTTGAGCAATTTTCAGGTAAGACATTTTTCTTACTCAGGAATTATTTATTCGAAATTTCATCGCTCTATGTCAATGCGATTAGACACAATTGCATTTTATTCAATGTTGGAAGGACATGGTTTTTTGACCTACTCGCATTACGAGCTATAAGTCTCTTGCTAATATTCCGATTTAGCCATTTTCAATATTAAATAAACCTTGTGTAAAAGAAATATTCTGGCAAAAAATGAGCCCCCTAGCTTTTACGGTCCGAACTCAATCGTGCTTTCAACAGACGGACGGACATTAAAAGATTCGTCCTAAAATATACTCTTTATAGGGTCTAAAGTGAATATTTCTATGTGTTACAAACGGAATGACAATAAGAATATACCCCACCATTTTTTTGGTGGTGGTTATTAAAACTATCAAATTAAGCAAAATCCTTTTGACCAACACATTTGTATAGTACTACGTCTGTATGTCTATCTCTATATGGCCATGCATAACAAAATAATTTAGTTTATTGAGTTAAAACAATTTAACAGCCTATCATCAGGGGAAGATGGCATCTTCTTAGTATTTGCTGTTTCTTTGGCCATTTTTCAAATATTTTGCATGTAAGAATTTAATTTATTTATCCCAAAAATTCAATAAAAATTTTATTGAGTTTTTAAATATCTAACAACCTATTAACAGCTAAAATGTACATATTTATTTATTTATATAAAAACATGTGGTGACATTTAAGTACCTTCATGTGTTACAAATGCAAATGAGTAAAAAGAATTTGGCAATCAAATACGAAAAATTATTGAAACATACCACAAAACGATATTATTATAACTATTCAACTATTAAGCTTTACACATGTTTTTCACGAAGGTAAATTGGAAAAAATAATAATAATGAAATTGGTTACCTACGATTTTAATATTATACTCAAACTAGAATATTCTACTACCGGCTGTAACAACTGAAACTCTTTTTTTTGCGTATTACAATTTGTAAAATATTAACTGCCGTATTCATAACAAATATTTTAGGTTTATTAAATACTTATTTGACAGATGTTGTACAGAATTATTTTATGAATACGGCAGTAAAAATTTTAACTTAAGTTTATAATATCTTTTGTTTTGTTCTAAACATGTAACAATAATGTCATGACTATAGAATTTCGTGACTAGAAAAGTGGGAAGTGCCACGCCCATAAAAAATAAGTTATTATTTTCTGCTACTTGAGCTTCATCGATTTTTCTAAAACTTTGCACACATATTGAGCTGTCATGCCTATACAATTTTGTGATTAGAAAAGTAGGCAGTGCCACGCCCATAAAAAATATATTCAGCTATTTCCACGCATTCCAGTGGTTCCCACCGATTTGCCCTTCAACTTCAAGTGACTACAGTTTTCAGCACAAGGACAATCTCTGCGTGTTGCAAAAGTGAATTTGGAAAATCCATGCTTTTCACATGGCCAGCTGTACCCCACATGCTCCAGAGTGGAAACACCAAAATTTTTTTTTATTTTTACAGCAAATGGATAAACCAAAAATATTGTAAAGAAATGTAATATAAAGCATTTACTGCTTCAGAATTCTCGGAAATTAAAAATAATATTTGATTTTATTTAAGCACACGATTTTATTTTATACACGCAAAGAAAAAGCATGGTTGTGGTAATCATAATCTAAGAGCAACATACTATGATTGAATTGTATGATTGGAGTTAGAACATATAAGGGTTGCCAATTATCATTATTATGTTGAATTAAAGTATCATGCAATAACCGTATAGATGAAATCGACAATCTTTGCTTTTTTACGGCAAATTATTGAATTTTGCGTAAAGTTAGATAAATTAATTGTACTTTTACATTTTCTCCTTTATTTTCAAATTTCTTTAATTCTTTCAAAATTTTTGTTCATTTTTTTTTACATCACAAACTTTTAAAATAATAAAAATGTATTCAGCAAGAAGAAGAAAAACAGTTGAAATCAAAATATTATTATAAAAAATATTATTAATATTGATTGCTCTCTAATCATACTGTTGTCTCACATATTATTAAATGATTATTTGTAATTTTTAATGCTTTGGAATATAATGTTATTTTTGTCGGATTAGTTTTATTTAAATCATTTTTAAACGACAAACATAGCGAAAAATAAACATTTAATGATACAATGCAAACAAATGCTTGGTTATCGTGACAAAATATGTGATGAAATAAAATAAATTTAACAATTACTTGTTTTCGGCAACCAATTATTGGTATAGAGAACATAATATGCCCATCGTGATTTTTTTTTTCGCGTGTGGATATAAGCAAAGGCTGTCACTTTCATTTGTTGTATATCAGAAAGTTATGCGGCGATTGTGATGAATTTTAATAAAGGGTAAATTTTTAAATATATCTAATTGATTGATACTGTGCAACATTCATGGTAATGTTGCAGAATGTGTGCGAAAATTGCTTACGGATTTTGGAAGAAGAGAAGCACCGTCAGCTCCGTATGCTCGTTTTCTTGTGAAAAAAGTGAAAGAAACTGGCATCCTCATCGATAAACCAAAGCGTGAAAAGCCAAAAACAGTGCGTACACCCGAGATTATTGCTGCTGGCGCAGAAAGTGTGCGTGAAGCGCCATCAACATCAATTCACCGTCGTTCTAAACAATTGAACATTTCGGAGACATCGTTGAGACGAATTTTGCACAAAGACCTTGGTATGACGCCATACCATTGTACTTTCAAATAAAAAAAGAAATTTTACAAAATATTCAGTAGTTTTTTTTTGTAGTATTTTCAAAAAAAAAAGTTATTTGGCGGACCCTTTATAATTTTATATTACAGATCGCCAAGTTTTCTCTAATTAAACGTTTTTAAATAAATTGTGAAAAAATATACGCAATTCAATACAAAAAAAAAGAATTATCTGCGAAGTGCATTAATTAGTTTGACTTTAAAAATCGGAGTATTTTAATTATTTTATTTATTTAAATTCTTGTTTTCGCTTTATATTGATAAATGTTTTATGCGAAACACATTGGTTTATTTTATTACTTGAATATTTTTTTATTGCCCGTTTTTCCTTCTATTAGCGTTATTTCTCGTTCTAGTATTGCATTTGATAGATAGGTTTTGTATATTTCAAAAATTTTTTATATTGAAAAAATATTTTCCCGCCTTTTTTACAAAATAGTTTTTTCAATTTGTAATTGTTTTGAATTTGTTTTTTGTTAATATAATTTGTATACATATTTACCCTGAAGAAGCTACCCATTGTTTGGTAGCGAAATATTGGTTAATAAACAATTTTTTATAAAAAAAACAAAAAAGTGATCTCAAGCTTAAATAAAAATCAAATATAATCAATTAAAAAAGATCAATAAATTTAGACGATATATAATAAATAAACTATTTATTTTGCCATAAATTAAAAAAAAATATGCAGTTATCTGCTGTTTTAATGTATTTTAGTGTAAAAATTACATGTGTGTATTGTAGTTCAAATAATAAAATAGTACGCGTTTATAGATCGTAACCAAACAAAGTACAATTGTTATAAAGTTATTTACTTAATGTTATAATTCACTAACACATATACATATATTTATTATAAAAGATGAGATATTCGCAGGCCACCTTTATCTTGCCAATAACACATTATTATTATTTTGTACTATACAGAAAATGAAAAGAAATGACAAAAACTTACCGAAATAATGGAAATTGATGACAAGTTATTTAAATAGCAGTAAAGAAAGAAACAAGACAGGAGGAGTGGCGAGGGACGAAATCTAAAAAGGCTTAGAAAATGAAATTGAAAGATTGATCAATCAATGCCAGACTTTCTCAGCTGTTAATGACATTTGTTAATCCCAATAGCTTTACTTAAAGAAGTTTTGCTTTTCTTGTAACTCATTATACATAAGACGATAATTACATTTTATGTATTTAAATTTGATGTTAAACAAGTTAATAAAGAAAGTTAAAATGATTATTTAGCAAATAAAAAAAAATCATTATTGACAGAAAATTCAGTACACATTGTACTAGAACATTGTATGTGTAAGAACATCGTTTAAAAATTTCCATTTTTTTTTAATTGGGAGCATAAACTAAAGCAACATGTTTTTAAGACAATTTAGAAATAATCTGATAATACCCACCATCACCATCAAGTATACATATATGTAGGTAAAGTGACCACATTATAGCTTAGCTAAGATTTAATGTTATATGCCATTTTGCTTTTTTATTTTCGACGCCATCTTTGATTTTGATATTGTTCATAGTAAGCTGTATACTACTACTGAAGCCGATTCGTTTGATACCCAAATTGATGGGTTTGAGAAAAATAATTATTCGCCATTATGTTTGGGACGCCATCTTTGATGTTGACATTTTGTATAGTTAACTGTATTCTACTAATCAAACTCATTGATACCCATATTGATAGGGTTAAAAACATTCCGCCATATTGTTTTTGATACATAATCTAAGAGCAATATTGAACTTTGCTAGGTCTAAAAATGTTTACGACTGACGGGATCTAGAAATCTTTCAATTATAATCTATCACTCTTTCTCTTTTTGAGCCACACAATCTCTATCTCTATCTTCCATTCCACTCGTATTTAAACTGGCAATTTAGCTGTTCATTCTCTCTCCTATAGAATAATCATTATGGATCTGTGGCCTCTCGGCGGAGTAACCAATAACTGTGATATCTATATACAATACAGGATGCACGTCCTAAAAACTACTCTAATCTATGTACATTATGGTAAGGGTTTAGTTGTTTTATAGTTCTTTAAAAAGTTTTTTTTAGCAAATTAAAGAAAACAAATTGTTTCCTTTAATTTTCTAATTAAAGAAAATAATTATGCCATTTGCAATTATATTCGTAAAATATAATAGTAGTTACAGTAATATTTACCAAACATAGCAACACTCTTTTTCTCTAGAATTATTGCAATGATTTATTATTTTAGTTTTTACGAAAAGTTTTTAGATTCTTAAAAATTGTTTAAAAAAATAATTTAAATGATGTTAATAATAATTTAAGGCTTGTTATAGTCATGCAGCATTGCATAATTTACACAATCCCTAATAGCTATTTAACAAGACTACTTTAAAAAATTTCTTGTAATAGGACTCCCGGAGGAAAAGGAAAATTAATAGACCTTTTTGAAACAGATTCGGAAAAATGTGCACACCCATATTCAAACAAAGGAATCTATGATAAAAATAATAATAATAAGTATGTATGTATGTATATGAAAGAACATCCTTTAACGTTTTGACGTTGTACTGTTACTTTATAGTGTAAGTAAGTGAATCATTTATCAACCATTCTAAATACTTCTTATATGACAACATAATTTTATAATTTATTCAAATATTTGAATGTATAAATTTATTCTAAAACATCAAACACAATAAAAACAAGTAAGAGCACTATATTCGGCTGTGCCGAATCTTTTATACCCACCACCAATTTTTCGTTCTTTAATAGATAGGGGTTTTTTCCCGAAATTTTTTGTTTCCCGGGAATGCGAGATTTATTTTTTAATTTCCCAGAATTCCGCCGCAAAACAAATAAAAAGTAAATTTGTTTTTAATTAATAAAAAAAAATTTATTAAAAAGCACAAAATAGTTTATTACGTTAAAGAAACATTTCAAAACTATAAAAATTAATAAAAAAAAAAAACTTAATTTTAAGACATAAATTGAGTAAAAATATTTTTTATTGAAAAAATATTATTCTCTAGATGCGAGATTAAATATGAGCACAAAAAACAAAAATACAGATATTTCAGGTATGAGATCAAAAGTAAAATCATTAGAATTCAATTCTAAAAACATTTAAATACAATGTATGATTAAAAAATATAACTTAAAAATTCTTAGCGGCTTAGAAAATAATCTTTAATATGTTCAAAGTCTATCTCTGATTTTATTAACAAATTGCCCTGTTACAGAAAACACTCGTTCACTTTATATCGCTGTTGGACGAATAGTTAAAAGTGCATTTAACAAATATACAATATTTTGAATTTCTTAATCACTTCCCTCAAAAAATTTTAACTCTTTCTTTCTTTCATTTTTTTCAAAAAGTATAGCAAATTTTTTTAAAAAATATTTTGAATTCTAAAGTTAAAAAAAAACTTGATGAAAAAATGTTTATGATAAAGAAATGTTACAATACAAAAACATCTGCTTTCGAATCACAGCCACCTTTTTTATTTCCCGGGATCCCGAAAAATAATCCCGGGAAATCGGAATATTAAATAACTTAAATTCCCGGGAAATAACCCTATTTATAGCACAAAATGTATTTTTTTTTTTTTGTTTTTTACAGTTATCGCTATGCAATAATCTCTTTATACTAAAATATGTATCACTTTCTTTGTATAAATTCGATATGCTAGTAAAATGTTTTCGTAAATTTAGTGGGCGTGTCACATTTATTTTCTAGCATAACAATGACATTGTCTAGAAGGATATCTGTGACAAATTTCATCATCATACCTCTAATTTTGTCGGTTTCATGAGTTTTTAAATTTTATAAACAGTGGGTAACGTGAAAAATGGGCGTTATAGTAGGGGTGTCGAGGCTATTTCTACTAATGAATGCAACTTAGATGTTTCAATATAGTCCTTTATTATTCTAAAATCTTTATTCATAGAGAAAGTATATGAATTTGAGATAAAACGTTATAAGTGAGGTGGGCGTAAAAGTGGGCGTGTCACATTTATTTTCCTTTAGAACATAACATTTGGCCAAAAAGCAATGCTTGCAAAATTTCAGTATAGTTCATCTAATTTTGTTCGTTTTATGCCGTTTTTGTTTTTAAATACACCGAAAAATACACTGTGTGGCATAAATTTTCGTACATTTTTTCTCTAACTCCTTTTGTAATGCATAGATTAAAGCGATTTTCGAATAAAAATATAGCTTTCACTCAGGAAATATATATTTGAAGTTTCATGACTCTACGTCAATGCGTTTGGACACAATTACATTTTATTCGATACTAGCCAAACCCGGCGCGCGTTGCTACGCCCCTTAATGAATCGAAATGCATTCTGAATTTTAATTGAATATTAAATGCAAAAACCTAAAAATTAAATTTTTTTTTATGGGCGTGGCATTGCCCAATTTTCTAATCACGAAATTGTAAAGTCATAACAGCTTAACATGTGTGCAAAGTTTCAGAAGAATCGGACCAGTGCAAGTACCTCAAAATTATAATTGTTTTTATGGGCGTGGCCCTGCCCACTTTTCTAATCACAAAATTGTAAAGTTATAACAGCTCAACATGTTTGCAAAGTTTCAGAATAATCGGTCCAGTGCAAGTACCTCAAAATGATACCTTTTTTTATGGGCGTGGCACTGCCCACTTTTCTAATCACGAAATTATTTAGTCATGACAGCTCGATATGTGTGCAAAGTTTCAGAAAAATCGGTTTGGTGCAAGTACCTCAAAATTATAATTTTTTTTATGGGCGTGGCCCTGCCCACTTTTCTAATCACGAAATTATATGGTTATGATAGCTTAGTATGTGTGCAAAGTTTCAGAAAAATCGGTTCAGCGAAAGTTACTTCAAAATTAAAACTTTTTTAGGGGCGTGGCCCCGCCCACTTTTCTTATCACGAAGTTATTTAGTTATGACAGCTCGATATGTGTGCAAAGTTTCAGAAAAATCGGTCAAGTGCAAGTAGCTAAAACTGATAACTAATTTTTATGGGCGTGGCCCCGCCCACTTTTTTCCACCCATAAACACTCCCTGGTATGTGTACAACAACTTGCCAAAGTTTGAGTCCGATCGGTTTTACAGTTTCGGAGTCTATAGCTAACACACACACACACACACACAGAGTTTCACTTTTATATATATAGATTAGAGGGACACGGGTTTTTCGACCTATTCTTGAATTTTGTCTATAACTCTCTTGCTAATATTCCGATTTTGCGCATTTTCAATACCAAATTTTAAGCCCCCTAGCTTTTTGGGTGCGACCTCTATCGTGCTTTCAACAGACGGACAGACGGATGGACATAGCTAGATCGTCATAAAAACAAACCTTGATCCAGAATATATATACTTTATGGGGTCTTAAATGGATATTTCGATGTGTTACAAACGGAATGACAAAATGAATATACCCCCACCATTTTTTTGGTGGCCCTATGCTCCACACTGGAACAAAAATTATTTCAAAAAGTGGTTGGAAAGTTTTGCCTCTTCAGCCTCATAGTCGATTGATGCATAACGCTAGCTTTGGCTTCATTTTAGAACAGGATATCCGAATCGGCTTGTTTTGCTCTGGACTTTAAAAAATTATCAGTTATTTTGGCTTACAATCCATATATTTTCATAAAGCGTGGAAAAGGTCATAGCTAAGAATGGGTAACATTTGAATACAATTATATTGTACAAATGTTTCAAAATAAGAGCTTAAAATTAGAAAAAAAAACTCCCCTATTTTTAAGTTATACCCCCAATAATAACATTTTATGTTTAGAAAATTATTATTTTTATAAAATTATTTTGTAGTGGTTTTTAACGTAAAAAAATTTACAGTAGCAAAAATAAGTTATGAGAAATGTACACAGTTTAACCGGAAGTCAGAACAACTTAATTTTTAGCAATTTCCTGCGATTAATTGAAAAAAAAACTAACACACACATAAAATAACACAAGCAATTGTGAAGTGTTAACCGTTAAGTACGTTTTGCTGGGCAACTCACGAGAAATTAAATTTCTTTTAAAAGAAGTTTGTTCCTTGCTTAAAGATATAAATACTACATGCATATTCAATTACAATACGATTCAATCAAGGTTTAATTTTTACACACTGCTCAAATAATAGATTCCCCACTATTAAAAACATTTATAAATTATATGCATGTGACATTTTTGTTATCACAAGATGACATCAGAGACAAACTTTGAGGAACCCTAAATTTCTTAAAAGCTTTTATCGAGACATTCAGAATTACATATCGCTCATTTATTTCAATAGCACCAGAGCTCAAACTTCGTACATTAAAAATCGAAAACTAAAAAAAATATTCTTGAGATTAAACTTTTTCAAATATTTGGGTGCGGTTTTTAAAATGACTAATACTTTCTGAGTTACAACAGCCGTTTTTCTTATTGAGCGCAAGATTTATAAAAAGCGATTTTTCTCAACTATGTTTTAATACAAAACTCGATTAAAATAAATCTCCTTTAAATTTTAATGTGAAACATTTTTATTTTGGCTTAAATTCATTTATTCTTTTATTTTATTTTATAATTTAAATCTAATTAAATTAAATTAATTGCAACCATTTTTAGGAATATTCTTTCTTAAATTATTTCCGATATTAGCCGAGTGGAATGCATATTTGAAATCAGCTACGATTTCATCATCAGCACTCTTTAGCGGCATACTACTATGTAATTTATATTTCCTTTATATGTTACAATTCAATGAAATTTGAATATGAACATGTTGAATAAAGAAATGTCATTTGAAAGGTGAAGTAAAAGTTCAACAAAATTTGAAAATTAATACTATGATTCACTAATTCAAAATTTTGAAATTGTATTTATTCCATACTCCATTATTGGTCGAGAGGTTCAAGGCCAAAGAAAAAATACGGAGACCTACCTTTAAGTATGCCAACCATCTTTAAATCACTATCTAAGGGCCATTATTACAACTTGCCTTTAGTTAAAGGCAAGATTTTGTCGGACTGATAAATAGCTTTGCATTTTTTCATCTATTAAATGTTATTATTATTAATTATAATATTAACAAAAAATGGAAGTTGTAATAATGCAAAGCTATTTATCAGGCAGACAAAATTCTACCTTTAACTAAAGGCAAGTTGTAATAATGGCCCTAAATCTATTAAACGATGTCTGCTGTAAAGTCTGTATGTCCATGTATTTCTTTATACGAATATTCAGGTAAAAAGCTATTTGACTAGACTTGTCTCTATATTATTTCCAAAAAATTACTATTAAAATTGTGAAACATTCCTGAATGATATTTACGTATCCCTATAAAAATCACCGCATATTTTATACATGCACAAATTTTAAAATCAAGTTTAATAAAGATGATAGCACTAAAAAACCAAAACATAGAAACTTTAGTTGTCCTCAATTTTTATACCCTTCACCTGTGGTGCACAAGGGTATATATAGCTTTGTCATTCCGTTTGTAATTTCTACAATTTTCATTTCCGACCCCATAAAGTATATATTTTCTGAAAGCTTATGAATAGAGGAGTCGATTAAGCCCTGACCGTCTGTCCGTCTGTCCGTGTGTTGGTTGAAATCAACTTTTAGAAGCAACTATATGTTCCTCAGATCTGTATATGGTATCAATCTCTTGGAAATGTCCAGGAATGAATCGCTATTGAAATTCAGCACAATCGCCCCATAACTTTCTGAGATATGAGCAAAAAACCACGACCACCTCGTTTTTTTTCACAATTACAACAACATACATACATACATACATGTAAAAAACATACCAAACAAAAAAAAAATTACAAAAAAAAAAAATATTAAAAATAAGAAAAAAATAATAAAAAAAAACTACAAAAAAAAATTTAAAAAAATTTTGTAAAAATTTTTCTAAAAATATTTTTTAAAAAAAATAATAAAATATAAATAATATATTAAATAAAATAAAATAAAATTTTTTTGGCTCAGCTGGGATTCGATGCCACATTTATTCTAACGTGTACGTATGCACGTATTTTATATGGGATGAATGGTGATACAAACAATTGTTATTGCATGACTACACGTTGTGAAGGGTATATAAGATTCGGCACGGCCGAATATAGCACTGTTACTTGTTTAATTTTTTTTTACAACAAAAGCTGGATTTTATAAAACAACAAAAATTGTTTATATATCTGTCAGTATCCTAAAAGCACGCAGCATTAAGCATAATTCGGGTATTTAATAGGGTGATCGACTCGGTTTTAAATACGGTAGAGAACCCGGTTTTTTACTTTTTCTGCTAGCGGTTTTTTTCAAATATTAATTTTTCGAATGTCGAATACACCGGTTTTTTTAGCCAATAAAAGCCCATTTTTTTATTTTGTATGTTTGTGTTCATACATCTTTGTAATAAATCGTACCATAGTATATTTATTATTAAAAAAATTTCTATAAATCAGAAAACTTATTAAATACTTTTCCATAAAATTGTTAGAAATTTATTTGTTGTTTCAAAAACAAATGTAAAATAAGAAAAAGGTATAAGGAAAAAAATTTAAAATAAAATTGTATACAAACTGAAAAGATTTTCTCCCTAGCCTTTTAATTGTATTTTAAATTAAAGAAATCATTTTTAAAAAAATATGTGAGTGCATATAAATTTAAAAGACATACATATCTATTATTTAAAAAATGCACAGGAGGAGATGCTCAAATTTATAACAGTCCAATAAAGTCTTTTTTTATTTATTTATTTTACTTGTTATGAGTACTTTTGTCCTTAGATTAAACTAATTAAAATCATAAAATAAGTCAACTGTTTTCATGTTATTGGAGAGCCGAACAAATATCAACTGTAAAAAGTCCATATTTAGATATCGTTTATATTATAATTTTTTTTACAATATTTTTAGTTTTTTTCATTAAGGAATTATATTTTATTGTTCGACCGGTTAACCGGTTTTTTCTTAATTTTCAGAAAAGCAACCGGTTTTTTTCAAACTCTGAATTTCGAACTATTTGAAAACTGGTTTCTTAAAAAAGTCAAATAATTGATCACCCTAGTATTTAACGAAAACTGAGTGAAATTTAAAAATATTAAGTTTTTGTTCGCCATTGTATCATCAGCTTTTGCATACTAAAACTTAAAATCATTTAAACGCTTTAAATGTGCACTGAATTTGACAAGAATTTTTTTTTTTTATAAAACTGAAAGTCGAATTTAAAAATTTTATGATGTTCCATTGTGTGTTAGTCTTTTATAATATCGAAAGTGACATTGTTATTAAAAATAAATAATTGTTCTTGAATTAATAAAATAAATACCTTTAGCCGTTCTAGGGTATTGTCGATAGACCAAGTATGCCTTTATAAATTATTGTGCAAATTTTAGAAATCTTAAATTTTCTCAATAATCTAAACATAAAATATTACATAATAATCAATAATAGTTAGACATACATGAGACACATTTCGCCTTTCGAAAAACTATTAACATCAAACTAAAAAAGAAGCAGAATTATTAATTTACTTTTAAACGAAAAAAAAAAGAATCAGCAAAAAAATTATTTATACTTCTACATGTTTACAAATACAATATAGTATCTATATACATATATTTTTCCGTTTGTTATGTATTTTCCCTAAAAAGGGGATGAAAATTTAATAAATTTCACAATTAGGAAGTAGGAATTATCAGCAAACGTGTTGTCTGCACAAGAAAAAAAAAAAGAAATAAAAGACCAAATAACCAAAAACTTATAACGTTATTTAGTTATAAAAGGTTAAAAATAAGAAGAACCAAAACTTTAAGATATTGAGAAAGTTAATACAATAACCGCAAGAGTTTATGGATTCAAAGCACTCCTTAAACTAACGCAACCTATAAAGTTCTAAATCACTATATTTTGTTTTCCTCTCCCTTATTGGCTTGTAACTATGTATGTGCATACTTATGTATTAACAAATTGAAGGCATTCATATACACGTTTAATATTGATACATTTAAATGTATGTATGTACATATGTATGTATGTATGTATGTATGTATGTATGTATGTATGTATGTATGTATGTATGTATGTATGTATGTATGTATGTATGTATGTATGTATGTATGTATGTATGTATGTATGTATGTATGTATGTATGTATGTATGTATGTATGTATGTATGTATGTATGTATGTATGTATGTATGTATGTATGTATGTATGTATGTATGTATGTATGTATGTATGTACATATGTATGTATGTATACAAACCAATCTACATATCGATGGTCACAAGCAGAAAGGCGCTGACTCGTTTGTTTTACGAACTTGAGTTTTTCAGTGATTTCAGTACATTTCACACAAATACTCCTTGACACACAGTTTTACAAGAAATTATACAAAAGAAGTTACATTATGATAATTCAGTTTCTATTACGTTTCCTTGAATTCTCCTGTAGGGCCTTTCTAACGGTGACCGACGATATGTACGTATCGTATATGTAAGAATTAAACGGTTTGTTATACAAAAAAGAAAAACTTCTGAATTATTGTGTCCTTATTGTTTCACAATTAAACCATAAATCATTTACTCGATTGGCAGACAGTAACCAAGTGAAAAGAAATATATTTATATTTACAATAATAATTCTCAATATTAAGAATTGTAATAAGCCAACATTTATTATAAATCATTAATTTCAAAATGACAGCGTTAAGAAAAATCATTTAAATAATCTTTTTTAAATGTAGCAAAAATATATTTTTTAATAATTTTTGTATTTTACTTGTTATGAATTACAAGTCAAAAGCATGTAGTTTGGTTTCAAAATTTTGTTTAAAGAACAGCAAAAAATTTCAAGTGTGTGACCTTTGGTGTGCATGCATGCACATTAAAAAAAGAAGAATAGAACACTGTATGAAGGATTCAATAATATCTATTGTACATAACAGACATTCATTATTCGAACACAAAATTTATATTGTAATTATTCATACAATTTTAATCAATACCAGCCGAAAACAAGTAAGAGCGCTATAGTCGGCCGTGCCGAATCTTATATACCCTTCACAACGTGTAGTCATGCAATAACAGTAGTTTGTGTCACCATTCATCCCATATGAAATACGTACATACATATAAAAACATACATATATAAAATTATCCTATTGTAAAATTATAAATTCACGTATGTATGTTAAAAAAAACAAAACAAAAAAAAATAAAAAAAAAATTTAAAAAATAAATTTAAAAAAAAAAATTTAAAAAAAAAATTATTATATATCTACATATATAATATATATAAAACAAAAAAAAAATAAAAAAAAATTAAAAAAAAAAAATTAAAAAAAAAATAATAATAAAAATATATATAATATATTAAATAAAAAATAAAAAAAAAAATAAAAAAAAAATAAAAAAAAAATTTTAAAAAAATTAAAAAAAAAATTTTTTTGGCTCAGCTGGGATTCGATGCCACATTTTCTCTAACCAGTATACACGTTTGTATGTATGTATGTTGTTGTTGTAATGTTGTTTTTGTGAAAAGAAAATCGAGGTGGTCGTGGGTTTTTGCTCATATCTCAGTTGTTTATGTACCAATGTTTCTGATTTTCAATACCGATCTACTCCCGAATATTTCTGATATTTTAATACCTTACCCGGGTCCAACCTATGTCGGGGGGCTTCAAAAAGTTGATTTCAACATACACAAGGACAGACGGACAGACTGACAGGGCTTAATCGACTCCCCTATTCATAAGCTTTCAGAAAATATATACTTTATGGGGTCGGAAATGAAAATTGTAGAAATTTCACACGGAATGACAAACCCATATATACCCTTTTTCACTGTGTGAAGGGTATAATAAAACAAATCTTATGTTCTACACTCACTAGTTTAAATGCATACGTAAATGTCTCTGTCTAAATATCGTCGTTCGTAAATTATTGTGTTCTATATGTATAGGTTTTATATGTCACATAGAACACAATAATTTACGAACGACGATATGTAATAATAACTAGCAATTATGAAATCTGTTTATTATTAGCCAGTATTATCTAATCTTCATATATTATACGCACATTTCTTGTATCTTTTAGTAGGGAAACAAAAAAATATGAGTAAATAGTTCAGAAGAGCTTTTAAAACTTCCTTTAATTGTAATATTTGAATAGGGTCCTGACCGAATTCAACCACAATCGTAAAATCCTATCATGTATGTTTATTAAAGGCTCAGAAAGTCAAGCATTCGTATCAAAAAGAAGAAATACATAAGGCATGGACCACACTGTTTCATAACTGTAATTTTATTCAACTATCTATAGTAGATTGCGAGAAACGTAAAACAATTTCCAAAGCTTTGTACATTAAAGGGAAAACCAAAACGGTCCATCAGATGTATAAATAGGTATACATATTTACATATTCAAAAGCATGATAGTTAGCGAAAAGTGGCATGACATTTCATTTTCATATATAAACAAATAAAAAAACAATTTTCCAGTAATTTTATATTTAGAAGAAGAAGTAGCAGTTCAGACCATGCTTTAAAGACATACATACATTCATTCATATGTATCAACATGCATTCTTACAACAGAAAATAAAACTGAAAGAAAGCACATGAAAGAAATTGCTTTTATGACTGACTGACTGCATGAATTTAAAACTGAAATGAATAGAATGCAAGAGAAAAGAATAGAACACAATAAAAAACGTGTAGAAAGTTAAGTACTCTGTACACTATTTTACAAATGTTCAGTGTAGTGTGGTACAAAATCATCGCATGAATGCTGAATGCGAATACAAAACATAAATCTGTACGTACGAAAAAATCCTTTGGGTAAATATGAATTGCTCTTTTGTACAAACATACAAGCACACTTACACACATTTAAACAGCAGTGAACAAAAACTGTTGCAACACTAAAACACACACACGCGTATAAACTTAAATCAGCAAAAAAAAAAAAAACAAAAAGAAAAATAAAACAAAATGATAAAATATACTTAAATACACACATACATTAACAATAGAAAAAGAAAAATTGAAAATTCTATTAAATCCTAAACTACAATAGGCTAAAACAAACAAAAAATCATTCAGAGATAAGTTAAAGTATAATTTCGAGAAAGAATATTTGATAAAGTGCGTTAAAAAACGAGTCTACAGATTGCATGAAAACATAAAAGTTTTTGAAATTATAGAAAAATTCAAACATTTAAAAAACAAAATCTTCTGTAAATAAACGCATTTTAAAGTTTATTAAATCTATTACTTATTTTATAAGTTCAAACATTTTAAAGTCTACGGCCTATGAGTAATACAAACTACCACCATCTTTCCTAAGTTTTCAATTTAAAATAAGGGTGTTATCTGTGGTACAAACCTTTGTAACTTAGCAAAATAGAAAATATTAGAAGTTTATCTTTGTTTGTATGACTTTAATTTGGTATTTTTTTTTTTTTAGGTTATAATCAAGGCTCATTTGTTCATCAGGTAGTCTTGTTTCGTCAGCTGATTATTGTTTTTTTCACTTATTATACCCTTCACACAGTGAAAAAGGGTATATATAGGTTTGTCATTCCGTGTGAAATTTCTACAATTTTCATTTCCGACCCCATAAAGTATATATTTTCTGAAAGCTTATGAATAGAGGAGTCGATTAAGCCCTGACCGTCTGTCCGTCTGTCCGTGTGTATGTTGAAATCAACTTTTTGAAGCCCCCCGACATAGGTTGGACCCGGGTAAGGTATTAAAATATCAGAAATATTCGGGAGTAGATCGGTATTGAAAATCAGAAACATCGGTACATAAACAACTGAGATATGAGCAAAAACCCACGACCACCTCGATTTTCTTTTCATAAAAACAACATTACAACAACAACATACATACATACAAACGTGTATACTGGTTAGAGAAAACGTGGCATCGAATCCCAGCTGAGGCAAAAAAATTTTTTTTTAAATTTTTTTAAAATTTTTTTTTTAATTTTTTTTTTATTTTTTTTTTATTTTTTATTTAATATATTATATATATTTTTATTATTATTTTTTTTTATTTTTTTTTTTTTAATTTTTTTTTTATTTTTTTTTTGTTTTATATATATTATATATGTATATAATAATTTTTTTTTTTTAAATTTTTTTTTTAAATTTTTTTTTTTTTAATTTTTTTTTTATTTTTTTTTTTGTTTTTTTTAACATACATACGTGAATTTACTGTTATTGCATGACTACACGTTGTGAAGGGTATATAAGATTCGGCACGGCCGAATATAGCGCTTTTACTTGTTTTTTATTTCAGCTGTCAAAGTCTAGAGATAAAAAAATGATTTTCTCTGCTCTCACATTTATTTCAAATGTCAAACTTCATATATGAATAATATAAACAAAAAAATTTTCTCCGAACTGCAATTATCTGATAAATTTATAAGTATGCTTTGGTTATAATGTTCATTTCTGAAAAGAATGTATTTTAAATTTGCAAATAATTATATGGAATTCATCCAATAAAATTCTTTCGAATGTAGTTGTTTGAGTAGAATAGCTACAACAACAGAGTGTTAGAGTATATTAGAGTGATGCACAATTATATTCATTTAATTTATCAATTAGTATTTGCACCATTGCGATTGATAATCAACAAAAGTCTAAATATTTCTAAAATTGAAAATTGATCAGCTTAATCAGTTAGAAATTGGAAAGATACATTAAAAATCAGAAAATAAACTTATTTATCACAATAAACAATTTATGGACCATTTATGAGTCAGATGTGGATGCACTATGTACTAGATAGGATTTTACAATATTTTTTTGACTCATCGCAGTATTAAAGTAGGAAATGAAAATACTTAGCCAATCTCAACATTTTACTTTTAACATTTTTTTAACACTTTACACGAGAGTGTAGATTCTACAATATTTATTTTTTTGGCCCTTTATAGTAAGAGGAATTGATTCGCCTCTGTTTTTTACACAAGCATAGTCGAATCTTTCTGATGCCATGGCAACGTTTGTTACGCATATCCTTATAAAATATGTACCTTTGGCAACATTGATAGAAAATTTTGGTGCAATGGGTAAATTACCGTCAAAGATATCGGCGAAAAATATTTTAAAAACAAAGCATTAATTAAAAGTTAAAATTTTCAATTTTCTAAATAAGTCAGATTTATGATGGTAAAAACTGTGTGAACGGTATGTTAGATTAGGCACAGGTGAAAATGGCGCTCTTACTTGTCTCCTTATAGTTTGGCTTTTATTACACACTATACAAGCCTACAGTATTTTGTTTGGTTTTTGGGCAGCTCTTGTATCTTGTAGATATTATTAGCCTTAGATATCACTCTAATCTTATCATTTCATAATGGATGGTAAATCAAGATATTGTGTTGTTATAAAAATACACACACCAAATACTGGGCACAACATTATTTATCGGCCAACGTATTTTACCTTATTTTATTTTTGTATTCTTACATGTATTCACACGTTTAACACGATTTATTTAGTTTACACTTGTAATTATATTTACTTGAAGCGAGTATGCTCAGTCCACACTATCTTGGCGCTGATAAACTCTACATTACTTTAGCTCTGCCTTGTAAGTAGGAGAAAAAAATAATTGTAACAACTTGTTGTTCAAATATGCATTACTTAAACACACACACACATTTACACAAGTATGCACAGCAAACATTCGGTGTGACGTAATGAAACACTAAATTAACATTACTCGATATAAAAGATTATTTTTCATTCATTCATTTTATTATATAATGCAAATCTAACGCCAAGTTTTTGTTTAAGTCAGTTAATTAAAATGAAAAAAAATTAAGAAGTTTTGCAGAGACGTATAACCAGGGACCGAAAGTTATTCACTCAAAAGTGTGTTTGAAGCGCCTTAAATATTTATAAACAATATTTAAATATGCACTTAAATTTATTAAAAACTGTATTTATTTTTTTTAACTTTAACCAAAAATAAAAACATTAATGAAACAAAAAAAACTAAATTTCAATGCAGTCTTAAAGTTTTCTTAAAATACAAAGCAAACAATTCTATACTTACAAACATACATATGTACATGTATGTATGTACATTGTACATTTAGTATAACGATCTAATTCATAAACTCTTTAAAACAGCTTTATAGGAGATTAATAAGCAAAGATCACAGATACTGTGTTCATAAACCATAAAAAGCGCTATTAAGCTCTTATAAACCGGTTACAACTTTAAAATATTTTCTGTAACTTTAACCCCACTTTAAACCTTTTATAGTTGACATTAATTACGTTTTTATTAATATTTAATAAAAAGTGTCAAAAAGGACTAAAGATAAATAAAAAATTAAAATGAATGTAATTAATTTAATTTCTACAATCGATAAGTTACTTCATAGCAAATAATTTTAAAATAAATTCATAATTCTTAGAAATAATTTTATATTAAACAAAAAAAGCCAGTGTTGTACAACCAACTTGTACTTGTACTTGTTCACAAAAATATCGTTTAGACAATCGTTAAACATTCTTTTATTTGTTTTTCGTTTTTAGTTCGTAACAAAAGACAATAGGCTACTTTTAATTAGTTGTTTAAATTGATACCAAGTAATTTTATTCTCTTTTTGCACCTATAATAAATGTAAACTACTTAGATAGTCGATTAATTGGTTTATTCATCACTAAACTTAAAATTACATTAAAAATAATACAGTGTTTTCAACTTAAAACTACAGAAGTTATAAAATCGTTTAATAGCTAATTTTGTTTTACTAAACGTTTATAAATAATAATTCTTACAACTGGTTTATAAGACAAAAAGTGCTGAAAAACTAATGTAAACATAGAATTTAAAATAAGATATTTTTATGAATTAGACTGTATTTAAAAAAGATATGCCTGCGCATGGAATGTTTTTCAAAAACTTTAATGTCATTGTACGAATATATTTGTGATCAAACGAATAGTCGTATTTGCAAACTTAAAATTGATATTCATTTCATAGCCTTGTAGGTAGGGTACACTTGTACAGGCAGCAGTGTCAGCCCAGCTGATTATTTATTACTTTTTTTTGTCCTAATGTTTGTTTAACTTCATATCAGGGTTGCAAAAGTTGGTACAATTGTACTATTTGTGGTACAATTTAAACCTCAAAAGTACAATGGCACACCAATTACCCATTTAGTACAATTTACTAACTTTCTCAGTTTATGTTTTTTTATAGAATTTCCCTAGTTTATCGTCTTGATTGATTTACGATGGCAACTCATTTTTGCTATCATTTCTTTGTGATTAATTGTTTGCATTCACCTGGTTATTTTCAAACAACTTTTAGACTTTTTATCTAATTTATTTTATGTTTAAATATGTACATATATACATATGTATGTATACATATATCTAAGTGCAGTTTGTTTTTTTTAAGATATACATTTACTGCCGTATTCATAAAAAATGTTTTAGGTTTATGGAAGGCTTATTTGACAAATTTCTGTACAACATCTGTCAAATAAGACTTTAATAAACCTAAAATATTTTTTATGAATACAGCAGTTAAAGTATAAATGTATTTTTAAGTACAAATGTTAATTTTAATATTACAAAAATGAATTTTTATGTACAATTTTATGTGATGTTTGTTTTTTTCTGGCTTTTATTTAGGTTAGGTTAGGTAGAACAGGCAGCTGTTGTGCAGCTCACTTGGGTCCATTATATTGATCCCTTTGTGGTACCTGAATAGCAAAGTAAGAATAGAATAGAAAGGAAACAGACAAATCCAGAGTCTCCGGCGGGAATGGAACCCGCATATATTAAAAAGAGACTTCAGTGCCAAGAATTGCCAAACTCCATATATATAAAAAAAAAGAGACAAAATATACTCTCTTTCCGCGCTATCTCCATATATGGTTACACCATGCTAGTAGTAAATAAATGCATATAAGGATACGACGGAAAAGGAATAGAAACAAATTTAACAAACAAATAGAGTCGCTGTAAAATATTTTCGCTATGAGAATAGGATTTGAGAACAACAACAACAATTCCCCTTTATTTAGCACAATTTTCTTTAAAAAATATAATATAATATACATTTATTTTATTATACCCTTCACACAGTGAAAAAGGGTATATATAGGTTTGTCATTCCGTGTGAAATTTTCAACAATTTTCATTTCCGACCCCATAAAGTATATATTTTCTGAAAGCTTATGAATAGGGGAGTCGATCAGGCTCTGTCAGTCTTTCCGTCTGTCCGTGTATGTTGAAATCAACGTTTTTGAAAACCCCCGGCATCGCCTGAGAAAACAGAAAACGATGTGGTCGTTTTTGTTCATATCTCAGTTATTTATGTACCGATGTTTCTGATTTTCAATACCGATCTAGTCCTGAATATTTCCGATATTTTAATACCTCACGTGGGCCCAGACGATGTCGAAGGGCTTAAAAAAGTTGATTTCTACATACACACGGACAGACTGACACGAGCTTAATCGACTTCCCTTTTCATAAGCTTTCAGAAAATATGTGCCTACAAAAACGACTGTTAGCTTTTTGAGACAGCACCGAGTGCCTACATATTTTTGGACTGAATTGGGCATCATGACGCTATGGAAAATATGAATACCACTCAAATTCAAAGAATAATGCCATTTTTATACCACGAGAGAATAATCCACCTAACTGTCCAGAACTAAGGCCTGTGGAAAATTACTGGGCTCTTGTAAAAAAGGAATTTAAGAACACAGGAAAGGTGTCCCAGAACATGTCCGATTTTAAGTGTAGATGGACCACCTCCTCCAAAAGGGTAACACAAGCAATTGTAAAATCTTTAATGGAAGGACTTTCGAAAAAAGTCGATTATTTTATAAATACGAAATAATAAATTAAGATTTTAATGTTAAATAAATTTATACAATATGCCAATAAATTTGCGTATTTTTTTAATTTAAAGCAACTACAAATTTTTTTTCGATACACTCCTTATACCCTTTTTCACTTCTGTGTGAAGGGTATAAAAAGGTACAAAGATATTTCTTAGGTACTAAATAGCGATGTAGTGAACAAATTTGTGTCATTAATAAATTTAAATTTAATAAAAAGATTAATCTAATTATCCTTTATCCAGAAGTTGCTAAATGGGTGAAAATTCAATCGCAGCATAAATTTTTTAATTGCGGTTTTTATCCAGAAAAAAGAACATAAGAAGTGGCTTTAATGTCAATCGGCAATAATAATATTTTTCAAATTGTACAAGTGTGTGGAATTTGTAGATAACAAAAAACACCCTTAAGACACAATGTTTTTATGTGGGAATATAAACATTTGTTGATTGTTTGAAGGTTGATGAGTGGAGGAGCCAAAAAATGGAGTTTTAGAGCATATAAAAACATACAAACATTAATAGATATTCTTTGACTTTTATTTTATTGACATCTGTACCTTTGTATCGTGGTGTGCGTGTGTGTGTGCTTTGACATGGTATGTCCATGAGTTATAACATACACATCCAGTCCTAAATACAAAAATAAGCAAAACTAACGTAAGTGATATTTAATAAATGTGAGATTAACCGAAATATTAACCAAAATAAGCAAATGAATTAATTATAAAATGCAACCCATATTTATACATGTAATTGTTACCTGTTAATTGTTTAAATCTAGAGATGAAACTGCTAATAACTTTTCTTCCATGATCAGGCAGGGAACTATGAAAATATTGCTGACACACGCTCTTATTTTTTGTTTGCTTACTCACATGTACGCTCACGTTAATATAATCAAAAGTTGACCGCAATAGAAAAAATGTATAGTCACAACATACTCACACAAAAAACCACATTAATACATATTTATGAAATATATTTAATGATTTTCTAATTGTTTTTAAAGAATTCCAACATGTAAATTGGAGTGTTATATTACACCTGTTAGAAATGTAAACGTCAAAGTTAACGTAACTGACAAAAACAATTCTATATGGAGAATTAGGATAAAACTTATTTATAAGTTTCATAAGATCAATGGCAAGCTACATTTAAGTTTTCATATTTAAGCGGTTAAGGCAAGATATTGACATAAGAATGTATGATTGTCTAAGGACACAATCGTTTTAAAGAAAATACATTAGCAAAATAACTTGTATGAGCACAACAGCTTAATAAAATACTTTTCTTATTGTCAATTTACTTTGGCAATCAACTTAATTTTTATCAAGGTATTAGTTCATATACACTTAGTTATTTCGTTAGCTGTAGACATTGATATTGTTCTATTGTGTCGTGTGTTGATAAGAACTGGTGACTTCAAATTACTTTTTTTAAATGCATATGTGGCGTAAATTGGTGCTCGCTTGAAAAGAGACACAAAAGTTTTATATATTTCATTTCAATACTATATACATGGTAATACATTGTGTGAGTTCGAGATATTAACGAATCTAAAGCAAAGATCTATAAGCTTATTCTTTAAGATATATTTGAAATAAACTTTTCAGTTTATAAAGATTTTTTCAGAAAAATTAAGATGAAAATTAAGTTTGATTTTTGGCAAGGAAAATCTAGAACAAAATATGTATTCAAGAAAAATATACCAAATACTTTTAAAGTTTTGGCTTTAACAATAAATTAAATAGACTCAGCTAGATCGAAACAAAAAACGATAATTTGACTTTGTTAAACGAATGAGTGAGTATAAACAAAAAAAAAAAAATACAAATAATAAGGGTAAGACACTGTTTCAGATAAAATTTTGCTAACCTAATAAGTTAGCAAATGTTCACACATACATATATGCGTGTATAAAAGTTTTCGCATAGAAATAATTAGTTACCGGCAAGTAAAAAGCATGTGCCATTATTTTATAACTATTTTATTGTTTAAAATAATGGTTTTAATTTTTGAAATTATTTATTAGTACTGGCAAGTCATTACTCCGTATTTCAATGACCAAGTTTGTATGAAGCAATCTTTGCAATTGTTAAGTCCGATTTTCCATGCGCGCTAGATAGTGAAGTTGGCTACAAAACAACTGTCAACATTTTTCTTTACTTAAGAGAAAAAAAAGAGGCGCAAGATAACGCTATATTTTTTTTAGTGGAAAAACAACATTGTAATGTGAAATACATGTGTTCAGAGTATTAAATTTACTATTTTACTACACAAACACTATATGATATTGCATTAAAAAATTAATACTAATGTCAACTCATTTCAAGTTTATCCGGACAAAAATTAAAATTAAACTACTCCAAATTATAAGTTATGCGAACAAAACGTTTTCTCCCTTTTGAATACAAAGACGGCGAATTGCATAAAATATGTGTCCGTGAAGAAAATGTTTTCGAATGACATTGATAAATTAATTTTAAGTGAGTGAAAATTAAATATACCTCAACGAAAGCTTTTGCTGTAGGAATTTAATCTTTTCATGTTGGTTAAAAATAAAAATATTTTAAAGGTAAACAATTTTAAAAAATTCTCTTTTGTTTATTATAATGGGGAAGGGTTTGGGTTTTGCAAATTAAAAAACACACAAAATTTGCACAAGAAAATTATATATTTGGGGCGTTGTAGTAATACCATTCGAACGTCCGTAAGCTACAATTTTGGCAGTCCTTTTCCAGAATTTCGGTAGATATCCCGGCAATGGAAGCTGTAATTTTGTATTCCAGGGGTGAAACTGTATCTGGCTTGTCGCTGTAATCGAGCAACACCACGTACCCCAACAAAAATAGTCTAGTGGAGTCAAATCGCATGATCTCGGCGTCCAATTGACGGCTCAAATTGTGTTTCTGCAAAACAAACGCATAGTCATCGCAAGATACCTTACCAAATTGGTAAAAGTGACTATGGTACGATTAGTAACAAACATATGTGGACATTAACTTTAGAAATAAAAAACCGGCTTCTGTGGGCAAAAACTGTTGTATTCGCCTTTCGATAAATCAACATTTTGAAAAAACCGCAAGCTAAAAGAGTGAAAGCAGGGTTTGTAACTAAGCGAGCACGTACCGTCATAAAATGTGCCGAATGCCCAAAAAGCATTTATCTACTGATCCATATAAACAACTTATGTAGATCAGTGGGAATAAAATTTATTAAATGCATTTTTTTCCTTGTATTTTTGAATGACACACAAATATAGATGACGCAGCGGAATTGCATTAAATTTAAAATAGAGAGTAAGATTAATAACTAAAAATAAATATTGGAGAATAAGTAAGTAAGAGAACAAGAATTATATTGAATGATTTAGAAATCACTCAATGCTAAACGATAAGTTAGCTTCTTAAGATTGAGGTATATAAGAACAAACATTGTTAATAAAAAAAAACAATTATTATTCAGTAATCGGCGCTTGTTTTTTAGTCATAAAACATTACAACATTTTTATCGATAACCGCACTTAAGAACCTTTATACTTAGCGACATTGTCTGTTTTAAGGGCCGTATTCATAAAAAATATTTTAGGTTTATTGAAGGCTTATTGAAGGCTTATTTGACAAATTTCTCTACAACATCTGTCAAATAAGCCTTTAATAAACCTTAAATATTTTTTATGGATACGGCCCTAAGACTATAACTACAAGCAAGTAAGGAGACATAAAAAAGCTAATGAGTTAAATTTTTCTTTTTTTTTGAAATAATAAGCAGTACAAAGTTATATTTTGTTGCGCTTACGCGGAAATATAAGAATTCGCTAATGAATCCTAATTATACTGTCTGAACTCTTTAATTTGCCGGTACCTACGAGAAAAAACAACAACGACGATTGTATATAGAATTAGACATTTACTTAATGAATTCCTATATAACACAAAAGAAAAATTATCAACTGTAATCAATAATTTGACTGTGGGTGGATCCTTGAGCTTTTTTAAATTACATTAAGTTGGTAATGAATTTTAAGTTTGTTTAATAAACTAATACGTTTTAGGTGCGATATATCCGATATATTATGTAACACTTACTTAAATAATTAAAAATATACGAATTTTCATATTATCGTAATATTATTAAATTTAAAATTGGTTATATTTTAAACATTCTATATACAAAAATATTTTGTTTAAGGACATACATATGTATGTATGTATGTACATATACATAATATACTACTTACCAAGTGTAAAACTGTGTTGACAACTTCTCGGTTTGTAACTTGACCAACTTCGATGAGACCGATTAGTACAGCAAATTTTAAATTATCAGCAGTAGTCATTCTTACAATTTCATCCGGCCGTTTAATTTCACTAAACGGCGGACGTACCAAGTCCGCCATTATGGTTAGTTTGAAGTATTTATCAGAGACAATAAATTAATTTATATTTTACTTTTGTGGTTTATAAAAATTTTTTTGTGAAGGAATGGCTTTCAATGGCCACCAAAATATTTTACAATCAACATTAAACGCATTCTTATTTTTATTTTTTTTTTAATTTTTTTATTTAGGGAATTATTTTTGTTTTATTTTTTGTACATAATATTTAAACTAAAGCGAGGACTAATTTTTCTTTTTTATTTTTTTCAATAACACACATGCTTTACATTCTAATCTTGAAACTGACGATTCGCAAACACTTTACATCTAGTTTTATACACTAAATTGATGTTTAATCTTTATTTTGTACATACACAAACACCATTAATAAGCTTTATGTACATCACAAGTATTAAGTTTTCAACATTCCTATTTCACTTAGTGTTTGATTTTTTAAAAGATGTTAATATATTTTATGTAAAAATGTTGCGTTTGATAAAATAGCTTCAGTTGGGAATCGGGGATTACATTCCAACATAAAATTTTAACACTGTAAAATAAACCAAGATAATATCATTATTAAATAATTACTTTACACCATTTTCTTATTAGCCTCTGTATTTATAATCAATTTTAAAATAAAAAATATGTTTGCGACATAAAATTTTCATGCAAAATTTGTCTTTTTTAACTTTAGTATTTTACATTAAAAATTTATTATAAATATTTTAGTATGCATTTAAAAATATTTAACCAATAAAAATACATATAATTTTTTTTTTAGGTTTTGGAAAAAAATTATAAATAATATTTTGCATTTCTAGATCTTTGTTATTTTATTGCGCAGTAACATCTAGACGCATTTCATAAATGCATATGTATATCGATGCCTTACTTCCTCAACCTCGTAACTTAAAAAATAAGGTTTTGACTTTTTCATATCAAACGATTGTTTCATGATTTAACTTAAAAAGATTAGTATATTATTACTACTAATATACATAATTACAATCAATTCCTTAATAATTGCACTAAAACTTTTAGCCAAACACCGAAGTATAAAAGATGAACCGTTTTTTTTCTCTCCTGAAAAATTTTATTTTTTAAGATACGAGGTTGAGGAAGTAAGGCATCGGTATGTAGGTACATATTGAAAACAAAACCGAACAGCATAGTTTTTAACCTGGTAGCTACGATAGCTGGTGTAACATCACTAACGTACTTTTATTCAAAGTAAGTAGTACATTTGAGTAATAAATATGTGTGTTATCAAAGCTACAGTGTTACCTGTGCCAAAGTGGAAATTGTTGATAACAAAGATACGATTTGGCGCAAGAACAAGTTAAAAATTTGGAAAAATATTATCAACGTATTATTATTACAAATAAATCCTTTTAAAGACGCAGGTAGTTGGATCGGCGCAAAGCTAAGAACATTAATTTTGGCCAGGAACTGAAACTTCCCAATAAAGGATTACAACTACAACAGCTATTTCCGAAATATATCTGCCACTAATTTTCAAAATTTAAAAAGTGGTATCAATTATATGTTTATAGACAAATAAATAAAAAAAAATTTCTCATTTTTAAATAAAATAAAGAGCTAAATACTTATATTTTGTGAATCTTTTAAAAGGGTGACATCAATTTTTGAAAAGTTTTTTAATGTTTTGGATTTATTTTTTTTTATTATTATTTATTTATGCTTTTAATTGCAATGTTAAAATGTTAATTAATCTTTGGATTTATATATCTTTTAAATAGAAAAGGTTTTTTTCAGTTTTTAACTATTTAAGCATTTTATTATATAACTTAAGGCAATTATAAAATGACAAGATTTGAGAATAAATAATTTTACAAAAAATTTATTTCTGCTCGTAATATACTAAATATGTATACCATAATAATTATATATTTATTATGGTAGAAAACTTATAGAAAAATTGTTTAAAAAGAAAATGTAATAGAAAAAACGTAGATAGGTGGGGTAATTAGTTGATAACTATGTAGGTATGCGTTTATGTGCACAGATTTCAATAAAAAAAATTGACGGTTAAGTTCGACATAAATTTTGCCACCCCCTTCGTGTTTCCCCTCCATTACGTTTTACTGATTTGGTCGGACGTTAGGTACCTAACTTTTAATATTTTAAAAAAATTTAACAAAATTTTCAGTACAAAATAACATTCAACAGAAGAAAAAGTTCTATTTTGAAATTGATTGTTCAACTTTTTGATTAAGTACTAAATTCTGCATGTTTTTGCATATATACATATGTATGTATGTATATACTTACATTCTAGATAATACAAATTTTTAATACCTATTAACCGATTGTACCTACATACATAAATGTCTAAAAATTTATTATAGGTAGGTAGGTATTGTAAAATTTTTCTTGTCCATATCTGAGCGACAACACAGAAGCAAACACAGTGTTTTTAAATAAATAATACTCATGTATCTAACTATATGTACCTACATACATTTATTATTTATTTTTATAATTTTCTTATTTTTGACAACTTTACAAGTTAACATCTATGAATACATACATATGTATGGAGGTATGTACATACATGCGTATGTGTATTACCATATATTTATTTCTGTGTGCATATTATAGAAACAAAACAGTATTTTTTGTTTTAAATTACATTATTTATTCGTTTTAAAATAAAAAAAAATATATTTTTTTTAACCGAAACAACATTGAAGGAGCTTAATAATTCCCTTAAGTTTGTTATTTTATTAAATCTATATAAAATAATAGTTATGTAGGTACCTGCCTACATACGTAAGTATGTAGATACATATAACCTCACTTTGCCGGAATTTAGCAAGTGTGCATACGTATAATTAATAAGTTAGGTATATACGTTTTTAACTTAAATTTTAATGTGCAATTTCTAACAGGTACCTATTAAACATTGTTTTATTTTAATTGCATAAATAACTATTGTTGTATGTATGTATGTATAAGTATTTACCTATGGATATGTACATTTAAACATTTATACATTTTGTCATTCCCAATAAGGGAAAAATCAATGAATGGACACCACAAAACGTAATACGAATAAGTTCACAACAGAACACGAAAATAACTACCTACCACTTTTTCTACAAAATTAAATTCACGTCAGCCAGTAATGTCAACTCGATACTTCTTTTATGAAATTCATCTTATAAGTTAACATTAGATGATAATTACTTATTTTTGTATCTTTAAGATTTTTTGTTGAAATGCAAAAAGTAAAAAACCTATGCTAGTTTAATAAAAAATAAATAGCTTTTGACCATAAATACTGTTGTTTCATGAATTTGTTTATATGAACTGATATAACCATAAAATTTAAGTGCCATATTAAAAAACACTTAGTTAAACGAATTATGATAACTCACATTTACTTAAACTAAATTGTAAATTCCGATTTTTTTTTTTATCATAATAAATTTTTAATAGAAAATAGTTGCCATCACTGACTAAGCAACAACAATAATACTCAAAAATTACTATTAAAAAACGTTGTTTTTCTTAGCAATCGATAAATGTATGAATAATTTTAATGAACAATGTTTTTCAAATTTTCTAAAAAGTTAAATTTAAATAATATTGAGAATTTATTTTTTTAAGAATTAGTTTTTTTTTTAATTTATAACTGGTTGTTTTTCTTTATCTTTTTTTAACTTTCTCCTTTAAGCAGTAGTACACGCACACACACATGCAAATTCAAAACTTCTCTTTTTTTAATAAGGAAAAACACTCTCATAACACACACACACAAATAGGAAATTGAAAAAAAAATCATGCACCTTTTTTTTCTTATAAGTAAATTTTTTTTTCATTTATTATGTTATCAAATGCAATAATCACCTTTGAAATCTTTGCACAATATATTTAACTCGTATTTTTCTTTTTGTTCTTATATGACACTACTACTGATATTTAATTTTTTGCCAAAATCAACTAGATAAATGTTTTTATTCCTTCGTTATTTCTGGCGTATTTTATCGAAAAAGAACAGACCACGAACGGCACTCACGAATGACTAAATTCTTATAAGACTACCACCATTTGTGTATTGGTTATTACACTCTATTTGTGTTGCCAGACCTTGTCGCTTAGATTTGTAAGATAATAAATATGTAATTAAAAAAGCCAGAAATTAAGGCATTTAATATTTTTAATATCCAGTAAACATTTCTGGCCAGATTAACAAGGCCTACAACTAATAGTGTAATCGCAGATGGGCAGAATTTTTCATCTGTTTTTATATGGAGTTTGACAATTTTTGGACTGAAACCTTTTTGATATTGAGTTTGACATACATTGGATTTTATAAGTATTAATATTAATATAATATATTAACTATTTAAATAGGTGGAATATTATGTAATGAAGTCATTCCAACTATTCCCAAAAACAATTATGTACATACATACTTAATTTATATACATAATAATATAATATTTTGTAAATATATATGTAAATTGTAGTGTTTTTTTACTTTTGATTGCTGAAAACAAGTAAAAAAATTTTTAACCATTACTAAAATCAGTTCAAATTCAAGGAGATAGAAGCTAAAAACATTACAAAAAATTAACAACAACTAGTTTAAAATGTTGTTTAAGAATTTTGAAAGGATATGATATAAATATATTTGAAATATAAATACAATATAAAAAAAATTTGAAACATAATAAAAAAAAAATATAAATTGTTTAATCGAATTAAAAGAAACGTAGGAACAAATTTAGTTTACCAACAACAACTCTAAATTCCAAAAAAAAAAATAAACAAGTCAATAAAAAATTTACAAATAAGAAGAAAATTGTTACCACTAACATTTTCGGATACGTGTAGATTTCGAGTTAAAGACATCTAATGATTCACTACATGGCTAAACATATATCGGAAATATTGGTAATATTTAACTAGATATTTAAGAATATAAATATTTTTTTTAGTTTTACAAAAAAAAGTAGCGCTTACTTAATAAATAAATATGTATTTAGTATATTCATATAAAAGTGCTACCCTTTGGAGGGTCTTAAAGATTTTTTTCCTTTATGGTATAACAAACAGCTCCTTCGACAATTAAAGTTTCTATATTTTTTGTCTACGTTCAGAAGTTTATTCTCATACGATGAGAAAAAGCACAAAAATAAATTTACAGAGTTTTTCAAATTTGCAGATTTAATGTATAAACGTTTTCATCCTGATAATCATATTAATAATATTACTCGAATTGCAGCAGACAGCTTACAAAAATAATATTCTGATAGCGAATATTTTAATATTTTTATGCCCTTCATACGACAGTGTTAAAGTGTATAGCGCTGTCCTTCCGTATTTAAAGTATATATTTTCTGAAAGCTTATAAATAGAGGAGTCGATTAAGCCATATCCGTATGTCCATATGACCGTGTGCTGGTTCAAACAACTTTTAGTAGCTACCACATGTGCCTCAGACCTGTGTATGAAAATTTTGAAAATTTCCGGGAATGAATTTCTATTAAAAATCAGCAAAATTGATATAAGAAAATAAACGCAACTGCCTCTGTTTTTTCCCATATTTTTACCACCAATATTAATTTTCAGCCATAGAATAATTTACACTATTTGTAGGTATAATATGCCTCTAGAGGTTTTTTCGGAAAATGTTGAACAAATTGGTCACTAATCGGCAAAGTTATAAGCAAACATTATTTAAAATATATATATTTTGTATAATTATTAGTTTCTTTGACCTTTTTATAATAATATATAATAGTTTTTTAAGCTTAAGGTATTTTCAATAATAAAATTTTTTTTTTGGTTTTATTTTATATTATTTGATCAATATTTCGCTACCTCTTTGTGTAGCATCATCAGGATACGAGTTTTATATTATCTATATATTTGTTTTTTGTTGGCTTAGTGTCTTGATATTTGTTATTTTATAAATTTATAGTTTGATTAACAGATTGAAAATAATATAAAAAATTTTTTAAAACCTTTATAAGAATATGTGTAATAATAGAAAAATAATATTTGTAATATTCTGTACAAAACCAACATATTTTTATGTTAAAGTATAGACAATAGTTTATATAATTATTGTTAATACTTTTATAAATTATGGAATTATTGTTATACAATTTTTCTATTATTACACATATTCTTATAATACTATAAACATTTTTCAACAATTTTTGTTATAATACATTTTTGTTAATTAAAAATTTTTGTTATACTACATTTTTGTGCAATTTTTATATATGACATTTTTATTATTGAAAAGACCTTAAGCTTAAAAAACTATTATATATTATATTTTGTATATATATCAAAAATTTTAAAACTCCTAATTAATTTATGAACACGCTTAAGATACCAAATTATAAACCGTAATTCCGGAAATTATTTTAAAGAAAAACTAACAAATCGGTTTGAAACCAACTGTGATATAAGCACAAAAATACAACTTCTTCGGAGTTTTTCCTAAAATTTACAAACGGAAATAGATATTTTTCAGTTTTTATACAACCAGTAGAGCCAATATGGGGATCAAATGGAAGGACTTGAGCATTAAAATATAGTTAGAAAAGAAAAAATATAGTTATGAAAAGAAAAAAATTAAAGATGGCGTCCTAGATTGAATGGTATGATATGGATATGAGTCAAATATATTAGTTAAGACTTTGTCCCCTTTTAACCCCTATAATATTAATATCATATAAGGGCTCGACTCTTGAATAAGGTACTAATAATTCAAGTGTAATATGAGATTTATAGGGGAGAAAAAGTTATTTTTGTTAATTTAATAGTTTACTTTGCATTTTCTTAATTTATGAATCTAAAACTTTGAAACTCAAGAGCATTGATTTTAACTGAAATAGCAGATAGTATGTCTACTACATATCCTTACAGCACTTTCATTTTCCAAATAAAATTAATCAAAAAAACAGCAAAGAATTTGTATTTTTGTACTTATATCTTAGTAAGTTTTAAGCCAATTTGTCAGTTTTTCTCAGCAATAATTTCCGAGATTACGGTTTGTTTTCTGGTGTCTTTCGTATGTCCAAAAATTTGTTGGGAGCCTTAATACCTTGATATATAAAAATAATATATTTCATATTTATTTTCGCCTATAACTTTGTCGGTTGCTAACCGATTTATTCAAAAATTCTCGAGAATATATCTAGAGGTTTATTGTACCACACGTCTATAAAATTAATATAGAGCTAATAATGTTAATATTCTTGGTAAAGATATGGGAAAAAACAGAGGTTGTTATGTTTATTTGATCATATCTCAGAAAGTTATGGGGCGATCGTGCTGGATTTCTTTTTATATACATAATGTATTTTCAAAAAATTTCCAAAAAAATTCAATTCAAATAATTGCCTCGCGCCTTAAAGGCATTGTTGATGCGGTTTGGCATATAAAAAATAAATTAAACTGAAAAATGTACATATAAGTATGTTTGTATAAAAAAATAATAAAAGTTACAGATATATACATAAGCAATTTATAATAAGAAAAAATTTAAAAACATTTAAAATAAATATTAAATATTATGCAAAATATATTCTCTTAACAATTAAAAAAAAATTATTTTCTTGTCTCAATTTTTTAGTTTTGTGGCAAGTTAATGTATTCGCGACTTATCATAAATTCAATCCGCAGTTAAGTTCGTTCCGATCTATACAACGCTTTTTTAAATTTCCATTTTTTTTACGCATTTATATTATTGTGACTCCTTATAACCGTAATGTGTGATGTCCAATATTATTCATATACTTAAACACATACATTAAGAGTTGTAATATATAAAGGCACAGGTAATTCATTCCCAGATATTTGCAAAAGGTTGATATCTCATACAGATGGATCAAAGTAACATGTGGGGGCTTCTAAAAGTTGATTTCGACCAACACACTGATAGACTATTCGACTATTCTGATCATAAGCTCTCAAAATATATATACCATGAGGTCGGAAATAGAGAGAAAGTAAAGGGTGTAAAAAATACTTGAGTATTCGATATATAGTAAAAACTGCTCTAGCGAATATGTTGCTAGTAACAGAAAATTTTGGACATCTGGCAGCGCAGACTACACTGCATTATCTACGGGGAATCTGTATCAGTGTTGTATCTTGAGTGAATTTTCCATTAAAACTTCCAATAGAAGTGTTTTTTGTTTGAAAAAGAAGTGAAAACAATCTCTAAACTAAATCATTAGACAAAAATCTTGAATTAAAAATATTTTTTGGTTTTACAAGCAAAACTTGCACGTAATTACTAATTAAATAATAAATTTATACCGTGGATAGTAAAAAAATAGCTGTGGTTGTTGGTGCTCCTTTTCTTATAAATACTATATACATTAGTGTAAAAACAATCTACGTCGTATGTTGAAAATGTGAATTACTCTGAATTTTAAAAGAAATTCCAAGAAAAGTAAGTGGTACCAAACACTTAAAATCTAAAAATTTGAAGAATTTTCTTTAAGTTTTATATACTTGCAAAACTAAGATAATTATTGTTTTTATTTTTAACAAAGGAAAGATAATTTTGGCTAGCAGTGTCGTTAATTTTGCGCTTTTGACTTCTAATATTATGTTATTTTATGTGTACCATGTCTAATACTACATATGTATTTTCTGCTCAATTAGAATATATTTATATTTATCATATATTGCCAATCTATAAATCATACTATCAGTCATTACTCCTTGCTATGTTATTTATTTTCAAAATCTCAAAAAAATTAAGTAAAAGGGTTTTGCCTTCCAACGACTTGTCTTTGAACTTACAGAATTATGAAGGCGAATAACATACAATATGCAAAACTCATATTCGTACATTATTAATTTTTGTCATAAACTTTGATTTTCCGTAATTTAAATACTTTAATTAGGTTTGTTTATATTATTTTAAGCTTTAGCGCATTTATTTAACAAAAACAAAAATAGAGAGACACTTCAGTAATTAAAATTAAGAAAAATAACGAAAATGAGTAATTAACATAAACAAAGGGTGCAAAGGGCGTATGAATATGGGGTTTGCATACTGTACGTATAACAATGATCCTTACTTATTAACGTTTCGATAAGTAATCGCTTATGTGAAAGTCCATTTAAGAAATTCTTTATAAATTGTTTTGCTTCTGTTTGTATATTGAATAAAATCGCTCAATTAACATTAATGACTAATTTGTTCTTTTTTCTTTTCTGCTTAATTGTATACCTATAGTATAAACAACTACGTACATTCATACATATAAGTATGTATATGTACCCTCCATAGAAAACGTAAAACTTTGTCATTGCGTTTGTAGTATCCATAATAATATTTGCGTAAAAGTATAAAAATTTACCATTCCGTTTGTTGGTTAAAATGAAGTTTCGAAATCTCCGAAAAGTATACATATATGAAGTCAATAATTGATTTTGTTTATTTTAACGGAGCCTTAATAAATAAAACATGAACCATTTTATATGTGTATACAAATGTTTTCAAATCAATACAGGTATAATTGTTTAGATTTATATATACTAACTGATGTCCGCCGATTTTGTTTGCGTGGTTATCTTAATTTGTTGTGTTCAATTTCATTTAGTTCTGTTTAGCCGTTTTCACGTGATTGAGTAACAAAAATCCAAACACAAACATTCACCTATATTATATTGGCTGAACCAAATTGGACATACCTACTACGCGAAGGTTTCAGAAAGAAATATAAAAACTTCTCAACAGGTAGCGTTGTATTAAAATTTTTAACATACATACATATGTATTTTAATTGTATGAAGCAAAATTACTCATATCCTTAAAACAATGAGGTTAGGGTTCAGCTAGGTGTTAAAAATATAAATATATTTATTTATGTACCTATGCATAACTGAAATTTTTATGTTATGTTAAAGGTGTTGATATTAATAAATCTATGTCTAACGGCCTATTACCTTCTTAGATATACCTAACTACCTGCATTTAATTTCATTTAATGACAAATCTATCTAAATATTGACATAATACTCTTACGGACAATTTGTAAAAAAATTAAATATACAACCATCAAAATTTGTTATGCTTATACGTAATTCTAAATAGTAAAGGGAATTATAATTTCGGTACTGCCGAATAAAGCATTCTAGTCGTTTAAAATTCATTTGTATTCCAGTCAGCTGTTGTACATATATTGGAAGTTTGTTTACCTTTTTTGTGAATGTTTTCTTTAAATACAAATGGTTTTAGTTGCGTTTAAATTTCGTTGATGTTGGTTGTATTAAAGTTGAATAAATAGTATTTATTAGTAGAAAATATTTTTTTAAAAAACAAAACAAAAATAGAAAATATGAAAAGAGAAATTATTTCCAAGAAATAAAGCAATGTATATAGAGAGAAATCAAAATAATGATGGAAGTCGAGAGACAAAGAATAACGCAACAGAAAAAATAGATTTCGTAATTTTTAGTTTCTTTGTTCGTTCGACGAAGTAATACGACGTTTTTCTTAAGACGTTTTTATTAAAAAAAATATTGGTAAATAAAAAAAGATCTCTAAAAATATTGATTTTATTTAAAATATAAAAAGTAGTGGAGATTAAAATCGGACGCATTAACATTTACTATTATTATAAAAGTTGTTCGCTAACACCTATTTTGTGCTTGTAAAATAATAAAAAATGCCTACCACATACAAATGTGTAGTTTTAATACAAATTGGTTGCAAAAGTTAAATCAATTCAAGGATTTTTAAGAAAAAATCAATTTTTGGATTTGGCTGTTAAAAAATTAAATAATTTTATTTTGTTTGTTTTCAAAAAATCTATTGTAAATTGAATAATTCGCCTCTTATTTCATCACTTTTGACTTTGGCCAATAACAACAATAGCTGCAAAAATAACACAAAAGAAAAATGCTAATAAAGGCGAGAAATAACACAATACAGTAGTTCCTTTATTTCTTTAGTTCTATGTACGACGTAGAACTATTATAAGTTCTTATTTCGGCTTACGTTGTTGCCTCAGTTTTTACTATCTTATTCATAAAAATTATGAACGATTTATAAAGCGTTTTAAACAATTTTCAATAGAAAGTCAGTTTTATAAGTAATTTAGTTATAAAAAAAATATGAATAAGAGAGTTATACACAACATTTACCTACCTTCCAACTAAAGTTGTAAAATATATATTTCATTTTAGATTTACGTCATAATCAAGAGTTAATTACGATAAAAAAAAAATTAAATTTAGGAATACATGTATTGAGGAATTCAGATACGAAAGCAATCTTGAAAACAAAAACAGCACACAAATGCAAAATAAATAATTAATTCATATATACAAATCCAAATACATATAAACGTCGTCATCATTGGAACATATGATTATTGTTTTGTTTTTTTATCTTTTATTATAGTAATGTGTATTTTGTTGTTTTTTTCTTTGTTGACTAATTTTGTCTGTATTAACATTATTTATTTATTTTTTTTTATTGCTTAAAGTGTATGTGGGTACATATCACACACTAAATACAATAACGTCTCAACTCAAAATTCTCAAATTTTCAGTATAGACGATAAACTGCATGTAAAAGTGATAGTGATTGTAATAAAAAACAAATAAGAGTGCCGAATCTTATATACCCTTCACAACCTGTAAACATGCAATAACAATTGTTTATATCACCATTCGTCTGATATGAAATACGTACATACATATAATAAAACTTACATATATAAAAATATCTTATTATAAAAAAAAAATTACAACAAAAAAATTGAAAAAAAAACAATTAAAAAAAATAAAAATATAAATAATAAAAATAAAATAAAATAAAAAATTTTTTTTGGCTCAGGTGGTATTCGATTCCACGTTTACTCTAACGTTTGTATGTATGTGTTGTATGTTGTTGTTGTGGAAAAAAACGAGGTGGTCGTGGTTTTTTGTTCATATCACAGGAAGTTATGGGGCGATTATGCTGAATTTCAATAGCGATTCATTCCTGGATATTTCCAAAAGATTGATACCATACACAGATCAAAAACAGGTGAAGGGTATAAAAAACTTGGTTGCGTTTTGAAAACAGCACAGTTTTTTTAAATTTTATACCTACTGTGATTGTGTTATGACCCTTTAACTTAGTTTTTTGAGATTGCTAATTTTTTTTTTATTTTCCCTCTTTAATTTTCAGTTGAAGAAACACAATTTAAAATATAACACCCCAAAAAATATCACATTATATTAGAGTTGGAGTGGCAAAACTCAAAAATCTTTTTATGTGAAACAAAAGTAATTATTTGTTCTAGCTAGCACATTGACACAACAAAGTTAGTTTATTGTGTAAAACAATGCAATTAACAACAAGTAAGAGCGCTATATTCGGCCGTGCCGAATCTTATATACCCTTCACAACGTGTAGTCATGCAATAACAGTAGTTTGTATCACCATTCATCCCATATAAAAAACATACATATATAAAACATCTCATTGTAAAATTTTAAATTTACTTATGTATGTTTAAAAAAAATAAAAAAAAAAAATTAAAAAAGAAATAATTAAAATATACATATATGTATAATAAATATAAAACAAAAAAAAAATTAAAAAAATAATAAAAATAAAAATAATATATTAAATAAAAAATAAAAATTATAAAAAAAATATTAAAAAAAATTTTTTTGGCTCAGCTGGGATTCGATGCCACGTTTTCTCTAACCAGTATACACGTTTGTATGTATGTATGTTGTTGTTGTTGTAATGTTGTTTTTGTGAAAAAAAAATCGAGGTGGTCGTGGGGTTTTGCTCATATCTCAGTTGTTTATGTACCGATGTTTCTGATTTTCAATACCGATCTACTCCCGAATATTTCTGATATTTTAATACCTCACCCGATTCCAAGCGATGTCGGGGGGCTTCAAAAAGTTGATTTCAACATACACACGGACAGACTGACAGAGCTTAATCGACTCCCCTCTTCAGAAGCTTTCAGAAAATATATACTTTATGGGGTCGGAAACGAATGGGTGAAGGGTTAAAAAATGATGATTAAAATTTTTAGAGTAGTTAGAGATGTGTATTGTGAATAATTTGTTTGGAAAAAGAATTATTTTATGAATTTTTGTTTTGCGACGTTATTGTATTTAGTGGCGATATAATAATGTACCTGGGCATACACATTAATGTATTGCTTTATACATAATTTTTTTATAAACTTTACAAAATATAATTTTTTTATACAATCTTAGAAATTATTTTTTAATTGAAATTTCACTCTTGAGTAAAGTTAGAACCTCGGTCAACTTTATTTCTTCAAACATACCGACTTATTTTTGTACTTCCATATCGAACGCTAAAAAGAAAATGCACCCAACTTAAAATTTAAAGAAATATTGCAATAGTCGCTAAAAATACTTTATTTATATATAAAAAATCCCAATAAACCCTATTATGAAGACTGTTTAATGTATAAGGCGTTATCGTATAGATCATATAGATTGTAGATATAGAATTCAATAAATAACCAGATAAGCCATCATCGAGGTAATTGATAAATTTTGGAAGAAAAATCAGTCGTTATAAAATATAGTCTTTTAAATTATCATTTGACTTTGTGTCAGTTTATTCTTAAACTATTAAAATATTGTGCTATCGTCTAAGTATTAAAATGGGAAAACATAGTTTTTACAATAAACAAAATATTTAGTTTGAATTTGGGTACACATAACAAGGTATGCGCAGTGGCGAATTTTTTTTATTTATTTATTTAAAGTTTTGGTAACCTAGCCTCTTGGCCATAATCGGTCATAAACTTCTACAAAAAAAAATTACAATACTTTTAACTTAAAATATTTATTTATTTATTGTTATAGTTTTTAAATATAAATACAAAAGAATTAAAAATATAATAAATAACAAAAAAATTGCACAAAAACATAAACCAATCAACCAACCAAATTTAAGATTAAGATTGATACATAGATAGAAAATGGTCATTCAACATATCAGAGCAAGCCAAAACAATTTAAAAAGGATAATTTAAGTAAAAATAAAGTTAAGGTTCAGAATTAAGTACTATTTTCGTACATCTCCAGTAACAATTTTTTTCTAAAGAAATAAACATTAACATCGAACGACTTTAAAGTGTTTGATAACCTGTTATAAGTTCGCGCCACTCTAACACAAAATTATCGCTTCAAATTTTAATTTGTTTAAATTTAATAAATTTGTGAGTGGAAAAAAAGAAAACTAACTAACTTTTTTACTTTGTGTTCACAGTATATTTCATTTTTCTATAAAAAAGTTGCTATAGAAACATGTTTTCAAAAATTTAACGAAAAATTTTATTTTAAATAAAAAAACCTATTATTAAATAAATAGTACGAACTGCACTAACGAAGTAGCGGGTATGTTACTAGTATGTACTTATAATAAGTTTCCAGCAACATAGAATCTGCACATGAAATATTTTTAGAAAATTTTGATGGTCCATATACACCTAATACGTACAACGATCTGGAAAAAAACACAACTTTTTACAATATTTGTGAATATACGAGGTATTCTTAATCAAGAAAAAAAGCAAATATTTTAAAAGAAGGTGTACCTATAAAAGAAAACTACTTTAAAAATATTAAACTATTAAATTACATTTACAACGATATCGGAATTTATCTTTATATAAGTACAATACAAAAATGTCGTTGGGGCTAGCAATGCAGACCGGGTTAAAGTAATATATGTATGTACATACATACTATGTGTCTTCTGTAGAGTAATATAAAGTCAACTTACATTACAATGTAGGGTAGATATACATACATAAATTAATACACAATAAGTTTAAAGTGTTCAATAATAAACAAAAATAACACTCATTTGGAATTTGTAACAACAAATATACTAAAAAGTTAATTTTAGAAATACCCTTGTTTTATTATAAAAACATGAAATTTTGTAAAAAAAAAACCCTCAGTGGTTGTTCAGCAAATTTCTTATTATTTCGAAATTTGATGTTTCTGCGTTTTTTATTAAATGACAAGAGTTAGTTCCCTTGTCAATGTTCCCGCCACCAAAAAATGGTGCGGGTATATTCATTTTGTCCTACCGTTTGTAACACATCGAAATATTAATTTTAGACCCCATAAAGTTTATATTTTCTTAATCCGGGGTTTAATTCTACGACGATCTAGCCATCTCTATCTGTCCGTATACTAAAAGCACGATAGAGGTCGGACCGAAAAAGCTAGGGGTTCAAATTTGGCCAGAGTATTTCTTATACACAAGGTTTGTTTGGTATTAAAAAAGGGCTAAATCGAATTATTAGGAAGAGAGTTACAGCTCGTAATGCAAGAGTAGGTCGATAAAAACGTATCCTTCCAACATCGAATAAAATGTAATTGTGTCCAAACGCATTAATATATATTTATTGAGTAAAAACAATATTTTTCCCTGAAAATTGCTTAAATTTATGCATTAGGAAAGGAGATATAGATCAAAATGTACGAAAAATTATACCGCACAGTGTATATTTTAAATTTAAAACGTAATAAAACTGACAAAATTAGATGTACGATTCTGAAATTTAGCAGAAATTGCCTTTTGGTCAAAGGCTTTGTACTAACGAAAAATAAATGTTTCACTAACGGAAAATAAAAGTGCACATAGCTATCTAGTCAATGCCTTTGTTATGCCCATTTTGACGCAGACCTCCCATATAACCCTTTATCTTAAGTTCATATAATTTCTCTATGGACAAAGTTTTTGGAAGAATAAAGGACTGTAGCAAATACTTATTGCTTTTATTTTATTTTGAATAACTTGTAGAAAATAAAAGTTTGTTGTAAAATATTATTATATGAGAATTATTCTTTTCATAATTGGTGACCCCGACTTGTCCCCACATTTATATAAATAATATAATTTTATCTATTTTATCTATATATATAAAAGTGAAACTCTGTGTGTGTGTGTGTTAGCTATAGTCTCTGAAACTGTAAATCCGATCGGACTCAAACTTTGGCAAGTTGTTGTACACATACCAGGAATGTTTATGGGTGGAAAAAAAGTGGGCGGGGCCATGCCCTTAAAAAAGTTATCTTTTTCAGCTACTTAAACATCACCGATTTTTCTAATACTTTTCACACATATTTAGGTCTCATGATTATACAATTTCGTGATTAGAAAAGTGGGCAGGGCCACGCCCATTAAAAAAAATTTTTAATTTTTAGCTTTTTGCACTTGATATTTAATTTATATTCAGCATACATTTTTATTCATTAAGGGGCGTAGCAACGCGCTCCGGGCTTTTCTAGTATTATATAAATAATATAATATGTTTGTACAATGCGAAGAAATTAAGTTCAAGAATCCTCAGCAGAAACTGTCGCATGTACCTGACTTTGATAGTTTTGCGTCTCACTCTCGCATTGGTTAATTGCGTGGCGTCAGTTAGCGGTACTGAAGTGCTGAGTTACCCGAAGTCTGAATTATTTATTTATTTATTTAAAAAAAAAAAAGATTGCCGCAAGCCCAAAGGGCCAAATTGGCTAGTCTACAATACAATATGTATTAAAATTAATTAGTATTACACTAAAATTACAAACAATTTTATTTTAAAATATATGTAAATATCAAATAAATAGCGTAAGAGAATAATAACTAACACCAGCCTGAATTTTGCACACACAAAAGAAATAATTTCACGATTAAACTGAGACTTAAGGCGAACAAATATAGCCAGTGAAATGGAACATATTAAACAAAATTTCAAAATAATAATAAACGTGTATTAAGTATAACATTATCGACTAGAATGAATAGCAACATATGATCCAGACAAGAATAAGCCATTTTACGAAATTGTATATGTAAATATTAGGTGAGACAAAGAAAAATAAATTTTAAAGAAAAAAAAAATATTATATAATAAATATTATTATTAAATATTACTAAATTAATATTAAGTAGATGTATTCAAATTGGATAAAAAATATTCAATAAATGCTCTTAAAGAATGAGAAAATCTACGCTCAATATAATTCCACAGTCTACAAATCTTTAAATGATAAGATCGTGCCATAATCGAAGAAAGGTATCTCGGACAAAGTAATGAATATGTTCTGTTGGACGTTCTAAATCTAAATCTATTTAAGAGATAACTATGGGTTCCGTTTTAATTGATTTTATAGAAAAAAATAATTTGTCTTAACTGAAGATATTGTTCAAAATTACAACCAAGTAATTCCATACAGTACTCTGAAACATGGTCCCATAGACGAAGTCCAAAAATATAACGGATTACCCTGTTAAAGCAAACTTTCAGTCTATGTATATTCATATTAGATGTGCAGGAATAAACTTCAATACCATAAATAATTAAAGGTAGACATAACGATAATGCAACACGACGTCTAATAACTAGGGGTAAGTAATAGGCCAAATTTTATAATCTTCGCAATGTCCAAGATATCCTCGCAATACATTATTACCCAGCACAAGATCCAACATCACATCACACTTAGAAAAAATCATCACCTTGCATTTAGAAGGGTTTTAATTAAAATAATTGACCATACTCCAATTAACAATACTAGCTAGTTCTGAATTAATCCTGTCACGAGAGCTGGCAAGTGATAATGATCCAAATGAAGCCAATAGTTGCACATCATCAGCATATGTATAACCAGTTTAAAAGGATAACTTAGAATATATATCATTCAAGTACATCGTAAACAACAAGGGTCCCAAGATAGATCCCTGAGGTACACCCCTATGAACACAAATAACATCAGACACATTAGGTCCAGCTTGAACAAACTGATAGCGGTCCGTCAAATAAGAATAAATAAGTTTACATCCACTATAGCTGAATCCAAATAGATTATGTAACTTTTTAATTAAAAGACCATGACAAATCGAATCAAAAGCTTTGCAAAAATCAAGGAATATAAGTGCACTAATTCTTCCACTATCATAATTGCATCTAATTGATTCAGTAATATCTAACAAAACTCCTGTAGTACTATAACCCACTCTAAACCCAGATTGATAATCATGAATCATACCACCACTACCAATATGAGTCATAATCTGCTGTCTAATAATAATCTCCAAAATTTTAGAACAAACTGATAAAACACTAATTGGGCGGTAGTCAGAAGGAGAATTTGGATTCTTAACTTTAGGTATTGGAACAACTCTCGCAATCTTCCAAATCCTAGGAACCATATCGTATGTTTAGGTTACCCTTTGCAAAACTTTTAAAGAGTATTATTCGCGTTCAGCTCCGACCTCCTATATGAAGGTATAGGTCGACTTACGGATACTCTTCCTGTGTGGGATACCCTGGCTCTATGGTTTAAAATCTTGCCATTAAAAAAAAAAAGATTCGCCTTGTTTGAAACATCAAAATTTATGTATTTCTGTTATTATTTACATTTTTATCCATCGAATAATATAAAATAATTACAAGTGATGGAATGTTTTGCGTTCTATGTAACTATATATGTACATACATATGTACATGTTAAGCATTGTTCATCAAAACAATATCAACATGTGTACGAGCATACATATGTACATAAGTATCTACAAACATACATACATACATATATAAATATTTGTGTACGTTTATGTGTATGTTTGTTGTTAAACGCGCATGTGCAATTGGAATATCATTTGGATTCCAAGTATCTTCCTTAATTAAACTTAAAAACAAACATGAATTAAATTAAAATAATAATAAACGGTCGTATTTACATTTTTTCGTTAGTATTTAAATTCATATCTTTTTCATTAATATTACTTAAATTGAACTCAATATTTTCCGATTGTTTGAAAGTTTAAATTTATATCGTTGTTATACTTTTAAAGAAAGAGTTTTAAACCCCAATCAAAATTGTAATAACATATTTATTATTTTATATACGATGTTCATAGACAACAAAATTAAAATTAAATTTTAAAAGTTGTATGAAAAATATCGCATTAAAGGACGAAATTGAATATTAAGGAGTTATCTTTGACAATAAACTTTTATTCAAACAGCGTGTTAATTATATCTGTGAGAAGGAAAAGAAGTGTATACGTTGACCTCTTAATTAGTTGAAGATCTTAACCTTATATAAGGAACAAGAAACTTATTTACAAAATGTGTATCCGTCCAACTATGACCTATGGTTGTCAAGTCTGGTTCCAAGAGGCTGTTAAAACTCATAAATAAATTGAAGATTATTCAAAATGAAAATTTAAAAAAATAATACACAATCTTCCTTTCAGATATCCCACTTATCTTCTACATAGAAATTTTGTCTTTAAAATGTTTTAATTTATTGAGAAGTGAACTTACACTGTCATTAAATAAAAAAATCAGAACGTCAAATTATTAAATAAAAAATTTGCTAAACAACCAGGGTCTTTTGTGTAAAGATCCATTTTATTTGAATGTTTTAAAATTTCTCATAACATCGAAGTTGACACGAGAATTTTTTTTTTTAACAACTTTTCCTTAAAACTCTGGTATTATTAGTTTCTTTATTTATTTAATCAAATGGTAATTGTTGTAAAACTATTTATTTGTAAACTGTTAAAAAAAAAAAAATTTTATTCCCAATATGTAATATTTTAATGTACAATAACAAAGAACATTGCGTTGGTCACAAGTAGAAAGGCCTTTACTCAAATAATTGTAACTTCATAGGAGAAGGTAAAAACGTAAAAGAAACTGTTATATCATAATGTGAATTCTTTTGTATAATTGTTTGTAAAATTGTTATTTTTAATTCTACAGCTTTAAATTTTTGTGTCGAGTTGTATTTATGTGAAATGTATTGGAATCTCTAAAATTGCATCATTTTAGACTTAATATGCAAATAATAGTAATAATATCAACTCTAAACTAAACCATCTTTGCTGTTCAAACCATTTTATAATTTTTGTTTGTAATCATATTCTCTTTACAGAATCTAACGGCTCCTTAATTGTTTCGAAGTAGCGTGAAAAGTAGTAAAGAAAATATATATAAATTACAACTTAAAAAAGAAAAATAAAGGAAGCACTAGTTGTCGAAAAGTAAAGAGAACCAAATCTAAAGCATTTTAAATTTTCCTTCATCATTTGTTGGAAAAGCAAAAAACAACAAGATTTTTTTGCTTTTGGAAATATACACTTATTAAGTTCATATTGATTTTTTCACTCTCTTGGAGTAATATCTCCGAACGAGAGGTTTGGAAAAATCACGGAAAGCCAATAAAGTGAAGCTTTTGGATAAAGACAATTATTTGATATGTCAGCTGATTCACCGAGGCATTCTTCCAGCTGTACCTCAGGTGGTATGGTGGCTGTACCTATTACAGTACCACCCCAAGTTGTCAGTGATCGATCTATTTTAGATTCTGCAATTGGCTTTATTAACGAAGTTACTTTGGCTCATACGCCTCCCATAGATCCGAAGGACACCATTACATGGGCTAGATTTGAAACGTCTGCTGATATAAGCGATCCTCGCTTTGGCGAAGATTGGGAATTGGAAGGCAACGTGTCACCTCCTCTACTTTTAATTTTGGGATATGGTTTGGGTGTTCAAGTTTGGGCTATACCAGCAAACGGTGAAGCTGTTGAGGTACTTTCATGGCGACATGGCATAGTTTCGGCCCTAAGAATTCTTCCAACTCCACTGTCAACAGCAGATGTTGAGGAGAATGGACGTGCCGATGAACCTATTGATGCATTTGGAGATAAAAGGCCATTAATTGCTTTGGTAGATGGCAGTTCAACGTCGGGATCGCAGCCACAGTTTTGTGCAATAAATTTTGTTTCTCTCAAAACTGGTTCGCAGGTTAAAACCATCAAGTTTAAAAATCCAGTTATTGACATATTGGCAAATCGATCATCGGTCGCTGTTACTTTTCACGAACGCATTGCAGTTTTTGATGCCCGTACATTGGAGGATCGTTTATCGATTTCAACATGCTACCCAAGTCCAGGGTAGGTTACAAAAAAAAAAAAAAGAAAAAAAAACAGATTATTATTAAAATGTGTACCTTTGCATTTAGGATCAATCCAAATCCCGCCGCCCTAGGTTCCCGATGGTTAGCGTATGCAGAAAATAAACTTTTACACTCTAAACATAGTGGAGGTGGCTGTGATGGCGATGGAGTAGCAAGTTACACGGCAACTGTGCTAAATGCCTCGAAATCCTTAGTGAAAGGTTTGCGAGAACTGGGAGAACATGTTGCTGCTGGATTGACCGGTACATCTGGTAGTGCTAGTAATTCTAGAAACACATCATTTGATTCTGGTTGTGGACTTGAAACAAAACAATCTGGTATAGTTACCATTATAGACATTAAGGTATGAAAGCAACTAACCATGTTGATTATTTATAGTTTATGCTTGTATTAATGAACTGCACATCTATGTGAAATTTTGTTTAAAAAAAGTATATCGACACCTAAAATTTAAACCGCCCTAAGTGATAAAAAAAGTTAAATTCGCTTTTATTTATGAAAGAAAAAAACGTCTATTTAATCCAAAAAATTAGGGCGATTTATGGTTTAGGTGCAACATAAGTATTGACTTTGAATATTATTTCACTTTTCAATTCGGTAATTTCATAAAAGTAACAAAAACAGTCATACTTATACTGAAATATACATAAATTGTTATTTAGATTGGGCAAATATTGAAGAAATATATGTTGATGCATAGAGTCAATTATCGTTATGTGAAACATGGAAAAAAGATTTTGCGTGTCACATGTTGCTAAAAACTATTCATTTCACAGTTTCACAGCACAATAATTAATACCAAGACAGCGTAAGCTTTAGACTGTATTTAATTTCGGAATACATATATTCATTGACAATTTTGTTTGTTGCTGAGATCAATATAGTTAATGAAATATTTGCTCAATGTAATCGTTGGTGTTGAATATAAGTAAATAAAACGTTATGAAATCTTTTAGAATCCTGTCGGCAATTACAGTTCAAAATCGGGCGTGCCCACATCTAGTACGCAAGCTGCGGGCACCGACACAATTATAGCCCACTTTATAGCACATTCTGAAGCGCTGGTTGCAATGGAGTTTGATTATTCGGGAATGCTTTTGGTAACTGCTGATCGGAGAGGACATGATTTTCATGTTTTTCGCATTCAGCCTAACCCTGTGGGATCCAGTCTCGCAGCAGTACATCACTTATACATATTACATCGCGGTGATACTAGTGCCAAAGTGCAAAATATAACATTGTCGTTGGACACTCGTTGGGTTGCTGTCTCAACACTTCGGGGCACAACTCATGTTTTTCCAATTACACCGTATGGAGGTACAATGGGCGTAAGAACTCACACTTCTTTGCATGTGGTGAATAAATTATCTCGCTTTCATCGCTCTGCTGGACTATCGGGTGATGGGCGCTCAAATTCACCAATTACACATTCAGAGAGTGCAACATTCACTCAATCACTTCATCCTTATCACAATTCAACATTACCACCATTTCCCCGCCCTACGGTTGTTACGCCGTTGGCTCAATTAAGGCAGCCCTTTGCCATTGGAACTCCACCAAGCTCTGCCACATTATCTGGTGTTAAATCTGTTGCAGGTGGTCCAGGATCTGGGTCTCAGCGTCAAAGGCTGTCATCTTTATCCGATGATAGCGGAAAACCTTTAAGCGTATGTGCCATTTTTGCAAAATCACGTTCGTGGCTTCTGGATCCCCCAAATGTTTCTCGTGAAGCTCCCCACCGTATGCAACGAAAAGCTGTGGATTCTTTGTTTGTTATGGCCGGACATGGAGCCCTCATACAATATGATTTGGACACGAAACTTGCTTCAAGTATGTAAACCCCCCAAACGGCCATTTTTCAATTATTTCTACATTAAATTTATTGCATTTAGATGTTGCCAAAGAAAAGATATGTGATGATACTCCCATTGAATTGGAAGTCGAAGCTAAAGCTCAGTGGAATTTGGGCCGACGTAAAGAAGGATCTCAAGAGATAATGCCACCTCTATCAGCTGATAACTGGTTAATTAAAAATCGTAATTCTTGCATGTTAACCGACAGCACTCGTCAATATGATGACCCAGAAGATCGGAGCGAATCTTGGCTGGCACAAGTAGAGATTATTACGCATGCAGGACCACATCGACGTCTCTGGATGGGTCCGCAATTTGTTTTTAAAACTTATAACACACCAAGCGGGTAAAATATTGTTAAATCTTTGAAAACATATAAAAAATTTTAAAAATAATACAAAATTATTTTACCGCGTGTTGTAGGTCTAACTTGAGTCACGTCGATATTGAAGCTGTAGAAATCGGTACATCAAAATCTAGTGCTTCTTCCACTTCTGAATGCATAGATCCTTCCAACCCTTTAAATATGCCTTTAAATGCAGCAGGTCGTTCAAGTGCTGTTCCAGTTCTCATAGAATCCGGATCGTATAGTAAGCACTTGCCGATTAACAAGTTTATTATAAAAATAACCCTTTTAAATTTTAGGTAGCATTGAACACAGTCCCAAACTGATGAATCGCTTTCGTCATGATCATCTCCATTCTGACTTTTCGGTAGCTCATGGGGATTCTCGTTTAAAAGAAGATTTAGCGGATGCAATGCGTGAATCTCCCTCTGCAGCTACTTCATCTAAAGATTCGGGTAAGTGTCTTATTATTCAAAATTTGTTATCTTCATCTTTGCTATATTTCTTTGTTCAATGTTTATATTGTTTAATCGCTTAGTAAAAATGTATAATTCAATTGTAACCGGATTTAATCAGCCTTTATCTTTATTATCAAAGTAATTGCCTTTAATAATTTAAACAAAGTTATGTGTACACTATAAATTACTTTTTTTACTGTCATATATCTGTGGCTTGGAGCTAAAAGGGCCAATGTCAAAATATTAACTTTTGAGAAAATTTGAATTGAACTTTAACGTTTATATATGCTTTCATAGTGACATTGGCCAGCATTTAATCTATGAAGCTGTTCTGGGTTAAGTATGACTTTAGCTGTTTTACCATAATGAAATAGAGCAAGAAAACAAATCTAATGCAATGATTAACTCAAAAGAGCAAAAAAGTGACATTGGCCCTTTTAGCTCCAAGCCACAGATATATATATTTTTCTTTCATTAATTGGCTACAAACATTTCGCTTAGAATACTGCAAATTGTGTAGATAATATAATTTTTCTCTCTATTCTACCTCTCATTTACTAATACTTATGCTCATATAGAACTTCTTTTTTAATGCCTCTAAATTGTAAGTTTGGACAGAAACTTTTAATATTAGTTAATTATTTTCCCCTTTCTTTGAGGCTCTGTACTTCTAGACTGTCTTACACTTTACAGAAGATAAAAAAAAGTTAAAATATTTTATCAGATACATGAGAATCGATCGTTCTTTAATCTAATCGTTTTAAAAAGGTGTGATAAACGATTAAATAGAACTTGGTAATTTACCTAGTAACTGCTTATTTTCATACAAAATTCAGATTAGATTACAAATAACAAATAATTATAGATATTAACAATATATGTATGTAAATACCCGAATGAATTGCGATCGAAAAGACTTCAATCTAAAACATTAGTTTTCGAAATTGATTCCCATCCCATACCTGATATCCAATTAGTTGTTACATTGCACTCATCTTTTTAGCGAAATAAAATCTCACTTTTATGTAAAATAAACAAAAGAAAGAAATGTACAAACGACGTATTTTTTTTTTTTTATTAATGCTAAGAAATGTAAGCATTTGTCAGAAAGACAATTCATGCTAAGGAAAAAAAAATATTCTGTTTTAAAGCTTTCAAGCTTTTTTATGTGTTATATTTTTAATAAGAAAAGGTTTTTATGTTCGACATAAAAAAAACAAAAACTATGCAACATATGTACGAAATCGTTTGCAAATTGTACGAAATTGTTCGTTATTTTGAGCCAGGATTTAAATAAAAATAAAATTTGTTGTATATTCTTTTTGCATACTTTTGGAACGAATGTGCCTATAAAAAAATGTTTTCAATGCTATCATTATTTATGTATGCACATTAAAAACGTTTATTTGATTTAAAGATATTTTTTCCAGTATCTAGTTTTTCTGCATTCCGAGTGAAATTAAATCACTTGGAATTGCCATTGTAGTGTTACTGTTTATAACAACAATTTCATGACAATTCCGACTGATTTAATTTCACTCGGAATGCAAAACACAGGCGATTATTTTTTTACTTACAGTTTTACTTACAGTTTCGTATATTTTAATGAATAAAAGTTACAAAAGGATTTTGTTAATTATGTAAAATTGTAAAATGTTTAGCCGTAATTTTTTCTTGGTATTTACGAAAGTTTCGTACGTTTTGCCAAACAAAAAAAAAAAAAAAAAAAAAAATACGAAAACTTTTTCTAGTTTCGTAAAATTATAAAAATCTTGCCAAAAATTGTACGTAAGTTTTGCATAATTTGCAAAAAATTAAAAAATTAAAAGAAAAAAAAATTCGAAAGATTTTCGTTATTTTTGCAAAATTATAAAAAATATTGCCTACATGTAACTATGTAAGTTATTTTCGTAAAATGTTGCATAGGTTTTTATTAACGTTTTCGCGAGTGCACTGGTTTTGACATTGTGCGCATTTTTTTTAAACAAAATCTTGTAAATTTGTTCTCCTTTGGTAACGTGCAAAATATTCGCATTCTGAAATCACTCTTAATTGCATGTCTTTTCACCTAACAAATTTGTTTTGTTTGTATGTTTGTGTGTCGATTGCTCGTGGCACATTGTAAAAATTGTATTTAATATATAATTGTTGTTATGAATGTGTATAAAAATAAAATAAATAATTCAAACAACGGAAAGTGAAGAATTACTTGAACAACCAAGCATAGATTATCTAGACAAAAGATAAGCAAATTTTAAGATCCTCTGAACAACAAGTTAAATTAAATTTTCAACTTTCCTAAGCACTAGTTATTGCCTTTCTTCGAATGATAGTGTAAAAATTGTAGCAAATAAAAAAGAACTTGTCCGTGTTGTTAACATACATAGAAGTATTGTTCTTCACTTTGTTGTTATTGAAAAAAATTTAACAATTTCATCTAAGACTACAAAGAATCTTGCGAAATGGTAGCCTTAAACTTAATAACGTAAGTTTACTTACCTTTTTTACAAATTGATCTAGCGTTTTTAAATGAAATATGTATATTCGGAATGATCAACGACGCTAGTTGGATGCTTTAGCTCTATGCCACTGGACTCTACCACTCATGATACTTATCTATTGGTAATGTTCATTGCATATTTACATATCTGAATTTCATTCATGCATTTCACTTCTGAAACCAAATAAACAAACACAAAATAAAAACATTATTTAATTGTACCATTATAAAACATAAAAAAATATATATTTATTTATATACAATATTATTATGCACCCTTGTGCAATAAGAACAACCTTGTTCCTTATCCAACCTGTTTCAATTAGCCCATCCAAATGCAATTTGTTCTATATGCACACACTTACACATAAGAATACATTCATTTCAGAGAAAAAAAAAATAAATAAAACAATATCAAAAATATTATATACATTTTTGTTATGAATATAAGTGAATAATAAACGTAATATAAAATGAATTTGGAGTGAGAAAAGAAAAGAAAAAAGAGCAAGCAGAAAATCAGAGACAGAGAAAAATAACATAGCACTGCAAAATGAGAGAAGAGTATGGTTTCACGTTTGAACGTACATATAAACAATTTATAAAAAGCCAAAGTTTTTCATTTTTAAAAATGTTTAATCAATTTCCCGAACGAGCAAATCGTATTATATCGGTCTAAATGTTGTTATTGTTATTTTGCCTCTTAAATAAAATGCCATCATGGTTCCGTTTGCACTAAACTGATGAATTTTTTAATGAACAAATCCTTGGCGTTAGTTTAATTTCAAAAACATTTTATATTATTTTCATTGATTTAATCGGTTCGAGATACTAAATTGAAAAATAAATTAACTGAACGTTTAAACATCAATTAATTTTGAGCATGTCCAAATTTTAAATTAAACCCGTAACTTTTATTTTAAATATGTATTACCAACATTAGAAACACATCCGCTTTTTAATTCACCATCCAAACACATTTTTTCAAAAACTTTGTTTTTAAAATAACCCAGCCTTGTTAATATTATATATCAAAGTTTCTTATTTTGTTTTTTTTTTATTTATTCTTTTTTTTTTTTTTTTTTTTGTTGATTGTTTTACGATTAGATTTTTGCACTGTATTAAAAAAATAAATAAAAATAAGTTGAAATGTTTACAATAATCATTAAAAGGAACTTTAGCCTTTGCAAACGATTAGATAAATTTAAAATTCGTGTACATTAAAATCATTTACATTCAAACTAAAATGCCTTTGGCTTTTTTATAATTATTTGTATGAACAGCTCTTTCTTATGCAATGTTTGTTTTTTTTCTCTCTCTTTCCCATATTTTTCTGCTACAATAAAGGTGGTCATGGTTGTGAAAGTGCCGGTTCAAGTGATAACATTGCTTTTTATGATGCGCTAACGATAGAGGATGATCAAGAGAATATTCATTCAGGTTCGGCTTCGGCAGCTGCTCTCGCTAGCGTTTTACCAAATATTCATTCGTATGACAACAGTTCGAGTTATGAGTCATTAGATTCGATAAAAAAGCCAAAGTCTTCTATTGAGAAAATCGTTAATCCCTTAGGAACGGTTACGACAGTTACATCGTGTCTAACAACGGACGTTAAAACAGATATTTTAGACGAAGTGGTTTCTCAGCTTGCTGCCCAGGATACAATCATCCATGAAAATTGTGACGAAAGTCTGTTTCGTCCAGTTGTTGCTATATTTTGCGACGAAAAGACTCTTTTACAAAACGAACAAGAAGCTCGCGATTACAAAGAACGGTATCAGCCTCCTGAAAATATAAGTAGTAAACTTGTGGTGCCGGTAATAGAAAAAGAAATTAACGATGAACTAAATAAGCGGGAAAAACTAAAAACTACTGTTTTTAAATCGAAGTCGGCAGTCACAAAGAATGATGGGAAAGATCAGAAAAATTTCGAACAATTGTCATTGTTAAATAAAAAACAAAAAAACAATGACTTGAAAGATCAAAGAACCTGCACTTTGAAAGACAAACACAGCATCTCACAAACTAATAAAGATAACAATTGTAAACAAAAGGATCAAACATCAAAAGAATGTTTGCCTTCTGAAAATGTTTGCGAAAAGAAAACAGGCGACTCAAACAATTCATATGGCTTGAAAGAAAAGTCTACTGAAATAAAAATTTCTCAAAAAGTGTGTAAGATCGAGGCACCTCAAGAATTCTCAAAGAATGAGCTAAACTTTCAGGAGAAAAAAGTAAATGCACATTCAGCACAAACAGACGAACAGCCAGCACAGGTTAAGGGAATAAGGAATAACGGTTCTAATAAAGTGACACGACCAAAAATTCAACAAAAAGTAGATGCTAGAAGACAGCCGCAAAAGAAATCGGAAGAATCCGAATTAACTAAAACTGAAAAACAAAATATTTCTAAGGAGAAAAAAGATAGTGAAAGTGCGAGTGAAAAAGCTATTTCAGCCCAGGATATAGACGGGACAACAAAAGACAAAGTTAAGCCCTTCAATGCCATGAAGGAGAGAAACGCTGATTTAAAAGTTACTGCCAATACACCTCCTGAAAAGGTGCAAATTGAAATTTCAAAAAACCAATCCGATTATGACAATCTTTCAAATAGTTTAGAGTCAGGCAAGTCGATCGAAATTAACACTGCCAAAAATGAAAAAGCAAAAGAGACTAAAAATATTTCTAAAACGAACCAATCTGCTAACACCAAAGAAATTAAGAATATTGAAGACGAGGAAACAAATAAAATAAAAGTGAAAACAACTTTAAAAACAGCAGATGAAAATACTCTGCAGTCATCTGACCACTTTGTAGAAGACAAAACAAACCAAATAGCATTAAAAACTAATTCAAAAAGTTTACAAATTCTTAACGCTCCTTTTGAAGCTAAAGACAAAATTCAAGTATCAAATGCCTCTTCCGGTAAAGGCGTCAAATCAAATTTATCGGAAAGTCTAGGAAACACTACAGTACAGCCAGAATTATGTCAGAATAAACAAAATGCTTTCAAAGTAAGCAATAGGGACGCTTCAAATAAGGACAATACGCAAGTTGATTCGAACAAAAATGACAAAAATAAAGAAAAGGTTCCAGGAAGAGAAGAGAGGACCACTAAAAACGATTATTTACAAGCTAAAGAATCGACTCCGTCATCACCATTAAATGAAATGGTGACATTAGTTAATGATGATAATGCAGCTTCCGACGCTTTATTTTCAAATACAAAGAAATCAAAAAAGCTTATGTCGGCTGATAGTGTGATTGAAAAAAAGGAAGAAAAGAGCAATGAACCAACAAGATCGGATTCCATCGAAAGTGTTGAAAAAGTTTGTGAAAACGATAAGAGAATTAAAAAATCTAGAGAAGGCGATAAGGATAAAACTAAAAAAATAATAAATAATGAAAACACAAAGAAAGATTCGTTGGAAACTGAACATAAATGTGAGGAAGGTAAAAAAGAAAATGAAATTAATGGTGGAGAGAAAGATAAAATTACAAAAATAATAAATAATCAGACACCTACAACAAAAATAGTAACCAAAAGAGATTCGTTGGAAACGAAAAGTAAAGCCGAGGAACGTAAACAAGAAAAAAGAAATTATGAAGAGCAAGATAAAACTAAAGAAATAATAAATAATAATCAGACAACAACCACAAGTAAAGCAACCAAAGAAGACTCATTGGAAGCTGAGAGTACAGTTAAGCCTGCTGAAATTGTATCATCTAAAGCAATAAAGCTAAAATTAAGCGAAGAATCTGTTGCAGGAAATCAAAATAAAGTTGAAACAAAGGACGCCGAATCAGTTTTGTTGAATACAGCCAATTTACAGGATCCCAAAGACTTGGAGCCGAGTAAAGTAAAACGGGATAAGAACAAGAGCACTGAAACTAAAGTTAAAGACAGTTTTACTAATGAATTGAAAAATGTTAATAAAGATCTTCAAAGAAAAGAATTTCCCGATAAAAGCTTGGAAAGTAAGTCAGCGACAAGTGATAATAAGAACAATGCATCGACATCAAATTCACCCCAAAAAAAGGGAAAGAACTTTTCTAAGGAGGACCTAAAAAACGAAGCAGATTTAAATAAAATCCCCTCAGCATCTAGTAAAGAAAATGTAGAAGCGAAGGAAGTTTCCAAAGAGTGCTTTGTTAAAAAGGGTATTGTTAAAGGCGAAAATCAACAACTGAAGGGTAGTTCAAGTGAGAAAGAATCGCTCGAAAACACATTTGACATTTGTGGAAAATCAAACAAATCATTAGTTAGCAAAATACAAAATCCACAACCACAGCCACCGAGATCAGTCTGGAAAACTCTGAGTGGTGCCGAAATGATAAATAAAAATCATTTGAAATCTGAAAGTGGATCCACTACGTTTCCTTTATTGGGAACTGCAAGCAAATTGAATACGCCTAACAAGTTGCTACCTGAAGTACCCACTCCAAGCGATATGGGGAAACGAACAAGCTTTGATGAATTTTCAATCCTGAAATCGTTCGATGCATTACCGCCACTACCAGCTCTTGAACCTTTACAATTATTGTCGTCAGAAAGTAAAAGCAACTCCTTAAAAGATATTAGTTTAATAAATTTCGAAAGTCCTGTGCAAGAAAACCCAGCCTTGCAGAGAAAAATAACACCTGCTCCTCGAGGATTTACAGAGCAAAGTTTAATTTTAGCTCTTTGCGGATCTTTGCACTATGAAAATGAACAATCAGTCACTTCTTCGGAAAAGAAAGATGCATCGCCCACACTTTCATCAAACCAGTCTTCTACAGCTTTAGAGGAGCCTTCCCTAGCCGACTATAAATCTCTGACAGAGAATGATGATCCTTATATGAGCTTAGAGCATAGTTCACAAGATACAAATACTACGACCACAACAAACACAACAAACGAAAAGTTTTCTTCATCCACAAATTCATCGGGATCGGAGGAAATCGTTATAATGGAGGAAAAGAAAATGACAAAAAAGCAAAAACGCAAAAAACAACAACATCTTAACGAATTACAAAAACAAAAGGAGCAACAACAACAACAGCAACAAGAGGAAATGGAAATAGACGATGAAGAGTTAAGACCTTTAATAGCCATGACAGAATCTCAAGTTGATCAGGGCGTAATCGGCTCAGATGACACATTACCAACAATAAGTGGAAATTTGAATAAAAAACCACCTTTGGCGGCACAGCCCTCTATACACTCAACTACTACAGACAGCGAGGGTCCTATGCCAGCAACAACATCTGATGATAATGTCTTTGCGATCCCGGTTCCAATTGTTCACAATCCACATAAGATAAAGACAAAGAAAATCGAACACAAAATTAATTTAATTGCCGCCATTGAAGCAGCAACTTCTTCTTCTTCAACATCGTCGGCAGAAGAAAGCGGCGTAGAATTAAGTGGACGATCTCCACACGACAATGTAGAAGCATTAATCTCGGTGTCAAGTAGTCAGCAAACTACGTCCAATATACCACTTCCCATTGTTGCGATGCCCCCATTAGCAGTGGGGGTTTTAAAAAAGAAAACCAAAAGACGCAGGAGATAAGAATTAGCCATTTGTTTGTTTTGTATTTCTTGTCTAGTAGTAATTTATTACATATATATTGTATATTTTAGATATTATGTAGAATCTGCATACGGTTACAAAGCCGCAAAATCCCTTAAAAAAGAGCCATTTTTGGCCAACGAATAATATTTCAAATTTATTATATTATTTCAGACTAATCGAAACATTTATTTTCTATTTTATCGACTTGAACAAAGTCAACTTTCAATAATAATATTAAGCACTCAAACAACATACATATGTACATACATGTATGCATAAATAAGGCATATATTACTACATCGGTTATCATACATAGCAAATAGATTCCAAAATATAGAAATTTTGTCAAGTATTTCTTTCAAACTATTTGAATATGATAATCCAATGGTATATTAAGATCTAAATTTGATTTAAGTTTTCATTTTATTTTTTTAAGAATTTGGTCGTTGTGTGATAAATTCTCATTGTCATTCCCAACTAAACTGACATTGGTTTCTTTTTCAATTTATTCTATTATCATTAAACTTTTCTGTTTTCCTCTCAAACTGGATATTTTCGTTGTAACGCCAAACAATTTTAACTAGAAACGGTTTTGTTTCACAGAAATAAAAATGAATTCAGACGATAAAACTGATTTTAGTTGATAACAACTCTGTACAGGTGGCTCTTCTGTAGTCGAGAATAGAATAACATCACAAGTTTTTATAACTAGCCAGCGGAAAATTACGCCATTCGAATGCAGTCACAGTTTTATAATTTTCATAAATATCTGTATGACAAAAGCGTTGAGAATTCGAACGTTCGAGTAAAATTGCGTCAGCTTTCGAATGCCGTAATTTGCCTCCAGCATAAAGAGATTAAACATTGATTATGTACGTTCTACCAGTACAAGTGTTGAAAGATGGTTTATTACTTCCCAGCAAAAATCATTGGAAGTAGTGTAAAGTAATTTATATTTTAGAGACTTCCAAATTATTTGTGTAAAAGCAATAATTATAAATGACTCCCTAAATGCGAAGCAATTTGTCATAAATGATGTGCTTAAAAATGAATGCCACATCAAGCAAAATATCTTAAAGAATTCATGTACACAAACAAATTCAACTCATGAAACATCGGATGCTTTTCATTAAATATGTATGAGTTCCATGCACTTATTAGAATGGAGTGCAGTTCATTAATATATTCATGTAAACACATGAACTTCAATGACACGCTCATGTTAAAATCATTAGTGATTTCACCTTAATATCACTTCGCCACCAGTTAGTTGCATCCCTGCAAAATCACATTTTTGCCATGTTTTTTTTATGGTTTCGTTTTCTGTAGCTGAACCGCATTTATTTTGTGAAAAAAAAACAGACCATTGTGAGAACCATCATCGAAGAAGATGATGATGTTTGTACAAAGTCTTTGGAGAATGCTAGCAAAACGTCACATGTAGTATGCGAAAGTCCAGCGAATGATTTAGGATCACAGACAGACACATATTAAGTGTGGATGCTAGGGAGGACCTCGGTCTAAATTAGATGCAGGCGATTATGAAATGTTTGGCACGGAATTTAGTGAAGGAAGAGATTATGATCGGTAGCCTTTAAATCAAAAGGGGACCGAAGGTAATTGAAAAGTGGGCCCAAAATTTTATTAGTCTGCTTGGATATTCCTTTTCATATTTACACATGTTCATATAAGAACCAAGCTTTTAGGAAGTTCTTCATTCTACCTGGAAGTTTTAAAACTAAATTAAACTGATTACTTTAAGAGACTTGGGCGCCAAAATTTAACTACCTTTTTTTTTAACGAATTACAAAATGTAGGTTGTGGTTAGTTGAAATTTATGTGGATTTAAAGTTTCAGAATGGCAATGCAAATTAATCAATGTCGACCAAATTGTTATTAAAGTTAAATCTTGGCTATTATTTAAATTTTTAATCAGGCTTGAGAGCAGGACAAAAATAGTGATAAATGAAAGATAATAACAAACAAAAGTAAAAAGGGTTGCTGTTTGGTTAAAATTTCAATCTAACTCATTGTGGTAAAAATATATGAAATAGGAAAAACTAAAAATTAGTTACCGAATTCAATTAACATAAGTCCCGTGAGTTAAATAGATGATATTTACAACCAACATGTAACCACCGATCAGAGAGTGCTGATGATGAAATCGTAGCTGGTTTCGAAAATGCATTCCACTCGGCTAGTGTCGGTAAAAATATAATTTTTCAAGATTTATTCTTTCATTTATCACAATTAAAAAAAAAAATTCTTTGTAAAAATAAAGAATATTAATATGAACTCAAGCCTGATTAAAAATTTAAATAATAGTTTAAACAGAAAAGTTCGACAAAATAAAATTCAGTTTAATCTTGGCTTTAAAATTTTTCGTTGACTATTGAACATCGAAATTTTCGTTAAGTGTCGAATCTTCTATTGAACAAAATTTTTCTTTCGATAGATTATTTTATTTTATTTGCTCGGTGTAACATTTTGATAAACCAAACGCAATATGCTTTATTTTTAAATTAATTATTTAAACAACTGCATATCTACGTATACATGTATGAGTTTTATTTGTTTATTATTATGTTTTTCTTAGCTTCAAATTACAATGAAACAACATCAATACAAATCAAACAAAAATTATAAAATTCAAAGTTTTTTAAGACTCACAAATAAATATTACACATCTCTACGCCAGGCAAGAATTTAACATGAATGTCCGTGTTTTGTTTGTGAAGAACCATAAGGTGTGCTCAATAATTTTTACTAGCATCGGGAGAGTACAACAAAAATTTACAATATAGACAAATATTAAAAATAAGAAAATTTATAAAATGAACGCTTTAGCTGCAAGTGTCTTCTTGTATGTAAACAAGTGCTAAGCGGGGCTGTTTTGTGTTCAAGGTTAGCATCATCATCTGGTTGTACACGACTGAAGTTTAAAAAATAAAAATAAGGCACTGAACAAGTTGCAGAGATCACGGAAGCTCTAAATAACGTACTAAACCTTTCGACTATTTTACACCTACTATTGCGGTTACCATCCTGAACATGTCTGTATGAACGTTTGAGCAAATATCAATCTTATTGGTCTCTGAAACAGCAGAAGGTTTTTCAAATAAACACTAGGAATCGAAAAGCGTCGAGCGTCGTTGTATTCTGGGATACTGGCATTCTAGGAAACGGAGCTAGCATTTTAGAAAAAGTATGATATCTGTGTACTCTACATTATGCGAAAGGCAAAATACTGGATGTACGGTTTTAAAGTCCCTTTAATTAAAAATTAATTTTAACGGTCGCCGCAACATCAGGTCATTTCTTGCAAAATGGCAGCCGCCGAATGCAATCGACGATACATGTTGCCTTTCTCTCTCTCTCTCTCTCTACAAAACAGCTGTTTGCTCAAATTGTTTAAAGCTACCAAATTTGCGACCACTTGTTTTACTCTCTCGTTGCAAACTTTGCAAGTACATTAAGGCTGACTTCCAAAACGTTCGCATAGAAAGTTTGTGTACAGTATTGCTACTGTATTCAAATCACATTGCATTGTTTGCTTTCTTTCTGCGTTAAAAATACTTGGCGGCAGCTTTTTGAAATGGTATGCATTGTATAGTTATTGTACTGCGGCGTTATGAAATGTGATGTTTTGTTCAAACACAAAGCAATTGGCGTTTTTGAAGTCAGCCAAACTCTTGTGCAAATCTGTATTAATTTTTAGTTATTTTATTACTCTTGTATGTGAAGTAAGTTGACTTTAAAAATGGTTGACTTCACTTCTTCATAATTGTAAAAATTGTATTAATTCGTATTTTAAAACAAATAACAATTAATTTAATTGTTGTTTGTAATTCATACCAACTGAATGCCGACACTCTCAATTTTAAGCCTAATTCGAAATCTATAAATTTTAAAACCGACTAATTTTATTGTAAACTTTTTTGTTGAAAAATCAAATACAGCGTTTGAAGAAAAATTTATAAATTTATCCAAGTTTAAATATAAATATAATGATAATAATAATAATAATAAAAATATTTACAAATATAATTGTTTATCTAGTAGATTTAAGTAAATTTTATTCTCTTTTATTTTATTTTTTTTCTTAATTGGCACAACTTTTGTTAGTATTTAATCTTTAATAATAATGTTCTTATTGCGATTTTATTTATTGTCGACTTTAATTATAGTTCATAATTTTGGTAGTCAAATGTATGCTGGTGTTTTGTTTTATATTTTATTTTATCGTGTTAATCTTGCAGTATTTACCATCTATTTGCTTAAAGGACGAAATACCAAATAATAACATTTTTAGATTATGAACAAAGTACTACTTATTTTTGAATTAAAATTTTGGTATTTTATATATTATTTTGTTAAGTTTCAAAATGTAAATATAATTAAGACACAAAAAACAAATATCTATTATTAAAAAGCATGCACACAACTTGATGATGCAATAAAAATAAATAAATAAAAAAAAAACATAATTTATGCATTTATCATTGGAAAACAAAGTGATGATTTTTTTTTTACAAGTCCCACTTGATATTCGATATTAAGTGTTGTGTACAGGGCGTAATCTTAAGTTATATCATTCAATATTAGTTATTGAGAAAATCGATGTTATAGTAGAGTTTCATTGTTTTATATTTGTCTAATTTGGAACAGCTATGTTAGCAAAAGCCTAAACTTGAAAACAATTTACATCCATACATTAGAGTGGGTAGTATACATATATGTCTTGGCAAGCATCATGCGAAAATTAACTGGTGTGCAATACTAAGGTCCATTATTACAACTTGCCTTCAGTTAAAGGCAGGATTTTGTCTGCCCGAAAAATAGCTTCGCATATTTAATACTTTCATTATACCCTTCACACAGTGAAAAAGGGTATATATAGGTTTGTCATTCCGTGTGAAATTTCTACAATTTTGATTTCCGACCCCATAAAGTATACATTTTCTGAAAGCTTATGAATAGGGGAGTCGATTAAGCGCTGTCAGTCTGTCCGTCTGTCCGTGTTTATGTTGAAATCAACTTTTTGAAGCCCCCCGACATCGCTTGGACTCGGGTGAGGTATTAAAATATCAGAAATATTCGGGAGTAGATCGCTATTGAAAATCAGAAACATCGGTACATAAACAACTGAGATATGAGCAAAAACCCACGACCATATCGATTTTTTTTTCACAAAAACAACATTACAACAACAACATACATACATACAAACGTGTATACTGGTTAGAGAAAACGTGGCATCGAATCCCAGCTGAGCAAAAAAAAAATTTTTTTATTTTTTTTTTTAAATTTTTTTTTTTATTTTTTTATTTAATATATTTTTATATTTTTATTATTTTTTTTTTTTAATTTTTTTTTTTTTAATATTTTTTTTTATTTTTTTTGTTTTATATTTATTATATATATTTTAAATATTTTTTAAAACTTTTTTTTTTTTAAATTTTTTTTTTAATTTTTTTTTTAAATTTTTTTTTTTTAATTTTTTTTAATTTTTTTTTTTAACATACGTATGTACGTAAATTTATAATTTTACAATGGGATATTTTTATATATGTATGTACGTATATCATATGGAATGGTGATACAAACTACTGTTATTGCATGACTACACGTTGTGAAGGGTATAAAAGATTCGGCACGGCCGAATATAGCGCTCTTACTTGTTTTTTATTGTTATTATTATTTGTTTTGATAATATTTAATGGATAAATAAATAATGAACTAAGGGTTTATAATGCAAAGCCATTTAACTGTCCGACAAAATCCTGCCTTTAGCTAACGACAAGTTGTAATAATGGCCCTAAGTCATCCAAAGAACTTTAAGCATTATGCTAGGCGCACAATTGGGACGAACGACGAATTTTTCGTCGCGAATATTCGTCATCAAAAATAAAACACATTTGTGTATATGAGAATGCATACAATTGTGGCGTCAGTGGAAGTTCGCTATACGCGGCGAACTCTGCATTAGATTTATTTCTATTTCTTACGCCGGCGAACGACGAACAAATTGATACAAGGTGACCATTTTTTATTAAATTTGGGTTTACTTCTCAACTTTTTAAGAAAATAAAGTTAGTTTATACTTTAATAATTGTTTTATTTTTTATTTTAAAACATTTAAAATAAGTATAAGAAAGTTAAGTACAAAAATTTGTTTTAATTTGTGTTTTTGCAAATGTTTAAGTTTATTAAGTGATCTTTTCTTCGTATGGTCACACTATTAGCTGTTATACACAAACACAATTTTTGTTATTGTTTAATGCACGTACCCACGACATTCTTTGCAAACGTTTGCTTATACGTAAACGAGTTTTTATTATTACAGAAATTATATTTATTGTTTTGTTGAGTTTCACAAAAAATAAAATTCTTAGATTTATTTTGTTTTTTCTTTGCACAAACACTAAACAATTTTATCAACGATAAAAGATGTTACATTTTCGTCGTTGTTGTGCTTTACACGACGAATTTGCACAACGAATTTTTATCGAAGAGTTCGTCGTGTTGGGCGAAATTCGTCGTTCGTCCCAATTGAGCGCCGAGCATTATGTGTATGTATGTCTTGACCATTAAAGGTTATTATTAAAAATTACTCCCAGATTTTTGTCACTTTCAACAAATTTAATATTGGACAACCAATGATTTTTGGTGACACGCTAGACATTATTTGTTTTGCTTATCATCATTGCCTTCGATTTTTTCGCATTCAGACTAAAGACCATTTGTTGACGCCCATTTAAGTACGTTATTGAGATGGTGATTTAATTTATTTATGCATTCACTAATATTAGATGGCGAGCAGCTAATAAAGAGTTGTACGTCGTCTGCATACATCTGCACTCCATAGTAATTGAGTCTATACGGTAAGTCATTGGAGTATATTGTATATCTGTGGCTTGGAGCTAAAAGGGCCAATGTCAAAATATTAACTTTTGAGAAAATTGGAATTGAACTTTAACGTTTATATATGCTTTCATAGTGACATTGGCCAGCATTTTATCTATGAAGCTGTTCTGGGTATGTATGTATGACTTTAGCTGTTTTACCATAATGAAAAAGAGCAAGAAAACAAATCTAATGCAATGATTAACTTAAAAAAGCAAAAAAGTGACATTGGCCCTATTAGCTCCAAGCCACAGATATAATAGTGGACCAAGAATTAATCCTTGTGACGCACCACGTGTCATTGAGCAACTGTTTGCTTTATCCGAACCACATAAGATGAAAGAACACATGTTTTTAACATTAGCACGTTTTATTGCGATCATGGGTTCATTCATTTGATTCGAATGTTATTTAAATAAGTGATTGAAATCTGTAAAAACTTGTACCGATTTTCAAAATATTTACAACTGAGCAATTCAGAACCAATCGTAGAAATTGTACGTCGTCGGATTATACAAGTTTTGTTGTTAATTTCTCTATTTATATTTCTATACAACAATTTCACCTGCATACGTACGTATGTATGTAAGTATCTACGTGTATGTATGTATGTTTGTAGATTGGCGAATGAATGAATACATACATACATCTCAGATGGGAAAACTATTACAAAACTCTTAACTTACATCTTATTAAGGAGTGTATCGAAAAAAATTTGGAGTCGATTATATTTTATAAAACTCAAGTCGTGCAGTAAAAATTTTTTCTTTTATCACGTTGGGTTTTATATACATATACATATGTATGTCAGATACTATTATTTTAAAACTCATTAGTTTTCAATTGTTATTACGATTGAAATGGACTGCGAAAAAAAAGTACGTAAAAACATAATTAAAACTTTTCAAAAAAATAGCAAAAAATTTGAAAGTTGACCCTCAAACTGTTTCAAATGCCATTAAACGTTATAAGGAAGACCTGAGCATTGAAAGAAAATCTGGCTCAGGAAATTAAAATGGTCCAAGGGATATTTGTAAGGTAAAAGAAGTGGAGCAACTGTTTTGAAGAGCACCTAACACTTCTATCAGAAAAGCAGCGCGTACGGTGAAATGCTTTAATAGGGCCAAAGCTTATGCTGGACTGAAGACATACAAAGTTTAGAAAGTTCCAGATCACAATTCGGTAAAGAACTTAGAAGCGAAAATTTGCAGGTAGATATTATAAAAAATACACCTGTTGTGTGATGGATGACGAAACATACGTACTGGCAGACTTTTCTCAACTACCCTGCCAAGATTTTTATGTTGCTGATGAAAGAGGTAATGTTCAGGAAGAGTTCCGGACAAAAAAAAAAAACAAACAAAATTTCCTAAGAAATTTCTCGTGTGGAAAGCTATTTGCAGTTGTGGCAAACGAAGCCAAGCATTTGAGGCATCAGGCACGATTAACACTAAAAGTTATGTCACGGAGTGCCTACAAAAACGACTTTTACCTTCTTTGAGACAACACCGAGTGCCCACATATTTTTTGCCTGATTTGACATCATGTCACTATGGAAGAAAAGGCACTTGAGTGGTATTCAAAGAATAATGTCATTTTAGCACCATGAGAGGCAAACTAACTGTCCAGAACTTAGGCCTGTGAAAAAGTACTGGGCTCTTGTAAAAATTGGAATTGAAGAACCCAGGAAAGGTGTCCCAGAACATGTCCGATTTCAAGTGTAGATGGACCACCTCCTCCAAAAGGGTAACAGAAGCAACTGTAAAATCTTAAATGGAAGGACTTCCGAAAAAAGTCGATAATTTTATAAATACGAAATAATAAATTAAGATTTCAATGTTAAATAAATTTATACAATATGCCAATAAATTTGCGTATTTTTTTAAGAGTTTCTATATTGAACTATTTGAGTTTTATTTAACTTAATGCAACTACAAATTTTTTTCGATACACTCCTTACTAAAATTTAAAAAAAGCGTCAAGAAAATCATCAAATAAAAATTTCTAAAACAAAATATTATAGTTAAATACAACATGATTTTTAAGCGATTCTTTACTCTTCGTTAGCTGGTTTTTATTATCACAACGAGAGGTTTTTTTTTTTGTCAAAATATATTGTTCTTTACTATGTATGTATGTATATACATTAAGATATATGTATGTACGTGTGTATGTATAAAATTAAGATAGATAAAAATGAATAATATAAAATGTTACGCATATCTTCTATTGCAGAGCCGCTGCTGTTCCTTACAGATGAAAACAATGATTGTGTCGATGGAAACAATAGAATGAATCATATTAAGCAAATATCCGATGCACACAATAGTAATATAACAGCTACGAACATATCAAAATATGAAACGCTAAGTGAGCTGAAGAAAATAAAAGAGAACAAGTTATCGAAACAACAAGGTAATCAACAGCAGCAACAACAACTGCAATACTTAACTAATAATGCCATTGATAATTGTTTTGCAAATGATGGTACATCGACCATTGTTAATATGGACATATTCGATGATCAGTTGAGCACAAGTAGCAATAGCAATACGAGTCGTTTTTCATGTGAGACCACACCATTGTCTACAACTACACCACCGATAAGTCTAAATGGCGTTATTGATACAAATATTTTGCATTTTCCACCAAATACGGAATCCTCGCTAACTGTCGAACTTTTGCATTGCGGCTGTCAGCGGATATCTAAAGATGTCCCCGCATCGGAGCATAAGTGCGTTGGCTCAATCGATGTCGCTGCACATGATAACTGTGATGATGAAAATAGCGGCAATGGTGGTAATGGGTCGTTGTGAGAATTACTTAAAAATCCTTCTCGTGCAAGGACTACAATCATGAGTAGAAATTTCTACATCAATCGCTTGTACAGAAATATATTCAATAATCCTTGTAGTAGTGCACAAAAGTAAGAAAATCATTTATTATATTTAATGTTTTATCGTATCTACACATATATGTCAACATTATCAAACACCTAGAACTTGATTTTAGTCTTTATATTTATTGAATTGAAATGTTGGTCATTTATCAAGATGCAGATTGTATGTATGTATGTATGTATATGTCATAACAATTTTACATTTACACATATGCATACATATGTATACTAAGTTGAAATAGTATAATTATATACACACACACATACACAATTTTCACAATTCCAAACTTTTTTTTTCATAAATCGGCATCCCACCGAGGATTAAATTTTAGGTTTTCTAAGTTTGGGAATTTTTATTCGATTGTTGTGGTGTAAAGCCTCTAAATCTCCCATATTCGCTTTTTTACATTTTTTTATTTTTTGTATCTATTTATTTGCTTTTACTTGAATGATACCGTAGTTTCTGTTGTGAATTTTGTACACATTTAACGTAAAATATTTAAGTGTTTGATTAAGTTTAAAATTCATGTTTAACAAGGTGTCTAGATGATTATAAATTTCTGCTATAAAATACCATCTTTGATTTTCAGACATAAATATGAATTCGCATTTCAAAATTTTTTTTACAAGTTAAAAATAAAACGAATTCACCATCGTATTAAATGAACAGATAGTAGTAGGTGGTGAAAATTGTTCATGTAATGAACTTTGATTAATTTCGAATTATATTTTCGAAATTTTCGTTGCAGTGTTGTTTTTTCTTATTCCTAGTTTTTGATTCAATTTTCTATTATTATTACTCACTTTTTAGAGTTTTTTGTAAAATATGCCCCCATTGCGGTCCACAACTTTTATAACAATTCGCTTGACATTTTGCATTACCATTCACAACTTAACTGTTTTTTTTTTTACAATAATTTTCACTCAATTTGTCTGCTTGTCATAAAAGTTTCAGCTAAGCCGGTTTGTTTCACAATACTTAGTTAGTTTGACGACCCAACTGAGTCGAGCTGACAACGACAATTTAATAATAACCTCAACTTAAAATACGTACCTCATAGTAACTGCATCATGCTATTTTACGAATTTCAAATTTTGATTTCCATCACTGCAAACAAATGGGGATATTCTTTTTTTTTACATTAAGCCATCAATTAATACATAAAAGCTTAATAATTTATTAAAAACCAAAAAGAAGAAAAATAATTTAGATTTAATAAGTTCGCTTTTTCTGAATCAAAATATTATATTGTTTTTGTGTTTCTCTCGTTTTGAACGTTGTTTGTTTAATTTTCTATTTAAATTTTTTTAATGATATGTAAAGCAAATGAATGATTAATATATAAGTTTGTATGTATACTGTAAGTATGAATAGTCAGAGTTACACTGTGTGTCTTCCTTCGCAAATTATTTTATTATTTAAAACTATATGCATATGTACTTGGAAAAATTCCTTTTTGGCCTAGTTTTAAATTATGAATTTGAAAATAGCCAATTTACCTTATTAGCAAATTAAATCAACATGGCAATGCCATATATTTTTATATTTTTTAAATCTTTTTTTTTTTTTTTTGAATTTTTATTACTCTTTATAAACAAGTTTGAATTATTATATTTAGCATGTGAATTCTTAAAATCTATCGCATAGTCGAGACAAAAAAATATGTTTAACATTCACTTTTAGATAATAAAACTTTTCTATAACGTTGTAAATATTGGAAATAAAAATAGTAATTCCGCAGAAATATTCCTTAAATAAATACTAAAACAATTTTTATTTATTTAAATTTTAATAAAATTCCAAAACTGCAATTTATTATTCTTAAGTCCTACACAAATTAAAATTAGGTGCTTGTATATTGAAATAAATGTATGTATATCCCAGAAAAAGGGTACTAATAATCAGATTTTATAAATTAAAAGTCTTTAAAAAGTTGAACGCTATTCATAACAAAAACAAAAAGAAGAAAAAAAACTTTGATGAACAAGCCAAATATATATTTTTCTTACGAAGATTTGCACATTAAAACGTATGACAAGAATGTTTTTTTTTTTTTTTGTTCATTGTAAATAAGTCCATTACCGTAAAGGAGTTATTGCATCCTCCTTAATTGTTAATTGACTTTTTAAATACATTGAAAAAAAAAAACAACAAAAAGAAGACTTCATTCCAAAACTTAGTTCAAAATGTATGTGTGACTGACTTTCAAAACAAAGTTTGAATAAGTTCTATCTAATCGTGTACTTAAGGAATCCTGCGAAATAAAGCAATAATTTATATAAATTTTGATGTTCAAGCTCATCGTTATTTTTTTCGACGATACTTTGTTCAAATACAAAGCAATTGACGTTTTGGAAGTCAGCCTATGTGTAAATTAAAATTTGTGTGTTTCTTTTGTCGATTAGAAAATTTGTAGATGTTTTGGAAAACAGGAATGTTATGATTAATTAAACCAATTAGCTATAAGTATAAATAAGATTTTAAGGAATAAACTATGAAAATATTTTTGTACTAGCTTCTAATAACTTTAATAAAATTTAGCCAAGTTTTAATTGTTAACTTGGCTACACAAAAACTCTGGTGAACTTTTAATATATTGGATCAAATGCTTGTTTATTTTATATAAATTAAATGAGTTTGTATGTACATAGAAACAATATTATATTTCTTAAAAAAAAAATAAAAAAAAAATTATTCATTAATTATTCTTTAACGTTAATTATGTCTTACAGAGCTCAAGATTTGGATAGCGATCGAATGTGATAATTTCACTTCGAATTTTAAATTGTAATCATTTAAGAATATTAAAAAAATATTACAATTTAAAAATGTTTTAGGAGGTTCAATGAACTTTAGGCCGGAATAAGAATGATTTACAATAAATTGAAAATAAAAAGTGCGAATAAACATAAATTTATAATTATAACAAAAACACATGGCACAGTGTTTATCAGGAATGCATTGTTCGGTGTCTATATCCTTGACTTATTAATGAATAAAAAAAATACAACTATAGTTTCAATACAGCCAGCCGAAGGATGGATATAGAAAGTTTAACAGAAATGTGAGAGAATATGAACATGAAGAAAATATCATTTGATAGGAAAGGAAAGACAAATAAAAAACTAATTGCTATGCTTCTCTAATTCTAATTTCATTAAATTGTAACAAAATTTAAAGCTGCAATTTTAATCGACCCCTGGGCGCAAAATTATCGTATTTTACAAAAACAAAATTTTACAGGAGAGTGTTTTTATAACTTTCTAATAAATAAAAACGTAAGTATATAAATGTACACAATGTTATCTCTAAACAGTTGTCGCTATAAAATTTTATCAACAGATGGATTAATGGATGCAGAACCAATTTGCATAAAAAATGTCGATTTCGAAAAAAAACGTGACATACGATAATATCGCGTAAAGGGGTCGATATATGAGTAAACAAAATAAATTTTTTAATATTCTTAACCCTACGTAGCCGCATGCAATTGCAAGTGGAAAAAACCAATACCCTTACACTTTTTTTACCAACACAACCACACTTTTGATATGTATTTGATAAATTATGCAGATACATATGCGTATCTACATACGTACATATACATAAATATTTAAGTGCACACATAAAATGTATAGATTTAAGTAAAACTTAAGCAAAAGAAATAAATATTTTGTACGATGCAATGCAAAAAAAAAAAAAAAAAAATAAATAAATAAATAAATTAATATTTATATTTCTATATATGAGTTTAGAATTAAAAAAAATCACTTCTTTTAATATGTGGGATAATGCTACTAACAATACACTAATCGTGTCTACTACAAAGCTACGGTTTCGTTAAATATTTTTTCATGAAAAATCAATAAAGGTATTCACGTCAACAGTTTGAAATTGCGAATTTGGTAAAATGCAAAGTTTTGTTCAAACATAACAACAACTAAATAGAAAATAAAAAATAAGAAAAACGACAATTAAAACTATTATTATTCTCGGACTGTTAAACACTTTTTAATAAAAACTATGCTCACGTCAGCAAGAGCAAATTTACGCAATTTCGCATTTTTTTTGTGATAATGCAAAGCTATTTATCGGGCAGACAAAATCTTGTCTTTAACTAAAGGCAAGTTGTAATAATGGCTCTTAATGTTTTATTTTGGTGCTTGTTATTTAAAACGTTTTTGAAAGTACTTACCGTTAGGTTTTATCTATATATATAAAAGTGAAACTCTGTGTGTGTGTGTTAGCTATAGACTCCGAGACTGTAAAACCGATCGGACTCAAACTTTGGCAAGTTGTTGTACACATTCCAGGGAGTGTTTGTGGGTGGCAAGAAGTGGGCGTGACCCCGCCTATAAAAAATTAGTTATCACTTTTAGCTACTTGCACTTGACGATTTTTCTGAAACTTTGCACACATATTGAGCTGTCATGACTTTACAATTTTGTGATTAGAAAAGTGGGCGGGGCTACGCCCATAAAAAATATCCAAACACACAAACATTCACATATGTATGTATATATATTAGTAGGACTGTAATAATGACAGAGAGCTACAAGTAAAAAGGGAAAATTTTAAGTAAAACGGAAATATCTAAAATCGATGTAGGTACATTCGGTATCAATTATCTCTGTTGTGCCATTACCCGCTCATTCGAAAATTAGACATAAACACAAAACTGTGGCTCAGATCTATAAAAGACAAGTAAAATTGTAACAGCTGTATCTCGCACAGAATTATCGTCTTTACACGTTAACCTTAATTCATGTAAATGCTTTTCGTAGGGAAAACTGTTTCTTTTTTTGTACAAACTTTTCATCCAGAGCTTTTTTTTCGTGATTTATTTAATTTTTTTCGACAAAACTGTGCTTGTTACCAATAACAGTATAACACAACGTGCTCATTAATAAAGTTCTTATGGTCACATGCAAACGCTTTATGGTTTTTTAATTGTTGTTGTGGCCAGGGGTGCCAGATGATTTTGGTAAAAATAAAACGGCAAAAAAATTTAAAAGTAGTCATTTTAAATACAATAAAACATATTTTAATTAACAAAAAACTATCAAAACAGCACAATTTAGAGTTAACTAGAGTTATAAACATACAAAATAACATAAAATTCAATAAAACTAAATGTTTTACAAATAAGTTGAAGTTAATTTAAAATAAATGAATATATTTTGTACTTTAGGGTGCAAAAAGAACTTTTTTTTGTAAAGAAATATATTTTGTTAATACATTTTACGATGTGCTATTTGAAACAGTTTGAATAACTTAGTTTGAAATAATCTTTAACATGTTGCAGAAAACTCTTCAGCTTGGGGGATGCACCTCTAGAAACTCTACGTTTTAAATATAAAATTTTTTTCCAATTTTTTATACCCTTCACACAGTGAAAAAGGGTATATATAGGTTTGTCATTCCGTGTGAAATTTCTACAATTTTCATTTCCGACCCCATAAAGTATATATTTTCTGAAAGCTTATGAATAGGGGATTCGATTAAGCTTTGTCAGTATGTCCGTCTGTCCGTGTGTATGTTGAAATCAACTTTTTGAAGCCCCCCGACATAGGTTGGACCCGGGTAAGGTATTAAAATATCAGAAATATTCGGGAGTAGATCAGTATTGAAAATCAGAAACATCGGTACATATACAACTGAGATATGAGCAAAAACCCACGACCACCTCGATTTTTTTTTCACAAAAACAACATTACAACAACAACATACATACATACAATTACAATTACAGTGAGAAGCTCAGAATATACAACAAAGCAATAAGAATCGCCAAACGCAGATCCTGGAGGCTTTTTTGCAATCAGGTGGACAGCGTGAATGACGCTTCTAGAATTAAGAAATTCCTATCGAAAACCCACACCCAACCGGAAACCCTCGTTGACTCGAACGGGAAAAGGTCGGAGACGATGGAGGAGACGCTAGGAATACTGATAGAGGCACACTTCCAAACGGAAATGGCGGATGACGGAGAAATTCCACACCCCCATGACGGTAGTGCCACGACGGACATAATTATAACCACAAAGATGGTAAGAGAGGCGGTAAATAGTTTCTTGCCATATAAGGCACCAGGGCCGGACGGTATTTTTCCGGCTCTCCTACAAAGAAGCATTGACCTAATCGACATAAGGCTGGCGAATATTTTTACTACTTGCCTGAAATATGCGTATACCCCTGTGGAATGGAGGGAGGCGAGAGTCGTTTTCATACCTAAACCGGGGAGGGAAAATTACGCAAATCCTAAAGCTTATAGACCCATAAGCTTAACATCATTCTTATTGAAAACCATGGAGCGTATCGTCGATGGAATGGTCAGAAGACGATTACCAGGCGATTCAATGAGATTTGGACAACACGCCTATATCAAGGGCAGATCTACTGAGACTGCTCTTCAGGAGGTTGTTTATCATATAGAGAGATCCTTCGACCTGGGTGTGTATACCATGGGCGTATTCATAGACATAGAAGGAGCTTTCAATAACGTAATGACCTCGAGTCTTATCGGTTCCTTGGAAAACTTAGGGTTAAGCCATGTCTTAATTGCATGGATTAGCAATATGTTAAGGAACAGATGGATAAATTGTGAGGCAAATGGAGTAAGAAGAAGGGACAAAGTATGTCGAGGAACCCCGCAGGGAGGTATTTTATCTCCATTAATATGGGTAACTACCATACATAGTCTACTGAGGATTCTATCGAACGAGGGATTCAAGCCTATCTGTTACGCAGATGATGTTGCGATACTGATCAGGGGGACGAATCCAAATTCTTTATGTATGAGAGCAATGGAGGCTTTGAATATATCATATAACTGGGCGAAGGAGCGAGGGCTCAATGTCAACCCGGAAAAGACTGAAATCTGTTTGTTTACGAGAAAGAGGAAGATACCGGTGCATAGCTATCCCATCTTTCGGAATAAGACAATTAAGATTGATAAAAAGGTCAAATACCTAGGAATAGTACTTGATTGGAGACTATCCTGGAAGGACCACATTCAATGTAAAGTGGAGAGAGCTCAAAGAATATGGGCCCTCTGCAGAAGAGTGATTGGCTCAAAATGGGGCTTAAGCCCAAGGATGACACATTGGCTATATACGAGTGTACTACGGCCTACAATTACGTACGCTTCGTTAGTATGGTGGACATCCTTAGAGAAGAAGGTGAATATAAAACCTCTTCAAAAGATTCAGAGACAGTGCTGCATTAGTATTTGCGGCGCCATGAGGACCACATCGACAATGGCCATTGAGAATATATTATCCATTTGGCCTATTGAGATACAGGTAAAATATGAAGCGGCCTTAGCTGCCACAAGATTAATGGCAATAGATGAGTGGCTTATAAGAGAACATAAGACCAGATACCAAAGAATAACGGATATCTTACCGATAGGAAATATTACAGAATTAACATGTGATAAAATCCCGATGAGATATGAGAATATTAACTGCATCACCATTATACCGGAAGAGGGAGAATGGGATGAGATAATCAGGATGGGAAACACCCACGGAATCGATCTTTATACAGACGGTTCAAAGATTGGTGACCAAACTGGAATGGGCTTATACGACATAAGCCGAAATAGAGGCAAATACTTCCGTCTACCAGATCACAACACTATTTTTCAGGCTGAGATCATGGCGATTACGGAAGGAATTAAATGGATAAAGGAAACGAATAGCGAAACTCCGATTCGTATCTTTACGGATAGCCAATCAGTGATTAAGACATTGAGAAAGGAGAAAGTTGAATCCCGGAACGTTTTGCAATGCAAGAGTGAGATAAACTCATATGCAAATTGTGAACATCTGGAGATAATATGGATACCAAGCCATCACGGGCTGATCGGAAACGAGAAAGCCGACAAATTATCCAAAATGGGAGCTCTTTTGAGTACTATAACTTTGGAGAACGCCAAACCCCTTAAACGATTTAAGGATGAACTTAAACGTTGGGCAATGGAAGAACATGTCAGAAAATGGCAAAGCACTGATGTCGGTAAGGTGACAAGAACACTCTGGGGTGACCCAAATCTTGGGAAGTCAAAGGAGATTTTGAGACTAAGTAGACCTACACTTAGGAAATTAACCGGTGTAATTACAGGTCATACGGAGTTGAGAACTCATTTAGCACGCATGGGATTATCTGAGGAGACGACATGTAGAGCTTGTGAGGAAGAGGATGAGACCCTGGTACACTACCTCTGTCATTGTCCTGCGTTTGGGCATATTAGACGCGAAAATTTTACAGTAGATAATATGCCGAACTTGGAATACCTGGGGAACTCGAACTGGAGATCCATAAGGCGTTACATTGAGGGGACTGGTTTCTTGGACTAGTCCGATATTTATGGGAAATTATGTTTATGGTTTTTTGTTTGGGAATTCCGTTTTCCACATGGAGCGCACAACATGCCAACTGGGCATAGGTGTATACCTGTCATGGGTTTGGGCTTTTATACCCCTCCTTTTCAACCTAACCTAACCTAACCTACATACATACAAACGTGTATACTGGTTAGAGAAAACGTGGCATCGAATCCCAGCTGAGCCAAAAAATTTTTTTTTAATTTTTTTTAAATTTTTTTTATATATATTTTTTTTTATTTTTTATTTAATATAATTTATTTATTATATTTTGATTATTATTTTTTTTAAATTTTTTTTTTTTTATTTTTTTTTTTTGTTTTATATATATTATATATATAATAATTTTTTTTTTAATTTTTTTTTTAAATTTTTTCTTAAATTTTTTTTTCATTATTTTTTTTTTTTTTGTTTTTTTAACATACATACGTGAATTTATAATTTTACAATGGGATGTTTTTATATATGTATGTTTTTATATGTGTGTACGTATTTCATATGGGATGAATGGTGACACAAACTACTGTTATTGCATGACTACACTTTGTCAAGGGTATATAAGATTCGGCACGGCCGAATATAGCGCTCTTACTTGTTTTTCTTTACTTCCTTCAAAATTTACAAATTTTAACTTTCTTAACTCAGAGTGCTTGAATGCTTCAGAATCTCGAAAAAAGTCATTCCACCGTTTTTATAATTTTGTTAGGGTTGACCTTTTTTTTAAAGACGTTATAAGAGTCAATAAGATTTTGAAATAATTTCACTTTTGTAAAACTCTGAATTTGATGTTAACTCTTTAGCCAACAATCCCAAATACAACTCTCTGCAATTTTAAAAAATTTCTTTTTGTTGAGTTTTGTTATGTTGATTTTGTTAACTGAATGTGCAGAAAAGTTTAACATCGAAAAACCGTAGGGCTACATAATTGTCATTACATCAAGAAGGTGACGTTAAGGTGTGTGTGCAATAACTTATTATGTCAGCGATGAGAGTCGAAAAAGAACCTAAAGTGGTATAAATAGAAGAATTAAAATTTTCGTTGTTTTATTGTTTTATTGCACTAAACAATGGTGTTACTCTGAAACATGTATACGATTTTCATTATCTCAGTTCTACTCTTCTATTTACAAAAAATATAAAATTTGATTGTAAGACTATTTTGAATATATTGAGTTAAGTTTTGAAAAACTTTAGCTAAATAATAATACTGTTAGATAATATACATACATACCTTTAAAGTGAAGTTGGTTAAGTTCTTGCTGGGTATAAATACATACAAACATACATACACAGTTTTTAATTTGAGTAATAATTGGAGAAAAGCATTATCAGGAAATTTAATTAATTTTCAACATAAATTCTTGCAACAGTTAATTATCTCTTATCTAAAATAAAAATATGGTAAAACTTTAATCATTTTATTTTTAAATGAAACGAAATTAAACACTATTTATCGCACCAAAAATCTTTTGTAAAATACAATAGCTCGTCTTACATACATACGTACACACATACAAACGTAGGTATACGATACAATTAAAAATTAAACTAGAATTTTTAACACTAATAAAGAAAAACATTTTATTAAAACTAGCCAAACCCGGGGCGCGTTGCTACGCCCCTCAATGAATCGAAATGCATTCTGAATTTTTTTATGGGCGTGGCATTGCCCACTTTTCTAGTCACGAAATTGTAAAGTCATAACAGCTCAATATGTGTGCAAAGTTTCAGAAAAATCGGACCAGTGCAAGTATCTCAAAATTAAAATTGTTTTTATGGGCGTGGCCCTACCCACTTTTCTAATCACGAAATTGTAAAGTCATAACAGCTCAATATGTGTGCAAAGTTTCAGAATAATCGGTCCAGTGCAAGTACCTCAAAATGATACCTTTTTTTTATGGGCGTGGCACTGCCCACTTTTCTAATCACGAAATTATTTAGTCATGACAGCTCAATATGTGTGCAAAGTTTCAGAAAAATCGGTCTGGTGCAAGTACCTCAAAGTTATAGCCTTTTTTTATGGGCGTGGCACTGCCCACTTTTCTAATCACGAAATTATTTAGTCATGACAGCTCAATATGTGTGCAAAGTTTCAGAAAAATCGGTCCAGTGCAAGTACCTCAAAATTAAAACTTTTTTAGGGGCGTGGCCCCGCCCACTTTTCTTATCTCGAAATAATTTAGTCATGACAGCTCGATATGTGTGCAAAGTTTCAGAAAAATCGGTCAAGTGCAAGTAGCTAAAACTGATAACTAATTTCTTATGGGCGTGGCCCCGCCCACTTTTTTTCATCCATAAACACTCCCCGGTATGTGTACAACAACTTACCAAAATTTGAGCCCGATCGGTTTTACAGTTTCAGAGTCTATAGCTAACACACACACACACACACACACACACAGAGTTTCACTTTTATATATATAGACTAGCCAAACCCGGCGCGCGTTGCTACGCCCCTTAATGAATCGAAAAGCATTCTGAATTTTAATTGAATATCAAGTGCAAAAACCTAAAAATTATAATTTTTTTATGGGCGTGGCATTGCCCACTTTTCTAGTCACGAAACTGTAAAGTCATAACAGCTCAATATGTGTGCAAAGTTTCAGAAGAATCGGACCAGTGCAAGTACCTCAAAATTAAAATTGTTTTTATGGGCGTGGCCCTGCCCACTTTTCTAATAACGAAATTGTAAAGTCATAACAGCTCAATATGTGTGCAAAGTTTCAGAATAATCGGTCAAGTGCAAGTACCTCAAAATGATACCTTTTTTTATAGGCGTGGCACTGCCCACTTTTCTAATCACGAAATTATTAAGTCATGACAGCTCAATATGTGTGCAAAGTTTCAGAAAAATCGGTCTGGTGCAAGTACCTCAAAATTGTAGTCTTTTTTTATGGGCGTGGCCCCGCCCACTTTTTTAATCAGAAAATTATAAAGTCACGATAGCTTAATATGTGTGCAAAGTTTCAGAAAAATCGGTCCAGTGAAAGTATCTCAAAATTAAAACTTTTTTAGGGGCGTGGCCCCGCCCACTTTTCTTATCACGAAATTATTTAGTCATGACCGCTCGATATGTGTGCAACGTTTCAGAAAAATCGGTCAAGTGCAAGTAGCTAAAACTGATAACTAATTTTTTATGGGCGTGGCCCCGCCCACTTTTTTTCATCCATAAACACTCCCCGGTATGTGTACAACAACTTACCAAAGTTTGAGCCCGATCGGTTTTGCAGTTTCAGAGTCTATAGCTAACACACACACACACACACACACACACACACACACACAGAGTTTCACTTTTATATATATAGATTAGTAGTAATGTAACAAAAAACCTGAATGTTATTACACTTAAGCTTCCTTATAATGTCAATTTCGCAAGGAAAAAAACTCAACTATTTATTTTATTCTTATCCTTACCATTTCTGGCGTTAGTATTATAATTTCCGAAAAATTAACAGGCGATATCACATCTCTTACTTCGATCCTTTATATTAAACAAATACACCACTGCATTGTCATCATGTGAGTATGTGGAATTTTAGATCAATTTAACACCAGGGGCTCAATTCTCGTTCTGTGAAACAGTGGAATTATTACAGTAATTAATTGTACAGTAAAATATATAGCGATACCGTATGACATTTTATATTTCCACTGAACAAAAAAATTTAATTACAAATTAGGTACGAGACAGTTCAAATTTAAATAAAAATGTTACGAGTGATTATATAGAATCACATTGAATACTCTTAAATTATTTTTTTGTTGATTAATGCACTAATTTTATACCTGCATATATTAATGATCAAGCCAATTACTTGTGACAGTTTTCGCTCACAATCTAAATCCTATTAATATCGGCTTAAGCCTATAGTACTCGAAATGTAAAAGGCCACATGCACATGTGGCTCTGACGTCACTAAAATGTTCAGCACTTTGGCTACATTTTTAAATATTATGTTGATGGTTAGGTTGAAAAGGAGGGGCACTAAAAGCCCAAGACAGGTATACACTTATGCCCAATTGGCATGTTGTGCGCAGATATTGATTTTACACGAAATATATTTTAGTCCAAAAATACAAATCAAATACATGTAGTCTAATCGGATACATTTTTGCTTTATGATGACGTCAAAATTACATCACAGCCGCATGCGTATGTTACTTCTTACATTTCGTGCACTACAGGCTTTTAGTGTTTTAGGAGTTGCAACAAAACAAAAATTTAACGAAGTAACACGCTTTACTTTGTTATATTTACAAATTGTTTTTGTAAAGAATGTATGGTATAAAAAACAAAACAGAGGGAGATAGATAGAGAAAGTGTAAGAATTTAAATTTTCATTTTGTTTTTTTATCTGTTTTAAATTTGGTGTTTAAAGTTTATTGAATTTACTTTCAAATTAAAGATTGCTTTTCCTGATCCAGCGGTTCTTAGAAATAACATAAAACTTTGTGGGGACCAGCTAAGCGGTCCGGGTTCAGCTAGTAATAATTATTTTACTCGTGCATCTTCCTTTAAAGAAACTAATGTTTGAATAGTCATTATCAGCAGTACTTTAGGAGAAACAAATGTTAACTCTTATCAATTTTTATATATAATATCGTAAAATAGTGATGATAAATACATACATATGTATGTACATACATATGTAAATATGTATGTAAGTACTTATAAAAAAAATTATTGTACTGCGTTGGTCTAGAAAAAGTACCGACTAATTTTCTCTTTCTAAAATGTGAAAAAGAGATACCAACGATACCTGGGATAGATTATGAATTTGGCGAATGTGTACCTTAACTTAACATTTAAATAATAAATAAATATTGTTGGTTAAACTAGAAGATCTATTAAAACTTTGCGAATAATTGTAAAAACAACAACAACAACCGAATATGGTTATCGTTATATTGATATTAACAATTGCTTCGATAGTCACCAATCAATTGTGAAATTGTTGTGGTACTTTTGAATCGGTACGATCGTAACTATTTCCTACTACTAGTGGAGCTAACTAAAGTCGTTTGAAACCCACTTTAATTGTTTCAGTAAGGTGTTTGGGTCGTTAGTGGTTGGTTGTTTTAGTTTAATTTATTTAATTTTTGTTTGTTTTATATATTGAGACATAGTGCGATTTTTTTGTTGTATTTATTGCGTTTTTTAGAAAAAATAAATTTCTTATTTCGAACATACATAATTGCAACTATTATTTATACACATAAAAAAATGAAGTAAGTTTTTAAAGCGAAAATATTTTGTGGTTTACTTTAACAATATTTAACTCTGGCATCTAAACAGTTACTAACAGTTAATAATTTTTTTTTTAAATTGATCTATAATTGTACTTTTGTTTTATGATCGTAACAAATGTAAAAAAACAAACAGCTAGAAAGTGTCATTGCAACTAAGTTCGTTAATATGACTGCATCATCACAAACCGTAAGTTGTTTTGCAAACATCGTCAGTCACAGATTTTGCTTTTCTCACAAATTTTTAATAAATATTCATAAATACAATAAAACGGGTAGTTGTTCATATAAGATGTTTTTATATAAAAAAACCATATCTCGATTTTTGACTAGTTTATAAAAGATGGAAAAAGCTGAATGATATTTAAAAGAATGAAATAAGTTAGAGCTTTTTTTAATCGTGATACGACTTTTTAATATTTAGCCATCGATATATATACATACATACATATACCTACAAGCCAAGGTTCTAAAAGTAACTAATTATATTGTTACCAGTGTTTTTATTTAATGCAAGTTTACAAAATTTATTAATGTTAAACGGCTTAATATTATTTCCCAGCAAAAAAAAAATAAATAAATAATAATAATAATAAGAATTGTACGTGGATTACATTTTCAAGTCTTCTAAATCAATAGTTTAAAATCATTCATTCTTATTTACCTTCTAAATGCGAAGTTTTTTGTCACAAATGATGTGCTTCAAAATGAATACAACATTATGCAATAAATCTTAAATAATTCATGTAGACAAACAAAATCAACTCATGAAACATCAGTTGCTTTCACCAAAATATTCAAGAGTTCTATGCACTTATAAGAATGTAATTTAGTTCATTAATATATTCATGTAAACACCTGATCTATAATGATAAAATCATACATGATCACTTCTTTATCATAGTTTTTATACCCACCACCAAAAAAATGGTGTGGAGGTATATTCGTTATGGCATTCCATTTGTAACACATCGAAATATCTACTTTAGACCCCATAAAGTGTATATTTTCTGAGTATTTACTGGTGTCATTTTAGGACGATCTAGCTATGTCCATACGCCTGTCCGTCTGTTGATAGCACGATTGAACTCGAACCGAAAAGGTTACCCCTTAAAATATTGTCAGAATATTTCTTATGCACAAGGTTTGTTTAATATTAAACTCCTAAAAGCGACAGAATTAGATGCATGATGATGCAATTTTGCATACACTAATTGTTCGTCAATGTAAGTATAATTCCAGAAAATTAAGGTGACACGCCTACTTAAACGCCTGCTTCCCATACAGCGTTTTATCTCAAGTTCATATAATTTGTCTATGGACAAAAATTAAAAAAAAGAAATCTCTAATGAATTTTAAATTTTTCCAAACATTTTGTAATTTTCTTACTTTCTTTTATTGTATTAAACAATTTGTGAAAAGTTTGTGCAATACAAGGTTTTGAAAAAATAAAATCTGGTGCAAAAACGGTGCAAATATAATATTTAGTTAAAAACAATTGGTTACTTCACAAGGTGTCGTATTGTCATAATGTCATTAATTTTTAATTTTATCAGTTTTAGTTTTTAAAACTTTTAGAAAGTTATGGCATTATGACTAAACGACTCTTTGGGTTTCTTGTAAATATGTACAGCTAATATGTATTTAGAATTAAAAAGAAAAATTTCAAATAAATAAGAAAAAACACATGCGAAGCTGTTGCTTGTAGATCAGTTTGGATGTATGTATATATGCACATATGTGTATGGTTTTTATATAGAGCTACCCTGCAGAAAATATTGGACTACGTCGTCCATTAAAGCTGAAATAGACTAGTTGCAAAATGGTCCTATGTAATGCGGTAATAGAACAAGTTATTTTCAAACAAGAAATTAAAATTAAGCGACAAGTTACAAACGATTGCTTATGTGTAGTCAAAAACTGCAGAATGGTCATTAAAAAACTCCATGAAGATGTTTTTAGTCTACTTTAATGTAATTCAAAGCTAGGCTGTATTGTCCAGCCCTTGGACATCGCAATGTTAAATAGATTCTGTTTTCTCTATACAATTGGCTGATTTTTTAAATAAGTCCATTATAAAGTATGAACCAGTCGCGCTATCTGCAGGGTAAGCAAAACATGAACACAGACAAGGTTAACAAACGTATGTACATATATTGATTTTTTATGTAAAATGTAACATTTCAATGAAAAAAGTTAGTATGTATTATATTTTTTATAAAAATTTACAACAAAATGCATGTTGTTTTTATATCATTGTAGAACTGAGGCCAATTGATTGACTAAACCATGTTAGATAGCTTCAATGTATTTGGCTCAAACTAAAATATAAAAATTTCTTAGACATTTATTTCATTTTTTCTTCTTAATTTTATGAGACATTGTAACGCATGCCGGGTAGAAATAGTTTTTTCAATGATAAAAATATTGGAAAAAATATTAAAAAACATTAATTCAAAAAGACTGTGAAAGAAAAGTTTAAATATTGTCCCTATGTGCGAGGTTGTGATCAGTTTTCTATACAAAAAATGTTTCGATACCACAATATATGTTTGAACAAATTTTAATTGTAGAAAAAATTAGTAGATTACTCAATTTTTATATCGATATAGAATAAAGGATTACAGAAAATCGAATTTCACCATCAACTTAAATCTGTTACCAAACGGTTTTTAATAATTTTCGAAGATAATTATGGAATAAATTGAAGAAGTCTCCATACTAACATGCCTTCATATATACTTATGTATGTATGTATGTGTTTTCCTTTAATGTTATTGTATTTATATAAAAACAAAGAACATTAATAACTTCTACTTACCACGTAAACGTTCCTTTTTTAAAAAATAGCACATCATCGAAATTTTAATATTTCAAAAGAAAATACTTGAAAATAATTTGAAAGTTCCTTACTATTTGCAACACACATAATTTATAAATTAGATATTGAAAAAGAACACAGTTTTCAATTCGAAATGATTGTCCAATACAATCCACATTTAAAAAAAAAAAATTCGAAAATCAGAGCTAAAAAAATATAAACTTTTTTCTAATTGAGTTTAAATTTGGCCTTCGAAAGCATACTGTTATTCTAATTTTATCTCAAATTGTTTCCTTTTTAAGATCTAACGTTACGTTTGCTGGGTATATAATGCAAATGGGTGCATGCGATTGTATCATACCAGAGCTGTAAATGATTGCAATCGATTTAATTGCAATCACATGATTTCGCTTTAATGATTGCAAATTTTTTGATTGCATTCAAAATCGTAAATTGGTTTCATGATTTCAATTTGAAATCATGAAATCAATATGATAAAAACGATTGAATCAATTTTTTGAAATTAATTTATATATAAATTGATTGCAATCAAATCCAGTAATTGCAATCAAAGTTAAGTCAGAATCGTTCTTTTCAAATGAAAAATGGCAATTTTTATTTACAAAGTTTTGTAAAATTGGTAAACATTATTTCTAATTGCAATCAGCTCTTCCGTAGAAAAAAAAATGCAAGAAATGACTAACAAACCTACGTTTTTCATGTCATTTTGGAGCCGATAAGTTTTAGTTGTTATTATCTAATATCCTCTACTTTGCAAAATTGCAAAGAATTCTCTTTTCAACGCATTCAAATAATTTGTTACTTTTGTTGTTTTTTTTTATAATACAGTACCGCTAGATTCCAAATGTAAATTATTTCATTGGACTTTTACTATTGTTGTGATTTCAAGGGAATTTATTGAAATCACATGATTTCAAGGGAACTTGTTGTAATCACATGATTTCAACAAAAATTTGATTGCAATCGAATTGATTGCAATTATATTAATTGAATTCAATGATTTCTAAAAAAAATGATTTCAAAATGATTGCAATCAAAAAATATTGCAATTTTGACAAGATTTCATTTTGAAATCTGAAATCATTTAGAAATCAAAGAATGAAATCAGTTTGGTTGAAATCACTTTGATTTCAATGTAAATTGATTGCAGCTTTTTACAGCTCTGTATCATACTTAAGTTATTACCCTGCCTGTAAAATAGTACGACAATGTCTGAATTAGACAAATCTGACAAAAATCAGTTTGTTTTTGCGGATATTTCTTAAAGACTTCTGTCAGACATTTTTGGGAGATTTGATGGACGATATGACTGTTAGATTTCTGACTGATTTCGTACAGATTTGTTGATTTTTTTTAAATCATTTTCTGTTCGTTGTTCATTAAAATGACTTGAATACCTCTTAATACTTCTTGGTATTTTAAGTTTTCTTACAAACGTGAATCGGACGAAATTCGTATATGATCTTTGCGTGTTTGTAGACATTTCATACAGTCATCTGCCAGATGTCGGACAATATTGCAAACTGGGTACTTCCTTATTGTTTAAGTAGTTGACAGCCTTAAACATAAAAACTATTGTATCAACAGCATTTGTACGGCGCACGTATGGTTAACTCGTAGTTTTTTTATTTATCTGACATTCCTATCACTAGATGTGATAATAAAATTTGACAAGTTACCACGTATAATAATGTAACTCATATACCACCCCCGCATAATTGCAATAAACAACAAAAAACACTCATTGTTCTGTATTTCGAGTGAAATTCAGAAGTTTGAAATGATAAGGAAAATAAAGGAACGCATGTGCAACAAGATAAGAGATACTTAAAAATGTTGACAGAGCAAATTTATTTAAATTATATTTTTTTAATTTAAAAATTTGTTTAGGAAATAAATTAATTAATTAAATGATTCAATATGTTAACGTTGTGTAACACTAATATGTAAGTAGGAAAACTTTGCTATACCCATTTGAAATTACTTTTGTTTTATTAAGTAACTGAAGATTTTTCAACTTAAGGGGTTCTCTTTTTTTACTCAAAATTATAGAGATTTAAAATGTTCGAAAAAAAAAAATAACTTTTCAAATGTCAATAAAACAACTTCAGCAGCAAGGCGGATTTAAAAGGTGGTCGTATAAAATCAGCTGATTCATTTTTTTTTTATTTTTTTATTATTTCCAAGAGAAGATAGTTGTCAAACGAATTCGCCCTGGTGTCAAACTTTGTTAATTTATTTATGTAAATATTAAACAGTCTTCAATAATATATTTTCAAATTAAAATTTTTAAAAAAGAAAACAAATAATTAAATAAAAATAATTATGTATATGTTTATGTGTTTAAAAGTGTGAACATACTGTCTCCAGCAATAAAATATTTATTAAAGAAGAAATATAAATTAAATAAGTGACAATTAAAAAAAATATACAAAATGCAAAGCTGCGGGACTTGCAAAAAAGAAAGGAAATACCAGGAAATTGCACATTTTTTAATGTTTTCAGTGGAGTGAAATTTGTAAAAAATATTTTACACCAAGCACACGCATTTGCATTGATCACTTTCGACCAGCACAGATTGTAAAGGCGGAACGAAAATTACAGTTATTGCCAAATGCTGAAACTGTTTGCCTAATGCTGAAACTGTTCCTCGCTTTAATATCAGTGAACCGTTTTTGCCAGGGTATGTAAACTAGAACTAATTTAAATTCTTTTTTAACTACTAATTTTTTAATACTCCTGGCAATAATAGTCTATTGACGCATCCGTTGATTCAAAATTTGCCAGTGCGCTTCCCATTACATAATGGATGAAGATTGCCTTTTTATATCAAATTTTAAAATGTTTTTTTAATTTTTACGTTTGCTAGAAATAGCCACCGACACCTCCGTTGACACAAAACATGTCAGCAATTTTCCCTGTTATGATTCCTGCTAGTAAAAAAACTAAATATAATTCCAAATGCGACATCTAGCAATAATATTTGGTAAGTTAGTTTATAAAAGTATTTTTTTAACAACTTGTATTTTTTTAATTATAAATAGGTTACCGATACGGCCTGTGTTGGTGCAAAGGCGACTGTTAAATGGCAGCCAAAAACAATCAGCCTTATTGTCATTGGCGTTGTCGTATTTTTTGGTACCGTGTAATATTTACGACAATGTAAAATGAATGAGACCTTATTATACCCTTCACACAGTGAAAAAGGGTATATATAGGTTTGTCATTCCGTGTGAAATTTTTACAATTTTCATTTCCGACCCCATAAAGTATATATGTATTTTCTGAAAGCTTATGAATAGCGGAGTCAATTAAGCTCTGTCAGTCTGTCCGTCTGACCGTCTGTCCGTGTGTATGTTGAAATCAACTTTTTGAAGCCCCCCGACATAGGTTGGTCCCGGGTAAGGTATTAAAATATCAGAAATATTCGGGAGTAGATCGGTATTGAAAATCAGAAGCATCGGTACATAAACAACTGAGATATGAGCAAAAACCCACGACCACCTCGATTTTTTTTTCACAAAAACAACATACAACAACATACATACAAACGTGTATACTGGTTAGAGAAAACGTGGCATCGAATCCCAGCTGAGCCAAAAAAAAATTTTTTTTAATTTTTTTTAAATTTTTTTTTGAATTTTTTTTTTTATTTTTTTTATTTTTTATTTAATATATTATTTATATTTTTATTATTATTTTTTATTATTATTATTATTATTATTTTTTTTTTTTTTTTTTTTGTTTTATATATATTATATAAATAATAACTTTTTTTAATTTTTTTTTAAATTTTTTTTTTAATTTTTTTTAAAATTTTTTTTTAAATTTTTTTTTTAAATTTTTTTTTTTTTTTTTTGTTTTTTTAACATACATACGTGAATTTATAATTTTACAATGAGACGTTTTTATATATGTATGTTTTTATATGTATGTACGTATTTCATATGGGATGAATGGTGACACAAACCACTGTTATTGCATGACTACACGTTGTGAAGGGTATATAAGATTCAGCACTGCCGAATATAGCGCTCTTACTTGTTTTTTCTGTCGTTTTCGACACAAAAACGACACGCCAATGACAATAAGGCCGATTATTCTACTAAAACTCTAAAACATATTTTTTTTTTGTTATATCTGTTTTTCTGTTATCTATAACAATTCACTAAATATAATTCACACGAAATTTTATGAAAAAGATATCTGTATATCTTATCTTTGTTTTACAATGTACGAAAGTTACAAACAACTTTTAATGAATTAATATCCTATAATTGTTTATTTTTAATTGGTATCTTTAAATTTAAGAACTTTTGTATTGCAAAATCAAATAGTTTTAGAAAGTTGTTTTCAGTATTTATGTATGTATGTATGTATGTATGTATGTATGTATGTATGTATGTATGTATGTATGTATGTATGTATGTATGTATGTATGTATGTATGTATGTATGTATATATTGGTTGTATGAAAGTAATACAGTTGCACTAATTTTAAATTTATACTGATTAAAGCAATTTATTTTTTATGAAGACTTTAAAATCCCATTTGTTTTCACTTTTATTTGTAACATAACAGCTTAAAGAACTACATACAAATTTCTTTAATTATTAAAAATGTTATAATTTTCATTTATAATTTCATAAAACTATGTCCACTGTTATTTTATAAGCCATATAAAATTAAACCTTTAAATTACAAATAATTAAAATAAGCAAATATTTTTGTACAAACATACATACATATATAAATAACAAATACAGCTAAATAAAAGGACAAAGTTTTTTTTTTGGTTTCTTAGTTCTGTTGGCGGAGTATTTAATAACTCATATTGCCAGGGTATCCCACAACGGTTCTGTTTCCATAAGCCGACCTATACTTTAATATAAAAAGTCGGAGATGAACACTTATGTATGTATATTTAAATTATCAATTCAAAGTTTTGCATTTGGTCAAATGAGACTCCGGGTAACTGTAACTCGGTACAGCTAGCCGACGCCACCCAATTAACCAATGCGGGAGTTAGACGCAAAACTCTCAAAGCCAGATGAAAAGGACTGCTTGATTGTGCTTATTCGACAACGATGACAATGACGCACGAGCTCTTGACCTGACCAGAGCTGAATTATGACTGGATCAACTTCTTATTATTCACATGCATTTTTCGTTTTCCCTGTGATGTAAAAACAAACAAAACAAAGAAACAAACATTTTAATTCAACAATCAATAAATATAATATTTGCAATGTTTACTTACCTGATTTTCTTAGTTTGTGTTGTGTTTAAAACTTTTGCTCTTTACTTTTCCTTTTTTGGTTGCGAAAACAATTTTTATTTAATTAAATTTTTAATTTTTAACACATTAAGTTTGTCTATTTTATTAAAAAGCACAAAATTAATTTTCAATTCACAAGGCCAATAATTCTTTGTTGTAAAAATTAACCAAGACGAATACGAATTTTGACAATTTCATTCACAAAAACCACTAACAAAATGCCTGTTGTTTTTGCTATTGTATTTGTTGTAGTTATACGGTCACTTGATGGATTCGCCTTGTTCAGCAGTTTAACAAAAATAAAATTTTTTTTATGAATTTGTGTATTTTATTTTTATTTTGAAACAACAAAGAAATACTAACCAAATTCCATAATATCCTGAATTTTCAGTAGCACTCATATGGGTATTTCCATGTCATCGTAAGTGACATTTGTACTCCTATAAAGTGGAGTAAAAGTAAGAGTAACTGAAACAACATTAGATAATTATGTTCTATTCAAAGGGTACTTTATTTAAAAAAAATTAATTATATTCGAATCATTGTTGTCTAAAATATCCCGAAAAATTAGAATATATCGTACGTGACATAAAACAGAAGTGATTTTGAGGTATATGTATATGGAAATATGAAAAAATCTGCGAATCTTGGGAGGAACTAAACCAAATATTTTTCATTTAAAATCCATCATTCTTAATTGAAAACAATCTTTAAATGATTTTATAATAAATTCAATTTAATATCGTTCGTGACATATCGTATGTGACAGATTTTTCTCTAATAGTATTCTTAGGTAATAAAATTTATATAATGTTAAGAAAAAAAGTTAAATTCTAAATTAGGTGCTCTTGCGACTGTTCAAATACAAATGACGGAGACAAATAATGTTTTTGCACTACTTACGTGACATTAAAATAACATCCAAGGGAAATCAAAAAAATACCGCTAATTGGACTCTATATTTTCTTTTTTCTTATAGATCTTGTTAATTGTTGTTGTTACCTTAATTTAAAAACATATTTACAATTACAATTTATTTTTACAATTTAGTCGCTAAAAAAATAGTTGATTGCAATTCTTTAAAATAAGTCAAAGAGATGATCAGATTTAATAAACTCTTGTTATTGCTTTAAAAATAATTTAATAAGCTCTTAACACCAGCGCATAGTAAAATTTGAGTGTTTTTTTTTATCAATAAACTTATATTGAAAAACTTTCGAGAGTTTTTATTTTTACAGTCGTGGATGACATATTCATGGAAATGTCCATATGCTATATTATGTGTTTTTGTTTGTGTTTTTATTTAAAGCTATAGAATTTTCCTTTTAAATAAAAAACAACAAATCAAGTGGAGCGACCAATACTAATGCTTTTTTTAGCTCTGCATTTAATATTTAAAAATAATTTCTGGCATACGACTCCTGCGGCTGCACCCTATAAACGTCATTCTCACGGTCTAATTTTGTACCAATTTTTTCGAGCATAACTGATCTTATTTCATCTTATTTCAAGTGTGTCAAATGTTGGCTTATAAAAAACCCAAGGTGTCAAATCACACTAACGAGGTAGTCAACCTTCAGATCCATTTCTAGAGACAATTCGCTTGGTTCGTGCTGTAAACTTGACGAAGTTTGACAAATAGAGCACGAATTCGGAAAAAATAATTTCCTAATGTTAGTGTAAGCCTTTGTGTGGCAATTTGCCAAGGAATACTAAAAAAGTCTAATACACTCCATTAGTATGACAGCTAGTTTCACAGTTATCCCTATTGGAATTTCTACAGGCATAAAAAACATACCTTGTATTAAACTATATATACCCTTTTTCACTGTGTGAAGGGTATAAAAATGTGCACAAAAATATAATTATATATATCTTTTTTTTTGCATTACATTTCTGATTGTTATTTCTAATTTTATCAGAACATTTTTTGGAAATATTAATGTTTTTATTATTATCGTCAATGTGTTTAAATACCAATTTTTATTTAATTATTAATTGTGTTTATGCGATGACTTGTAACAAATATAAATGTGAATTAAGGATATTTAAAATAAATAGTTTTTTGGTACAAATTTTTTTGTATAGGTTGTTGTTGTTAAAATTCGATAACGATTACAAAATTCCTTGGTCGATAGTTCCTGAACTCTAAATGATAACGATTACAAATAATCTAAATGTAATGTGGATTAATTGAGATTACGTTAAATAAACAAAGAGAATAAAAAATAATCCAACTATTTTTTGAATATTACTTTTCAATATTTTTGATAATTATATTTAATTTTTATTTTATAATTTCAATGTAACTTATGAACATTAATTTGTTTTAAATATAAAAATATTTATTTAAAATACATTGAACATTGCTAATCTATTTATTAAAAATATAAAAAAAAAAATAAAAAAATTGATAATTTGATCTACTCAGGCACGATTTGTTTACGACTATTTCTTTTCTTCGTCTTATATATCGGTAAAACTTTAATACAACACAATTGCCGATTGTAGCAAAAATAATTAAGCTTTTATAAATTTAAATATTTTAGACTAGTCATAAATAGGAAAATAACAATATGGGTTGTAATAGCGGCTATCGTTGTAGTTGTTGTGACATTAGGTTTAATATTTGGTCTTAAAGGAAGCAATAAGCCTCGAATTGTAGGTGCAGTAGTATCAAACGGTAGAGGATGCGCAGCAATCGGAAGGTAACTAACTAGTAGTTTTTGTTATCTGATTGATTGTGATAATAAATTATGTTTTTGGATTTTTGGTTTGGTTTGCTATAAAGTCAAATGTTATATGATGGCGGTTCTGCTGTGGATGCTGCTATAGCTACACTTTTATGTGAAGGAGTTATTTTACCCCATAGTATGGGCATTGGTGGTGGTTTTGTTGCTACTATTTATCAAAAAAAAACTGGCAAAATAGAGACATTGATTGCGCGAGAATCTGCTCCTGCTGCTGCTCATAAAGACATGTTTATAGGTCAAACTTCAATAACGGGTAAGTGTGACTGTCTTTTATTATTTTATGAACACTTTCATCAACGATAACATTGAAATATTTACGATAAGAAAATATAATTTAATAATGACGAAATCGTAAAAAAATTAAAATTAGCAATCTTAACTAAATATTGTTAAGATTAAAAGTGTTTAATTATGAAAACAACATGGTAAATTTTATTGTTTCACATACATACATATGTATGTGGTATCAATTAATAATGTCAATTTTGTTATATCATTGCGTGAAAGGAAAGTCTTATTCTATGAGCAAACAACAATAGCAAATGTTTGTGTTATATTTATTCACAATTAAACAATTAAAATATAATTTATTAAATTAGAAAGCCAGATAAATAAACTTGAATCATTAGAGTTCATACGTTATGGTTGTTGAAAGTTGAAAGAGGGTGCATTAACCAAGAACTATATAAGAGGGGAAAAAGAACACAAATTAATTAAATTACTCGAATATAATTAACTATAGTTTTATTCAATGTTCTCTACAATTACCTGTTATAACTGAGCAACTAATTTTACATATCTTTTAATAAAATACATATGGGTGATTCACAAGGTGTCTTATCATGTCATATTGTCCTATTGTCCTAAAATTTTACAATGGCTTAAAAATTTTGTTGTTGCTTTTCAACCAAAAAGTGTCTTAAAATAATAGAACTTTGTACGCTATGTTTATTGTGCTGTCGTATTTAATAAGCAGAGACCTGTGCTAAACGGCTACGCCAAGCCGCAACAGTTTTTGTAAGCTGTCGCCGTTCATTGTATAATTTTATCGGGCCGACATCCAAATTTGAGCGCAGTTGCTAATTTTTGATAACAAATCACTGGTGGCGTCATAACAGATCGGCTAAGGACTCTGCTGTTTTTGCTTATCAAACAAAATTTAATTTATTTGTAATTTATTTACTTGAGTTTGCCATTACAACATCTAAAATGTACTTTTCGCACAAACTGGCTATTATTTTGTTTTTTTTTACTTGTTTTTGGCATTATGAAAGAAAATATTTATTTTTATAACTGTTTTACATCAGCTGATTTAAATTCAAAATAGCACACTTAATTATGAGGGGTTGTTCACAATAGTCTTAATTTTTCATGCTATTATTATAGGACATATGACTTTATGACACTACTGTGAATCCCCCAATAATTTCTTAAATATATGTATGTGTATGTACATCTGTAACGTCTTCTAATAAGAGAGAGTTTATTTTTTGTTTAAGTTATAGATGCCCAAACATATTTTGCAGCCGTATTGGTGAGAGAATTTTAAAGTACAGTGATATAGAAAAGTAAGCTCACAGAATTTTATCAAAATTTAGTAACAAAAAATTGTTTTGTTTTTTAAAAATGTGTAATAATGCAGTCTGTTTGTTTAGTCTCGATTGGAATGTTCAATAAATTTCCAGTGGTATGCGGTTAGAGAATAGAACAAAATTGACATTTAATTAGATTCATAGATTATCAACTTTTAGTTATGAATGACTTGAATTATTTATTTTAACACAATAATTATTACAACTCTAATTAGATCTGATATGTAAAATGTTTGAGTTGAAAAATTGAATGCGATTCAAATGAGAAGTAATGTTACAGGTGCAACAGCGGGAGCTGTTCCAGGTGAATTACTTGGGTATTGGGAATTACATAAAAAGTACGGTCGTTTACCGTGGAAAGATCTTTTTCAACCCACTATTAAGCTTTGCAAAGAAGGTCATTGGGTGTCTCAGTATTTAGCAGCTGCTCTACTTTCCAAAGAGACAGCAATTCGAAATGAACCCACAATGGCCGAAATATTTGTTAAAAAAGATGGAACGTTTTACAAAGAAGGAGACTATATGAAACGCCCCGCATTGGGAAATACTTTAGAAAGAATAGCCAACAATGGCATTGGCGAAATGTATGACGGCGGTGAAACTGGTAAAATGTTTGTTGAAGATATACAAGAGATGGGTGGCATTATAACAGAACAAGACTTGAAAAATTACAGGTGTGTACAATACGCCTTTTAATAAATTATTTTGTGCTTTTATACATACATATGTATTTAGGGTTCAATGGGACAAATCACATCATGTTGTAGCTAACGTTACGGGTGGCTACAAGTTATACACAACTCCTTTGCCATCAAGTGGTGCTTTGTTAGCTTTCATATTGAATGTCATGAGCGATTTGTATACAGATGACCAGAAAATATACTGGCAACGTGTAATCGAAACTTTTAAACATGCTTATGGTCAGCGCACTAATTTGGGAGATCTTGACAATGAGCCAGAAATGTACGATAGCATTAAACCAACCTTTGATAAGCTCGTTAGTCAAGAATTTGCCAACGATATTCGTAAATTGATAAACGATGATAAAACTTTTAACGACATGGCTTTTTACGGGGCAAATTTTACATTTGAAGAAGATCATGGTACAGCAAATATGGCAGTTTTAGCTGAAAATGGTGATGCCATCACAGTGACTAGCACTGTGAATAACTATTTCGGCTCGAAGGTGCGCTCTCGAAGAACTGGAATTATATTGAACGATGAAATGGACGATTTTTCAACGCCTGGTGTTATCAACTCATTCGGTGTGCCGGCATCACCAGCTAACTACATTAAGCCTGGCAAGCGTCCGATGTCCTCAATGTGTCCGGCTATAATATTAGATAACGAGGGCAATGTTAGAATGCTGGTAGGTGCAGCAGGGGGCACAAAAATCACAACCTCTGTTGCATCGGTAAGTTCAAAAAAATTAGATTTTAATTTCTTCATTCTTTTACATACATATGTAACTAAAATAATTATTACTTTTAGGCTATAATGAAATATTTGATATTTAATGAAACTATTGAACAGTCTGTCAATGGTGGGCGGCTGCATCATCAATTAGCTCCAATGCGTATCGATGCTGAAGCCGAAGTACCATCTGATATACGCAATTATTTATATAGTGTTGGTCACAATTTAAATATATCGCCAGAGGAAAGCAGTTTCGCTGCTTTAACGGCAATCGGTATACGAACTGGTTTCCCTGAACCGTTTTATGATCGTCGCAGAGTTGGTAGCACTGCCACTATACGAGCTCGCAATAAAATGCATCATTAACCGCAACAAGTATTATTCTTTGCAACATACATGATTGTCATTTATTTATGCAAATAAGCAAAACGGCACAGCGTTTATCATCAATTTTATTTTTAATTTTTATACAATTTGAAACAGTCATTTCTTTTTAAGAGTTATCAAAAATGTATTGATATTAAATAAAATTACTTAAACATAACTAAAGAAAGCTAAGAAGCTCAACTTTTAAAATTCTTTTAAGAAAGTTTAAGATAATAAAAACAAACAGCTAGTTCATTAAATGCAAAGCCATGTGTTAAAAAATTGTCATAAAGTGTTTGACAGTAAATTATGTTTGCACGACAAATATGTTTTTAGGGCTAAAACCATGGTGTAATTACATAAGGTGATAGCGTAAAGGAGAGCGATTTTTGGCTCTCTTTTTTTATGTATGAAGTTTGACAATTTCCGGAGTTGAAATCATTTTTTTAATATGTAGTTTGACATACTCCAGAACACAAAAAAATTGTCAGCTGTTCTGGCACCGCCACCTTGTATAAGTGTACCCTGGCTAAAACTATTTAAGCGAACATTAAAATAATGACATATTTTGACACATTTGTAGTACATATGTACGTATCCCAGTAACCCTTTGACGAATTTTCTATTATTTTGATGTGTGAAAACTTATTAATGCATTAACTACATACAAAACTAAATATACTAATTTAACGAAATGAACATATTAAGAACGATACATATGTATTTAAAATGATCCTGTAGTGAATGCAATTAACTAAAACAGATACATATAATGGTGTTTCTCCAATGAAAAATTAAAGTGATGAGAAAGAAACATTTATGGAAAAACGTAAATTTTTTAGTTATCACATTACTTTAGTAAGTGTACGAATATACTGCTTACAAAAAAAGGAATAATAATAATAATAATAGCTTTTGTTATAAATGAAAACAATTTTTAAAAGTTAATAGATCGATTATAGCGACCGAACCAAAAACTGTGTAACTGATGGCAGTTGGCCACTATAACATTCGAAACATAAAATTATATTTGCAACAGAGAAGTTGTAACTCAATGTTTACATAACTTTTCGGTCTATCTTTGCAGCATACTTGTATAAATTACTTAACAAAACAAAGCTAAAAAAAAACAAGTAAGAGTATAGTGGTCGTGCCGAATTATCGATACCCACCACTTTCTTTGTGTAACTTTGATTTACTATTAATGTATATTCTTAAATTTGGTCTTAGAATGAAACGTATTTCTGCATTAGAAGTGGTACTGCTCACTCTTTTTTACAACAATATTGTATTTTTACGGGAACTGAAGAGTATAATTTGGTACTCAGAGGTAGTTAAAAAACAATATTGGCTTTGTGTGGTCATGGTACCTCCTACTTTTAAAATTACATATGTAACTAATGTTTGAATTTAACTTAGATAATCCATTACAAATATTTTATTTTTTTAATTGTTGTTCACATAAAAAGAATATGAATTGAAGATATAGCATGAGCTGATCATTAAAGTGGGCGTGTCCCCTTTATATTTTGGAATCATAATTATATTGACGAGAAATGTATATATGCAAAATTCCATCATCATACATCTAATTTTTTTGGTTGTATTAGTTTTTAATTTCAATTAAAGGTAGATTATGTGAGAAATAGGCGTGTCAAAGTAGTTTCTGCTGATAAATTTAACTTGAATATTTCAATAAAAAGTCCTTTATTATTTGTCCATTAACAAATTATATGAATTTTAGATAAAGCGTTATATAGGAGTTGGGCGTTAAATGCTTCGTGTCATCTTGATTTTTCGTGGTTGGAAGTCTTCTGATCAAAGAGCAATGTTTGTTAAATTTCAGGATCGTTCTAATTGTGTAAGTTTTATTACGGTTTTAGTTTAAAATATACTGAAAAAGACACTATGCGGTATAAATTTTCGTACATTTTTGATCTGTAATTCCTCTCGTTATGTATAGATTTGAGCAATTTTCAAGAAAAGATACTTTTTTTAATCAGGAAATATATTTTCAAAATTTCATAGGCTTACGTTAATACGTTTAGACACAATCGCATTTTATTTGATGCAGGAAGGACATTGTTTTCTTTTCCTACTCGTGCATTACGAGCTATAACTCTCTTTCCTTAGCCCAATTTCAATACCAAACTAAGCTTGTGTACAAGAAATTCTGGCTAAATATGATTACTTTAATTTTTCGGTTTGAGCTCTATCGTGCTTTCAACAGACTAGATCATCCTAAAATGAAACTAGGGCTTAGAAAATTTATACTTTATGGGGTCTAAAGTGGATATTTCTGTGTGTTACGGAACGGAATGACAAAAACTGAATATATATATCGGAAAAATTTCTTTAGTCGACATAAGCTAAAAATGATATAATGACATCGTTGCAATCCCGGATTTCAAAACTATTCTAAGACAAATTTTAAACTTTTTTGGACAACTTAACAACTTTTTTTCAAGAAACAATATTTTTATACCCTTCACACAGTGAAAAAGGGTATATATAGGTTTGTCATTCCGTGTGAAATTTCTACAATTTTCATTTCCGACCCCATAAAGTATATATTTTCTGAAAGCTTATGAATAGGGGAGTCGATTAAGCTCTGTCAGTCTGTCCGTCTGACCGTCTGTGCGTGTGTATGTTGAAATAAACTTTTTGAAGCCCCCCGACATAAATTGGACCCGGGTAAGGTATTAAAATATCAGAAATATTCGGGAGTAGATCGGTATTGAAAATCAGAAACATCGGTACATAAACAACTGAGATATGAGCAAAAACCCACGACCACCTCGATTTTTTTTTCACAAAAACAACATTACAACAACAACATACATACATACAAACGTGTATACTGGTTAGAGAAAACGTGGCATCGAATCCCAGCTGAGCCAAAAAAATTTTTTTTTTAATTTTTTTTTTTTAAATTTTTTATACCCTTCACACAGTGAAAAAGGGTATATTATAGGTTTGTCATTCCGTGTGAAATTTCTACAATTTTCATTTCCGACCCCATAAAGTATATATTTTCTGAAAGCTTATGAATAGGGGAGTCGATTAAGCTCTGTCAGTCTGTCCGTCTGACCGTCTGTGCGTGTGTATGTTGAAATAAACTTTTTTAAGCCCCCCGACATAAATTGGACCCGGGTAAGGTATTAAAATATCAGAAATATTCGGGAGTAGATCGGTATTGAAAATCAGAAACATCGGTACATAAACAACTGAGATATGAGCAAAAACCCACGACCACCTCGATTTTTTTTTCACAAAAACAACATTACAACAATAACATACATACATACATACAAACGTGTATACTGGTTAGAGAAAACGTGGCATCGAATCCCAGCTGAGCCAAAAAAATTTTTTTTTAAATTTTTTTTTTTAAATTTTTTATACCCTTCACACAGTGAAAAAGGGTATATTATAGGTTTGTCATTCCGTGTGAAATTTCTACAATTTTCATTTCCGACCCCATAAAGTATATATTTTCTGAAAGCTTATGAATAGGGGAGTCGATTAAGCTCTGTCAGTCTGTCCGTCTGACCGTCTGTGCGTGTGTATGTTGAAATAAACTTTTTTAAGCCCCCCGACATAAATTGGACCCGGGTAAGGTATTAAAATATCAGAAATATTCGGGAGTAGATCGGTATTGAAAATCAGAAACATCGGTACATAAACAACTGAGATATGAGCAAAAACCCACGACCACCTCGATTTTTTTTTCACAAAAACAACATTACAACAACAACATACATACATACAAACGTGTATACTGGTTAGAGAAAACGTGGCATCGAATCCCAGCTGAGCCAAAAAAAATTTTTTTTAAATTTTTTTAAAATTTTTTTTTTATTTTTTTTTTATTTTTTTATTTAATATATTATTTATATTTTTATTATTATTATTTGTTTTATATATATTATATACATAATAATTTTTTTTTTAAATTTTTTTTTTAAATGTTTAAAAAAAATTTTTTTTTTTGTTTTTTTAACATACATACGTGAATTTTTAATTTTACAATGAGACGTTTTTATATGTATGTACGTATTTCATATGGGATGAATGGTGACACAAACCACTGTTATTGCATGACTACACGTTGTGAAGGGTATATAAGATTCGGCACGGCCGAATATAGCACTCTTACTTGTTTTTTTTTATTTGTTTTTTTAACATATATACGTGAATTTATAATTTTACAATGGGACGTTTTTATGTATGTATGTTTTTATATGTATGTACGTATTTCATATGGGATGAATGGTGACACAAACCACTGTTATTGCATGACTACACGCTGTGAAGGGTATATAAGATTCGGCTCGGCCGAATATAGCGCTCTTACTTGTTTTAATTAATAACTTGTTTGAACATACATATGTACATATAATAAAGCTTAATACATGAATTTGTATAGCGCAGAATAACAGTCTTTATTTAAAAGATTATCAATTTTCAAAAATCATCCCAGTAATTAAAAATTTTTTTTTTAATATTTTCTTTATTAGTATTAAAAATACTTTTCAAATCTATTACATTAAAATTTGTCTATAAATTTTTCGGAATTTTTTTTTTTTTTTTTTTTTTTTTTTTTTTTTTTTTTATTGAAAATCCATATTTGTAATACAATAATACAAAATACAATTTCTATTTGGGGTCTCAGCGCCACTAAGGCATTACAGAGACAAGTTGGTAGTATAAGAAGTTAAATACAATGTATTACAGAGGAAAAAAACATACATATTATGTTTTAAATAGTAGACTATATTTTTTTTTAAATAAATTCATATTACGTTCTAATTTTACATCATTGGGCAGGGAGTTGTATAATTGTAAGCCTTTATAAAATAGCGACCGTTGCATTGCAGTTGTTGATACTCTTTCAATTCTAAAATGATCCACGTTTCTTAACTGGTACGGTTGAGCGTCTCTCACATATGTTATTTGTTCCGTTAAGTATTCTGGGGCTTCACCGATTTTAATTTTTTGAATAAAATTTAGTGTGTTCCGTTTGAGCCTTTGTTCTATGTTGAGCCATTTTAGTGTTTCTAGCATGAAATTAATATGTGTGTATCTGTTGCACTTAGTAAAAGTGCAAAAAATCAAGGAAAAAAAAATAGTTTATTCTGCTGTCACTTCTATTAAATAAACTTCTTCGATGGTGATAAGGGGGAGAATAGCCTCTCAATATGGTTTCTAGTGGCCAATAAAATAAATAAACTAAAATAAAATAACATTTCTTTTTCTATTCTGTGCCGCACTCACTACTCAACTATTTGCCAGCACTACTACATAGATATAAAAGTTCAGAATATGCACGGTGTATCATCAGGATTTCCACCGGATATTTAATCTATCAAAACAACAATAAGTTCACGGTGTGTTTGTGTGTAATGAAAAATATATGAATAGTTTTCCTTTATTCTTAAATTAGTACATATTTTGTTTTCCATATAAAATTGTGTGTATGTATTCATGTATTACATACGTGTAACTTCTTGTGCTTTTTTTATTATTTACATATAAGAAATAATTTAAATAATGTAATTTGTTTTTAAACTAGACAAATAAAATGAACATTTCATAGTGAAATATGTATATTTTTATTACACTTCTTCTAGGAGTATAATGTATTTTTGGTGTGCTCACAAAGTAGTCAGTCTTAAGTGTCGTATTTTCATAATTTCCCAAACATTTTGAAATTAATGAAAAAGTATAGTATTGTTTTTTTTTTTGCAAGATCTTCTATTTTAAAAATAATGACATTATGACAATACGACACTTAGAACACCTTGTGAACTTACCAAATGTATAAAAAAAATTATTTGTTCACTTGACTCACTAAAATGGATTTTACATTTCCATAAGTGCATATGTTAATATGTACGTGGCTTAGTGTTTTTTTTTACATACTACAAAACTAGAATATAATTTTAGACATTAAATTTAGATAAGTACTATGGATAGTTTTTACAAATAAAATATGCCGGCAATGGCACACTATGTAGTTGAATATGTATGGATGTAGTAAGTAAATGAACGAAATTTTGTTTTGGCTAAAATTGCCTTTATGAATAAATCGATTTAGCTTAATAGTACTTGATACGCTAGACATAATTTAATAAACTGAACCAAGTTATTCATAAGGGAAAGTGAGTTTTTTTTTTTTAATTCGTTATCTATTTTTTTTTTTTTTTTTGTAACAAAAGACGTTTGAAATGTAACGACTTTCTTGTTATTCAACTAACTTGTAGTTAGTATGCAGAAAGATGCAAATGAAAGTTGAAATGTAGGGTCGAACCAATTCATGGTTTAAATATTCGAATTTTTAGTTTTAAACATTGTACAACACTCTTATGTGAATATTTATATGTGCAAGAAAAAAATCTATTGACTATTTCTTCTTTGTGGATTAAGACATCTTAAAAAAATAAATATTTTAATTTACTTATTCATGTATTAAGGTTGGAAATACACACATATGTATGTATGATAAATACATATGTATATGTATACTATATTATAATTAGTTCTTAATTGATTCGTTGTTTTTGTTTTGTTTTTTTTTTAATTTTTTTTAATTTTTTTTTTTATTTTAAACATTAGATGAATTCTAATGATTTTAACTTTAGTTTGTGAATATTGCAGCCCGTTTTCTATATTAATGTTCTACATTGATAGTTATGACCATAGCTGGTCAATAATGTCCTCCACTGTGCCGATGATGATCTCGCCTGCCTGCCGAATGGTCACGGTATTCGCTATTACGTGAGGAACCGTTTTTGTGGTGGTGGTGATGATGGCGTTTCTTTTCTAAATAATGAAAAGAAATAGTTAAAAACATTATTAAAAGATATATGCATTTATACATGTTACCTTTTAGACAAACATCCGAAACAACCATCTCAGAATTTTCGCGTAATCCGTAATTTTCACGACCCACACTGAAAAATTCAATGAAATTATGAAAATAATAAAAACCATCACAAATTTTACAAAATTTGTTTAAACATTACCGTTCTAAATTCTCTCTGGACCGTTGTATATTATCTCTTAAATTGTCTCTTGAGCGCGCCATATTAGGCGGGTCAAGAGTTTCTTTACGACGCAGCGCATTGTGAGAACTGTTTTTAGATGCCGACTCATGTAAATTTTCCCAAGCTTGTCTATAATACCTAAGTGATATAACAATTTTAAAACATTAACCGAATTTTACATTTTATTTGTTTTTTTTTTATTGCATTTTAAAACTTAATTTAGAAAAAGAAAACTTTTTCCATCTCTGGTCTATTTACTTATTATACATTTTCAAGGCGAATTGATATAGGTAAAACTATCAGTCCAGCTAATGGGGAAGCATTTTGTCAAAATTTGTTGAAATCGCTTTGATTTCATTTATTATTGCAGAGATGGAAAATTATGGTTTCGGTATTAAACAATTATCTTAATGTACGTTCCAAATATTACATATATTGTTGCTTTTGCACCATTTATAATGTGTTTCACAAATATATATTCTCTTTTTAATAAAATTTTATTAAATTAAACGTATAATAACAACTTTTCCATCCCTAAATTGGCCTTAACAGAAAACATCTACTAAGAAGTTGCTTTGTTGTAACAATTTGCCGTTGCATATACCTGTATGAATACGCCTTGAACATTCTATAAGAAATTGTTATAAGTGTTGTACAAAATATTAATAGAGACAAAATCAAGGGAATTTGTATAAATATTGTAAATCCTACGACATGCAACTCCTATTTATATATTTAGGTATTTTACAAGTGTGAATAGTATTTAGTGCATTAAAATTTCTCTATTTAATATTAGTGCCATTGATTGTTACTCAAGCAAATACGTACCTGTTTAAGCCATTTCTCGAACCGGAAGTAGAACTATCAAATGAAGCAACGGTATTGCAATCGGGCGAAGCTCTATGTCGATAATGTTGGGTGGTTCGATTTCTGAAAGAAGACGAACATAAGAGGATAAAAACATTAAACAATTTCAACAAATAAATGCAAAAAAAAAAAAACAAAAACTTATTTGAGAGTGTTAGGCACAAGACAATTCTCATTAGGTTTATGAGAAATTACACAAAATGAGAGATTCTATCTACTGTGGGTTAGCAAAACACTATTCAATAACAACAACAACACCCATAATCAAATATCTGTTATTCACAAGACGTGCAGGAGAAACCGAATCCGTTTATCTCAAACATAAACGTGCTTTTAAGAGAAATTATATATATTTTTTTATTTATTTAGAAAAAAAAGTAGATGTGCAACAGCAACAGGCGGCATTAGCAAAGTAATTTATGAAGATTAATTGTTCATATTTTTAACTAATTATACGTAATTGTATGTATGTATGTGTTCATGTAAATATTGTTATCACATTAAGGTACGTTTAGAGTTTTGATGATTTAAAAGACTGCTTACTTGTTTCACTTAAATTTATTATTATAATTCTCGTTTTGTTTTTATATTATTTATGTATGGCCGTAGCATTGTACGTCGTTCTTATTAGTCTTTGGCACAAGATCTCCTATCATTTGTGTTGTATATATATTTAAGTATATGTACATAAATAAATATTTATGTATTTAAGTATTTTTTTATAATTATTATTATTTTTTTGTTTTTTTTTGGTATGTTTGTGTGTTTAATTAACAATAACGACTCGTTATATGTGTAAAATACTTTATTCATTCATTTCGTTATTATCATTTTGTTGCTGTCGTTGAAATTCGCTACTGAATATTCCAGCTCTAGCGGCATAAGTTCGTCCACAAGTACTCAACTCCCTTCGACCCAATTTTTGATCATCGAATGGCAGCGCCAAAACACTGTTCCACAATGAATTGTGTGAATCTTTTTTTATACTTGAACTTGTGCTGTAATGATCATAGAGTCTTTGCGGTCTAATATTCTGAGTATTTCCCAAATATGATTTCGTTGCCTCAAAAGCTGAAGCATTAAATTGCGTTGTCATCGTTGGTGGAGGTGGCATATAACGTAAACGAGATTTAGGAATATAATACGGTGGTAATGATGATGGGTAGGGGAAATATTTAGCATTATGCCGCCGTTTGCTGTTTGAGGTGCTAAAGAGAAGTAATCAAAACAAACATAGATAATCTTTTAACACAAAAAATGTATAAAAATACAAAATTTAAAAGTCATAAACCTTTAAACCACTTGGACCTGTAACGCATTTCTTTTCACATTACTTTTTAGACATTTTTTTAGGATTTGGTGGGATAAATGTTCTTGCTTATAAACTTAAATAAATGCGAGTAATGTATTAAGGTTTTAACGAAGTACAATATATACAACCCTTTTTGGGGATATTTAACAAGAAGATATATCGGAGCAATAACAATAAGTATTTATGTATGTGTGCGTATGTATGTATGTATGTATATATGTGTGTACATACATGTATGTATTATTTCTTAAATAAGCAAACAAACTATGAATAGAAATAGAGAGCCTAGAGAGATCTAGTCTTGTAAAATGATTTTGAAGAAAATTATATAATGATCTAGCAAACAGTAGTTTGAAGTGCGCACTTTAGCGTTGGCCTTCGGCATAACAAACTTTGTTCAGAAAATGAATAACCAATCAGGCGGTAGGCACAATACTCTACATACGAAAATCTTCAAAATATTGTTAAAGATATCTGTGGCTAAAATAAATAACTGTTTAAGTCGACATTAGCTAAAATTGACATATAAATCCCGCATTATAAAACTACACTCAGGCGAATTTTCAACTTTTTTGAACAAAATCATTTGAATCAATAACTTATTTTAACTTATAATTTAATTAAATATATGAAAACCAATGTGCTTTTTAACTTATATAGCGTGAAATTCTTTTAATAGTCTTTACTTTAAATGCAATCAGTTTCTAAAAATCAATTTAAAAATTTTAAACTGCTTTTCCGAAAAACTATACAAAGGAACATAAGTAGTTTTTCTTGTTGCCACAGATATATCAAGGCATTAGCTGACATATATATTATCAACCATTCTTTAATATAATTTTTTTTGTTGTAATCAGTACAGGTAAATTTTTGCAATCTAATTAAAACAGACATAATAATAGAAATTGCAAATTTAATAACAAATTAATATTTATGCTTTATAAATTCATAAGTAAAGAAAAAATTATAAAAATGTCTGTTTGTGTACTCAACTGCAAATGGAACTGAAAAAATAAAATATAAGCTAAGATGTCTAATTAGAAAAGTAATAATTTTACGTCTTTTTAAATCTTAATTAATTTTTATTCGGTAATTATGACCAAATATTTGTACACACATTTGGCCAACTCACAACCCATAGTCGGAGTTGTATGTCTTTGGAATTGATTTAACAATATTTGTGAAAAAATTCTTGATAATTCTTTGACGTTAGAGAGATTTTGATTTGGTTTACCTTTATATATTTAGAAAAATTCATATTTTAATGGTGTTTAACAAAAACAGCAGTTTCTGTCGTACGAGCTTTTAGACTGACTTCAAAGACTTTCTCTACTAATAGCTTAATTCACAAGCTGTCGTAGGAGTTGTACGTCATAGTAATGGTACACATTTTGTTGATCATTACAACACTTACAACAATTTTACCTATATTTATAGAATATCGTATGAATACATCACAGCTGGAAAAGTAAGTACTATTGCCCTTTTTCTTTAATATGGAGAAGGGACTTTCTTACAATCTACGACAGGTTGTGAATTGAGCAAATATTTTGTACAACATGTTGTTATGTTTAAAGAATGTCATATGAGCACACCAGAGATGGAAAAGTTATCGCTATCGTCTGTTTTTTTAATATTGATGTTAAAGTGAATTTTGTATAACATACAATTCTTACATTAGGTTGTAAATTGAAATATATTTTAAAACAGAGTTATTTTTCTTTGAGTGAATTTCAACAGTCAATTTTATGTGGATAGTTTTCCAGCAATCAGATTATTCTTTTTAACATACCTGCGCACTAAAATAACTATAGTTGTAATTACAGCAGCGAGGAATACAAATCCTCCAAAGGCACCTAAAGCAACAATTGCACCCAAATTCAATTTTGCTTCTTTCGTTTTTTTGCGATCCGAGTTATCGACTGATATTGGTATATTGACATTAGGAGATTGATTATGACGTATATTAACACTATCAGAAATTTCATTGTCTTGAGGATGTGCGTTTTGAATGATATTCTGTATGTTATGGGTTGACGTTTCAACCGTTGTGGAAGGAACGTAGGGAATTCGAGTGTGACTTTGACCATAACTGGATGTTGATTTTGAGGTACTCGTCGAGAAGTATACTGTTGAACTAGGTATTTGGAAGGCTGGCGTGGTATTAGGTTTCTTAGGTATAATTACTGGACGCAGGGTGCGTCTAGGTGGGAACTCCTCACGCACTGTACCAGGCACAACATATGTTACATCTTCATCAGATTCAGCTAAAAAAAAAAGATTGTTAGGATCATGATTAAAAAACTGAAAAAAATTATCATGAACTAACTTTCACCATTAATTTCTACATGTGGACTTTGGTTGGTAGAATGAGTTGTTGTACTGCTTGTGGTGGAAGTTGTAGTTGGTTTGTATATTTTCTTTGTTGTGGTTGTTATTTTCGGTCTATATGATGTGGATGTAGACGGTAATGTAGGTGCAGCAGATGGCGGTGGAAGTGTCAATGGTTCCAATTTAACACAACGTGGTAGAGCACTGCTCCATTGTCCTGAAGACAGACAGATTATAATACTAGGGCCCTCTAAACGATATCCCACTGGGCAGGAAATTTCTGCCTTAGATCCGAAGAACGTACCATTTGGCGCCGAAATAATTGTATTGTAGTAATTGCCAGGCAACGTGTCACATTCAATGACTAAATACACAAAAAAAAAAAATTTTATAAATATGGAATAATAAATTAAGGTAAATGCGTCAAACTCATTCCTAATTAAAAAGAAAACAATATTTATTTTAAAAATTTGGAAAAACAAAAATTCTCTATTTACATGTATAAGAAATTTAAGTTACTGGCAAAACTATTTCTGTTCATTTATGAGAGTTAATTTGTACTTTGTTCTAAAAATTTTTTTTTTGTCTTACGATTAATTTTTGCATTTTGAGTTTCTATCTAAGATGTTTTTCGTATAACAACGGATATTGGTAGCGCAATTAATTATAAATACTTATGTTACGTGCGTGAAAATAAACGCCATTGATTTGAATTAGTGCAAAGTAAGGGGGAAATTATTAATTACGTAATACATACGTGACGTTCGTTCACTTAGCCAAAAGTATTGACTATTTTTAGCTGAACTTTACTGGAATGCACCCGTTAACACAAATTTATATACATATGTATGTAAAACGTAAACGATCCAGTAAAGTCCAGCAAAAAAAATAAGAAATAAAAACTTTAAGTAAACGAACGAACCCATATATAGTTGTTGTTATGTGTGTCCACTTGTGCAAGATTATTAATTAATTCTTAATTTCATCTATGCAATAGAAAAACTGTAAAAGAAGCGATAAATCAGTGGCGCACTATTCAGTTTTTGTTCCTTTTTTTTTTTAATAAGTTAGAGCAAAGATAATTTTTATAGGAATGAGTTTGTTTTGTCGTATTAATTTGAGCATACTTTCACAACGTGGTGGCGGCCCATTCCAACGTTCATCGAAATCACATGCTAATAGAGCTCTGCCTACCATTTCATAGCCTTCTTCACATGAATATTTAACTAAACTCAAATAGCCCACAGTTCCATTTAAGAGGTCATACGAGCCGTGAGGTATAGAAGCGGGCAAGCCACATTCAATATCTGTTAAAATGAAAGAAAGAAAAGAGAATTAATGTTTTCAATAAAATTATTAAAGAAACTTACATTTGCACACCGGAGGAAATTCATTATAAAAACCTGTTTCTAAACAGGTTCTTGTCGAAGGGCCAACTAATAAATGATTAACGTCGCAAGTGTATTTGATTTGAGCACCAACTTCAAAACTATTTTGTGCGATCATAGTAGAATTTGGCGGCTGTTCTGGTCTACCACAAGTTTTAGGTTGGTGTTGACAAATAAAATTTAGCATTGTATTGCAATTCGTATCACTCCATAGCCAACCCTTAGAACCATCAAACCTAGCGCAATCTTCATCGCCACCTGGGTGATTCCAAAATGAAACAGTAACTTCTTCACCATTAACCCATTTCCAAGTATTGCGATCATCAGCATCGCGGACAGCACCCATCCAGTATTGTGAACTTATATCACTACGATGTCGCCGCCATAATTCCCAACTAATGAAACCTTGAAGGGCCGGATTGCTTTCACTGATTAAAGTTCCACCACGCGAACGACAGAATGACAATGAATCCAAAAAATTTAATGGTTGTCTGTTGTAGAAAATATAGCATTTTCCATTGTATGATGCTAAAGCACCTGGCGGCTGATCACGGAATGTTGGACAACGTTCAATAGGCAATGCTTGATCTGTATACACAAACGCTTCACAAATCGAAAGCTGATTACGAGTATTACCTTCTAAATGCACAGAAACAAAAGCACCTGGCATCGGTGGATTACAAGGCAAAAATAGTGGCTGACCTTCTTCTAATAGGCCTGTGAAACGATTACAAATAGGGTTGGTGCCTAAATCAGGTCGATTGTTGCCAACTCTAACAACAATTGTTGCAGCTTTATTACCTAAATAGAATATAAAAGGAAAATACAATTAAATTAAACATATATATGGGTTATTCCATAGACTAAATCAATTAATAAGTCGTGTAGTTCTGTAGCCACAGTCGTAAATGTGTTTGAAGCAGCTAACTTTTTCGAGCACAATGCGTCAAATTAGCATTCATTACTGTTTTATTAGCCTAGACCAGAGATTTGAAGTACCACCACAAAATCTAGTAGAGTCACACGAATGAGGTCCATTTCTTGTGATGATTCGGTTACCAAAGTTTTGGCTCGTTAAGGTTTCACGGACTGTATGGCATGTTGCGCAATCTTGTTGGAACTTTTTATCCTCCAAATAATCCCTATAATAAATAAATAAGAGTCCTCTGTCACACTCGCATCTACAGCGACGATGACTTTTTCTCTATGCACGGTACGAGATCGATTTGGATAAATATTATCTTAAAGAATAAAAGTGGGCATACATTGATCTAGTGTTTTCCCTATTTTGTATAATTTATTGAATTTAGCTACTTTACGAGTGAAGGTAACGATATATATTTAGATATAATTTAAATTTATAATTAGATATTTTGTATTTCACGAGTTTATCAAGTTAGAAACCTTTTTACTCGTCAAAGCATTTAAAAGAAAATAGTTAAACGTAGAAATAAATTGAAGTGAATGGCAAATTATTGATAATGATCCACATTTCAAAAGTAATATTTTGTTTAAATACACGGTGAGCTTTGAAATTCTACAGAAATTAGTATTAAATTTAAATGTAATATAATTTTACATATTATAAATTTTTAATTACGATAAAAAAAAATACTTTAGAAAATATTCAAACATATGTTTTATAAAAATGTTAATCTGAGCATATCTATGAATAACATTTTAAAAGTTTTATAGCAATTGAGGTGATTTTCAGGCTTAAATTTTTACGAACATTTTAACATTTCCACCCTATTGCAGAAAATTAATTGTTTACACTTAGAAAATGTAATAAAACTTTTTACATTTAGTATTTTCACAAATTGCTTACCAAAACTGAGTTATAGAGATGAAATAAAACATTAAAGGTATTAACTTTTCCGACTCTAATTCCAACTCTAATCAAGTTCAACAAGTAAGAGCACTATATTCGGCTGTGCCGAATCTTTTATACCCACCACCAATTTTGTGTACATTTAAAGCACAATAATTATTATTTTGTTAATCGCTACGGAATAATCTCTTTATAATAAAATATACATCACTTTCTTTGTAGAGGATGGTTAAATTTTAAATTTAAAACAGAGGCCGAATTACGGCACTCGAACGTGATCGAAATTTGAAAACTCTTATTAGAATCTCTATACCTAAAGCACAGCGTACTCGATCGTTCGAGTAAAATTTCGATCGATATCGAATGCCGTAATTCGGCCCCAGGTCTGTATAAAATGTTAGAACATCTATGAATGCCTTCTAAATTCGTTAAATGAGAAGCATTGCTGTTTATCGCGATAGTGTGGCAAAAAAACAGTCAACTTCGACTCATCATCGTGCCAAACAATTGAGCATCAGCAATGTTATTTAAAATTTGGACTATCGGATCGAGGTGTGCCGTTGAGGTCGCGGGGCCATTTGGCCGATATTTTGTTCCATACATAATTGAACCATACAAATATTATCATTAAAACAGAAATGATAATAATTTCCTAAATAATTTGTGTTTTATTCAAAATCAACATCGACCCTTAAAATTTAACCACCTTTTATAACTTGGATATGCTGGTAAAATGTTTTCGTAAATTAAGTGTTTCAGTGAAAATGGGCGTTAAAGTAAGCGTGTCAATAAAATTTCTGCTAATAAATACAACTTAGATATTTCAATATAGTCCGTAATTCTTCCAAAATATTTATTAATTGAGAAATTATATGAATTTAAAATAAAGCATTATATAGGATGTGGGCGTAAGAGTGGGCGTGTCACCTAAATTTTCTGGCATACCAATAACATTGACTAGAAGGATTTCCGTAGCAAATTTTATCATCATACCTCTAATTTTGTCGGTTTTATAAATTTAAATTTCATTAACAGTAAATAACGTGGAAAGTGAGCGTTATAGTAGGTGTGTCGAAGTTATTTATGCTAGTAAATACAACTTAGATATTTCAATATAGTCCTTTATTATTCCAAAATCTCGATTTATAGAGAAATTATAAGAATTTGAGAGAAAACGTTGTATGGGAGGTGAGCGTAAAAGTTGGCGTGTCACATTTATTTTCCGTCAGAACAAAGCCTTTGACCAAAAAGCAATTCCTGCAAAATTTCAGAATCGTAGATCAAATTTTGTCACTCTTATTAGATTTAAAATTTTTAACATATTGGAAAATACACTGCGCGGTATAAATTTTCGTACATTTTGATCTCTAACTCCCTTCCTAATGCATGCATTTAGGCAATATTTCTTTCTTCCTTATACTCCGATTTAGCCAATTTTCTATTCCAAACAAACCTTGTGTATAAGACATATTCTGGCAAAATTTGAGCCCACTAGCTTTTTCGATGGGACCTCTATCGTGCTTTTAACAGACGGACATACGGACGGACATAGCTAGATCGTCGTCAAATAAAACCCCGATTAAGAATATACATACCATTTTTTTGGTGGCGGATATAAAAACTCAAATACTTCAAAAAAACACATTACAAAAAAATTTGTTTAGCTCTTTTACTAAAATTTTGCAAAAAATATTTGACCTTGTGTCACAAAAATTGGTCTGCTGATCACGGTCGGATCGTAACGGGTATAAAATGGGGTGGAGAGGAGAGTTTTATCTACTAAATGGTGCTAATTTCTTTTTGTTATCTTATGTTTTCTAGAAGTTATGGTGTATTAAAAAAAGGAATTTAGGAAAATTTAGACCTAAAGATAAAAACAAATTATTTCTAAACATTATAAACAATTTATTTTCATGTACTAATGGCTAACAAATTTTAAAATTATATAAAACTTATTTCGTTTGAAAATCTTTTAAAAGCAAAATGTTATAGAACTTTAAAAATCAAAATCTTACTAATAAATTTCCTGTTTTAGCAAAATGCTGAGCATGTCTATTTTGAATCACCCTGTGGCCCTTAAAATTTAACCACCCTTTACAAAAGAATAGATAAATAAAAAAAAAATTTAGTTAAAATATGTATTTTAAATATTCAAATACTTATTTTAAATCTACTGATGCACATTTTTTTTAATATTTTTAAATCTTAAACCTCATAAGACTGTGTGTACAACTATATGTAAAGTTGGGCACAAATCATTACTCTAGTTAATTTTTGTCAACAAACTTCGGTCATTTTCGTTTTCACAAACCCCTATAAAATTCCTTTGTAGTGTGTGCAAAAAAATGTTACTAGAGTCATCTAGTGTTCTACGTGATGTTTAGCAAAGACATCATCCTCAGTGTTTGCAAAATGTAGTGGCGCCTTCAACAGATGTCGCCATCTGCAATGAATAAATGCTAATGAATATGACTAATATATTTTTATAAAAATTTAAAAAAAAAGTGGGCGTGGCACATTCATTTTCCGTTATAACGAAGACTTTGACCAAAAAACCATGTTTGCAAAATTTCAGAACCGTACATATAGTTTTGTCAGTTTTATTACGTTTTAAATTTCAAATATACACTGAGCGGTATAAATTTTCGTACATTTTGACCTATAACTCCTTTTCTAATGCATAGATTTAAGCAATTTGTGGGGAGAAATATTCTTTTGACTTGAGAAATATATATTCGAAGTTTCATGACTCTACGTTTATGCGTTTGGACACAATTCCTTTTTTTTCGATGTTTGAAGGACACGGTTTTTTCGACCTATTCTTGCTTTACGAGCTATAACTCTCTTTCTAATATTCCGATTTAGCCCATTTTCAATACCAAACAAACCTTGTCTATAAGAAAGATTCTGGCAAAATTTGAGCCCTTTAGCTTTTTCGGTGCGACCTCTATCGTGCTTTCAACAGACGGACAGACGGACAGACGGACAGACGGACAGACGGACGGACATAGCTAGATCGTCATCAAATCAAACCCCGATTCAGAATATATATACTTTATGGGGTCTAAAATGGATATTTCGATGTGTTACAAACGGAATGACAAAATGAATATACCCCCACCATTTTTTTGGTGGCGGGTATACAAAGAGCTAGGTAGATTAATAAGGCCCTCGTATTTAATCAGCTGACTGTTTTTTTATATTTAATTTATCAGCGTTACTAATTTTTTTTAATATGTCTGCAGCTGTCAAATTTAGTTTTTTTTATTATTATTCTACAATAAATAATTCAAAGTTTCAGTTGTTTTAAATTTAATTTTTTCAGCTTTGATTTAATTTCAAAATAAACCAGCAAACAAAATAGTATAATGGAAGACAAAAATTTTTGTTTTGTCATTAAAAATGCTTTTGGTAACATGCAATGCATTTTATGTTACCAAACATTTACCAAACAGTTACCAAAAATAAATTAAGTTCTTCAAATTTAAAACATATTTTGTTAATAAGAAATTGTTACGAACCCTTAAATACACTTAATTTTTTAAGTTTTAATTGTAAATTAAACATTGTATTTAATTTTATTAACTTTTTTTAAACATAATTTCTATTTTGCTTTTAAAAGTAAAATTCATTACATTTGTAAAGCTTAGTTTTGTGTTTGCTGGGCAATATTATCATATCCAATACAGACGCATTTCATTCATTAAGAGTTTTGGACAGCATTGTTTTAAAATGAACAAAACCGAGGATAAAAAGTTTTTTAAAAATTATTGTAATTAAAGAAGAAAGAAAAAAATAATATTGAGTGACATATTCGGACTTATATGCAAAAACAAAATGCATGTGTTCTTTAATTGTTATGCGATGCATTTAGCATATGAATATGCCTTGATAAAAAGAGAACATATAAAGGGAAGATTTAATTTCATCACAGCAACAGTGCTGTGCACATTTTTGCAAATCACCATTTTATAAAGTCACAACTCAACAAGTGAAAGTATTAAATAAAATATCTGTATTTGTGCTGATATTTTTATAAACGCAACATTCATTGAAAAAATAAAATCTGTGCATTGTAGCTCAAAACCAGATTTTTTTGTACACCATCTTAGGCTAAAGTTAAATGGAAAATTGTCTAATAAATTTTTAAATTAGATATAAAATTTTGACTCATCTTTACTCCAATTGCACAAATTAGTTTATACATTTACAATAAGAACAAAATCCATTTCAGATACTAGCAAAACGACTTTCGATAAATTGCATTTTTGTTTTGTGCAACCTTAAATGCATTAATTTTAGAAAAAATAAAAATACTTCACTCTTTGCTAAAAGATTCATAAATAAATATTAACTTAAACGTACCACAGCAAGATTTTCCGAAATCCAATCTCACTAGCTGCACCATATACGGTTCCAAAAGGTTGACATACCACCACGGTGATCGTTCCGGTTTTGTAAGGGAACAGGTTTCTGGCGTGAAAAAGGCTGATGTTGAACCATCTATAGCTTTTTGAGGAGCACCGTTACCTTCAGTGGAAATTTGCATGGGTGCTTTACCAGCAGCAACATTAAGAACTAAAAAAATAAATAAATCATATTATTATTACAGAAACACACACATATCCATTTGACAGTCCTAATACTAGACTACATATAAAACTATAGTTAGTGCAGTTCCAATAGATTTTGCTACAACGACTGAGAAGTTCAGCTTCGAGTATGCATGTAAAATAATTGGTAGTTTAAAAACAAAATAGTTAAACTTAATATTGCGAAACAATTCTTTTTTATTTTAACTAATATTAAAAGGAGTACAAATTTGTAGCATTTATAGTAAAGTCGTGTCACATGTACCTACGTAGCTTGTTTAACAATGAAAGCTTTGTGTTAACCCATATTGGAGAAGCAATAACCTTGTAATAATCAAAAAATTTTACTCAACTTAAAATGATGAGAAAAACCTTCAAAAGTTGTGTTTTTAAGATTCACAGCTTAGGTTAGATTCAAGGCTTTGCATTTAAATGCAACATTGAGTAGTTAAAACTTAAAACCTTTTCTATATACAAAATGATTTTTAAAACGTAAACTTTTCACACAGCATTTAAATAATTTTAGTTATTAATTATACAATTACTATTTTTTTTTTAGTTTTGGACATACCGGCAAGCCACAAGAGTACATAAACTCCAATACATATGTATTTAATGAGTGAGAGTTAGGATTAGAGTTTAACACAGTCTGAATGAGAGCGTTATTATACTCGTTTCTACTAATTAATTTTAATTAATATGTTCAACACATAAATTATATTTAATGCAAGAAGTTTAAAATTTTGTTAAAAGAACTTTTTCAAATTATGTCGTCACCTTCGTGAGCTGCATTGTATTTTGTAAAGGTCTGTTTTTAGATTTTTAAATGCTACAGACAACCTTAATACACATTTATAAGAGTTTAAAGTGCTAACTGACCAGTCAGTCGGTTTATCATCGCACAGCCTAAACGTGAAAAGCTAGAGACATGAAATTTGTACAGTCGGTTCTTCTACTGATGTATTGATCCATTAAGAAGGGATTTCTGGAAATTTTAACTTTTAGGAAGTAAAATAGTGTAAAAAATGGTAAAATCGGCAAATTATAAACAAAATAAATAAACTTGAAAAGGCATTGTAATATTTTTAAAAATGAAGCTGACAGGTGTTTGGCACTTTTTTTATTTTCAACACCTCAGGGGAAAATCTGGGAAATCAGTTTGGTACTTTTTAAAACTTGGAATTTGCACATTGATATGGAAAACCCAAAACGGTACTATTACTCCAAGTTAAGTTCAAAATTATAGATAAAGACAAAATATTACTTATCTTTTTTTTGTTGTCATTTTTGTATTTCTGAGTTTATGAATCTAAAATTTTGAGATATGCCCTTACAGTACTTTAAATTTTTTTAAAATTAAATTAATCAGAGAAACAAGTTTTTCAAAATTTTACCGAAAAATTAGTGAATAAAAGAAGAACTTGAATATAAACAGTAAGAACTGTAGCGGATATTTTACCAGTATATAGGAATAAATCATAGCTATAGTCATAGCTTGAAACACGTAACTAATTTTTTTTTAGCTTAACATATTATCAGCGCACGAATAAACTGTTTGCTATTTTTATATACATACAACAATGCACAGTGTCAGATTTGCGTATTTCAGATACATTTCAATATTTTTTGGAGCATAGTTTTGTTATGACATGGTTTATATTTGGGGAAAAAAGAATTCGGGTCGGCTTGGCAACATTAGGCCTATTTTTCATACAAATTATAATATTAAAATATTAGAATTATATTTTTTACTTTAAATAACACCTATTCTAATATTTCCACTATCTAAATCATATATATTTTTCACCTGTGGTGCACAAGGCTATATAGCTTTGTCATTTCGTTTGTAATTTCTACAATTTTCATTTCCGACCCCACAAAATATATATTTTCTGAAAGCTTATGAATAGAGGAGTCGATTAAGCCCTGACCGTCTGTCCGTCTGTCTGTGTGTTGGTTGAAATCAACTTTTTTTTTTTAATTTTTTTTAGAAAAATACATGCGCAAACTCAATGTATAATTTTACAATGGTATGTTTTGTATATATGTATGCTTTTTACATGTATGTACGTATTTTATATGACTGTGGAATAAAAAAGTTTGGTAAATGGTACTATAGGAAATTTAACTGAACTCAACAACTAAGTTATTTATTTCTTCAACACCATTAAAAAAAAAAAGATGCCAGAAATATATTTACAATCTATTTTCAAGTTGAATAGACTTAAATTATTCATTAGAAATTTTATAGTTTTATATTCAAGAAGAAGAATATTAAAAAGATATGACAGAAGTAACGTGAAATCGTGTAAATATTTGTTTTTATTGGAATTTTTATTTGACTGAAGACATACATCTTTAACTTTCGTTTAGCGTTCAATTTTAAAACCATCAAGAAAATTATAATTTTTTAAAACGGTTTAGCTGGCTATCGCTTGTGACTTGACCCTTTATATACTTAGCGTGAATCGGTTCAATTTACATAAATATGTATGTAACAAAATTCTTATTATTATTTCAAACACATACATATAAACATTGATGCGTGTGTGTTTATATATACCCTATAGGCAACAGATGTTCGACTACGAAAATAACCTACTTTATCAACTAACTATGTATAAGCGAACTACAAAGTAATGCAGAAGTTACCCAAATTTAAAGCATACATAAAGAGTGTCAACATTTTTTTAAATAAAATTGTAAAAAAATAAAAATTAAAAAAAAAGGTTTATCAATTATTTTAAATTAATACTTAAATTATAAAATTTAAATTAAACTTAAATCTAACTATAAATGGGGTAACTTTTAACTAACCTACCGTTGCCACATGCAAGTGCAAGTGAAAAAAAACCAATACACTAACACTTTTTTACTAACACAACTACACTTTGGCAACCTGCGACTCAGCTTGCGAAGAAATTTTTAAGCAAGTAAAATGTTTACAGTTACGGCAAGTAAAGTGAAAAGCCGAAAAACAGTGTTGTCTAATACTGAGTGTTTTGTTAACTCACTAATATATCATACAGTTGTGGTAAATAATTCAGCTAATTTTTTTAATAAATATGTATATATTTATATGAAGAATATTAAGAAAATATATAAATATTCATTTAAAATGTAAGTTTTAATATAAATATCAATTTTTAATAAAAAAAAATTATATTAAAAAGTTATATGTCTAAAGGTAACGTTTAATAGTGGCTATTGACAACACTTAATTACCAATTGAAGCAGCGCCACTTGTTTTAAATTTGTTTGAAGTTTATTTGTTGACGACATTTTAAAAATGAACTTGCACTGTGCTGTGTAGCCACTCAAAAAATTGTTGTGTTTTTTTTGAATTTCTCCTGATTTTCGTTAGTAATACGTATACACTACTTGCAAGTAAACACTTGCTTGTGGCAACGTAGGGTAACTTCTAAAAATCAAACTTTAAATTAGATTAAAAGTCATCCAGAGTCGGACAATTGTCTACTGCATAGGATGTCCCATTAAAAGCAATCCAGGCATTAAGTTAAAGTTAACTTAAAGTTAGCTTAATTATGGATGAGTTGATTATAGGGTAGTTTTTTATATTTAAATATTTTCAATGCAATTGTTCCAGCCAACACGAGTTATGTATGTTTGTCTTAGCTTAAAGAATTTGTGTCATGAACTCATTAATTTAGTATTCAAAATAAAGACGAAACTTTCTTTTAAGATAAAGAACTAAATATTTTCTTTATAGATTCCAATTATGATTAACATATTCTATTTTATTTGATATGCTAATTTTGTGCTTATTTTAATTTAAATTGTTTATTCTTATTATAATGTCATCATTTTTCAAAATTGTCTTAAAACCACAAAATTTAAAAATTTTGAAAAATTATACCATAATAAAAATACGTCATGACTCCACTATATTTTAACCTTTATTTATTCATTAGTAAAAGTAATAGGTACCTAGTGGTTAGCTGTACGTTTCTTAAAAAAATAATAATAAATAATAAGATAATAGAATAATTTTCTATATTGAAAATCTTACCACAAAAAGGTATTCCTTCTGGAACCCATGTGCCCTTATTACAGACTCGTCTTGCGGGACCCAACAATTCGAAGCCTCTTTCACACGTGTACGATGCAACTGAACCATCTGTTAAATTATCATTTGAAAATACCACTGTACTGTGAGCCGGCGCACCAGGAAAACTACATTGCAGCGTTTCTGAAATGAAAATGCAGCAATAATATGGGATCAAAAAGAGATTTAAATAAATTTTTTTAAATAATCAATGACAAAAACAAAAATAGCATTTTTGATTTCTTGTTGTCTATTGATGGAAAATATGCGTAATAATTTTAACAATTTGTATGAACATGTTGTACTTTTTTATTTAAAAATTTGTATAAATTATTGTATAAAATTAGTTAAATTAAACTCTGAAATAAAAGTATCCATTTTGATGATATTTGAACAAAAATATATGTATGTATTTACATAAATAAATAGTTGTATTTCTTAAACGATTTTTTATATAGACGTTTTTTACATTCTTTTTATTTTATTATTGACTAATCCAATATGAGCACAAAATGTATTTAATTTAATAACTTTTAATCTTAGCTGAAGTAATTTCTTTTAAATAAAAACTTTCTTTAATGTTACAATCACAAAGAATACACCGGTTTATTACTAAATCAACTGGGCTTTTACTCTCGTAACTTTTACTATTCACAATCAAAAATATATCTATGTATGCGTGTATAAATATATAAGTGGTGATACAATCAGGTGGCGGTGCCAGCCCAGCTGATTATTTTTTTGTGCACCAATGTTTGTCAAACTCTATATATAACAAGTAAGAGCACTATATTCGGCTGTGCCGAATCTTTTATACCCACCACCAATTTTGTGTACATTTAAAGCACAATAATTATTATTTTGTTAATGGCTTTCTTTGTAGAGGGTGGTTAAATTTTTAAATTTAAAACAGAGGCCGAATTACGGCACTCGAACGTGATCGAAATTTGAAAACTCTTATTAGAATCTCTATACCTAAAGCACAGCGTACTCGATCGTTCGAGTAAAATTTCGATCGATATCGAATGCCGTAATTCGGCCCCAGGTCTGTATAAAATGTTAGAACATCTATGAATGCCTTCTAAATTCGTTAAATGAGAAGCATTGCTGTTTATCGCGATAGTGTGGCAAAAAAACAGTCAACTTCGACTCATCATCGTGCCAAACAATTGAGCATCAGCAATGTTATTTAAAATTTGGACTATCGGATCGAGGTGTGCCGTTGAGGTCGCGGGGCCATTTGGCCGATATTTTGTTCCATACATAATTGAACCATACAAATATTATCATTAAAAAAGAAATGATAATAATTTCCTAAATAATTTGTGTTTAATTCAAAATCAACATCGGCCCTTAAAATTTAACCACCCTTTATAACTTGGATATGCTGGTAAAATGTTTTCGTAAATTAAATGTTTCAGTGAAAATGGGCGTTAAAGTAAGCGTGTCAATAAAATTTCTGCTAATAAATACAACTTAGATATTTCAATATAGTCCGTAATTCTTCCAAAATATTTATTCATTGAGAAATTATATGAATTTAAATTAAAGCATTATATAGGATGTGGGTGTAAGAGTGGGCGTGTCACCTAAATTTTCTGGCATAACAATAACATTGACTAGAAGGATTTCCGTAGCAAATTTTATCATCATACCTCTAATTTTGTCGGTTTTATAAATATAAATTTCAATAACAGTAAATAACGTGGAAAGTGAGCGTTATAGTAGGTGTGTCGAAGTTATTTATGCTAATAAATACAACTTAGATATTTCAATAAAGTCCTTTATTATTCGATTTATAGAGAAATTATAAGAATTTGAGAGAAAACGTTGTATGGGAGGTTGGCGTGTCACATTTATTTTCCGTCAGAAGAAAGCCTTTGACCAAAAAGCAATTCCTGCAAAATTTCAGAATCGTAGATCTAAATTTGTCACTCTTATTAGGTTTAAAATTTTTAACATATTGGAAAATACACTGCGCGGTATAAATTTTCGTACATTTTGATCTCTAACTCCCTTCCTAATACATGCATTTAGGCAATTTTTCTTTCTTCCTTATACTCCGATTTAGCCAATATTCTATTCCAAACAAACCTTGTGTATAAGACATATTCTGGCAAAATTTGAGCCCACTAGCTTTTTCGATGGGACCTCTATCGTGCTTTTAACAGACGGACATACGGACGGACATAGCTAGATCGTCGTCAAATGAAACCCCGATTAAGAATATATACATACTATTTTTTGGTGGCGGGTATAAAAACTAAAATACTTAAAAAAAAACACATTACAAAAAAATTTGTTTAGCTCTTTTACTAAAATTTTGCAAAAAATATTTGACCTTGTGTCACAAAAATTGGTCTGCTGATCACGGTCGGATCGTAACGGGTATAAAATGGGGTATAGGGGTATAGAGGAGAGTTTTATCTACTAAATGGTGCTAATTTCTTTTTGTTATCTTATGTTTTCTAGAAGTTCTAGAAGTATGGTGTATTAAAAAAAGGAATTTAGGAAAATTTAGACCTAAAGATAAAAAAAAATTATTTCTAAACATTATAAACAATTTATTTTCATGTACTAATGGCTAACAAATTTTAAAATTATACAAAACTTATTTCGTTTGAAAATCTTCTAAAAGTAAAATGTTATAGAACTTTAAAAATCAAAATCTTACTAATAAATTTCCTGTTTTAGCAAAATGCTGAGCATGTCTATTTTGAATCACCCTGTGGCCCTTAAAATTTAACCACCCTTTACAAAAGAATAGATAAATAAAAAAAAAATTTAGTTAAAATATGTATTTTAAATATTCAAATACTTATTTTAAATCTACTGATGCACATTTTTTTTAATATTTTTAAATCTTAAACCTCATAAGACTGTGTGTACAACTATATGTAAAGTTGGGCACAAATCATTACTCTAGTTAATTTTTGTCAACAAACTTCGGTCATTTTCGTTTTCACAAACCCCTATAAAATTCCTTTGTAGTTTGTGCAAAAAAATGTTACTAGAGTCATCTAGTGTTCTACGTGATGTTTAGCAAAGACATCATCCTCAGTGTTTGCAAAATGTAGTGGCGCCTTCAACAGATGTCGCCATCTGCAATGAATAAATGCTAATGAATATGACTAATATATTTTTATAAAAATTTAAAAAAAAAGTGGGCGTGGCACATTTATTTTCCGTTATAACGAAGACTTTGACCAAAAAACCATGTTTGCAAAATTTCAGAACCGTACATATAGTTTTGTCAGTTTTATTACGTTTTAAACTTCAAATATACACTGAGCGGTATAAATTTTCGTACATTTTGACCTATAACTCCTTTTCTAATGCATAGATTTAAACAATTTTTGGGGAGAAATATTCTTTTGACTCGAGAAATATATATTCGAAGTTTCATGACTCTACGTTTATGCGTTTGGACACAATTCCTTTTTTTTCGATGTTTGAAGGACACTGTTTTTTCGACCTATTCTTGCTTTACGAGCTATAACTCTCTTTCTAATATTCCGATTTAGCCCATTTTCAATACCAAACAAACCTTGTCTATTAGAAAGATTCTGGCAAAATTTGAGCCCTTTAGCTTTTTCGGTGCGACCTCTATCGTGCTTTCAACAGACGGACAGACGGACGGACATAGCTAGATAGTCATCAAATCAAACCCCGATTCAGAATATATATACTTTATGGGGTCTAAAATGGATATTTCGATGTGTTACAAACGGAATGACAAAATGAATATACCCCCACCATTTTTTTGGTGGCGGGTATAAAAAAGAGATTTTAGTACAAAGAATTGTCAAACTCCATATATAAAACAAGTAACAGTGCTATATTCGGCCGTGCCGAATCTTATATACCCTTCACAACGTGTAGTCATGCAATAACAATTGTTTGTATCACCATTCATCTCATATAAAATACGTACATACATGTAAAAAACATACCATTGCAAAATTATAAATTGAGTTTTCGTATATATGTTTCTAAAAAAAACTACAACAAAAAAACAAACAAAAAAAAATCATTAAAAAACTTACAAAAAGAAAAAAATTACAAAAAAAATTAAAAAAATAATAAAATATAAATCTATATATATAAAAGTGAAACTCTGTGTGTGTGTGTGTGTGTGTGTGTGCGTGTGTGTGTGTGTGTGTTAGCTATAGACTCTGAAACTGTAAAACCGATCGGGCTCAAACTTTGGTAAGTTGGTGTACACATACCAGGGAGTGTTTATGGGTGAAAAAAAGTGGGCGGGGCCACGCCCATAAAAAATTAGTTATCAGTTTTAGCTACTTGCACTTGACCGATTTTTCTGAAACTTTGCACACATATCGAGCTGTCACGACTTTATAATTTCGTCATTAAAAAGTGGGCGGGGCCACGCCCCTAAAAAAAGTTTTTATTTTGAGGTACTTGCACTGGGCCGATTTTTCTGAAACTTTGCGTACATATTAAGCTGTCATGACTTTATAATTTCGTGATTAAAAAAGTGGGCGGGGCTACGCCCATAAAAAATTAGTTATCAGTTTTAGCTACTTGCACTGGACGGAATTTTCTGAAACTTTGCAAACATACTGAGCTGTCATGACCTTACAGTTTCGTCATTAGAAAAGTAGGCAGTGCCACACCCTTTAAAAAAAGGTATCATTTTGAGGTATTTTCTCTGGACCGACTTTTCTGAAACTTTGTACACTTATTGAGCTGTCATGACTACAGTTTCGTAATTAGAAAAGTGGGCAGTGCCACGCTCATAAAGAAAAAGTTTTAGTTTTTAGCCTTGCACTTGATATTCGATTAAAATTTAGAATGCGATTAAAATGCATGAAGGGGCGTAGCAACGCGCGCCGGGCTTTTCTAGTAATATATAAAATGAAATAAAATAAAATTTTTTTGGCTCAGCTGGAATTCGATGCCACGTTTACTTTAACCAGTTTGTATGTAGGTTGTTGTTGTAATTGTGAAAAAAACAAGGTGGTCGTGTTTTTTTGCTCATATCTCAGAAGGTTATGGGGCGATTGTGCTGAATTTCAATAGCCATTCATTCCTGAATATTTCCAAGAGATTAATACCATACACAGTTCTGAGGAACATATAGTTGTTTCTAAAAGTTGATTTCAACCAACACACGGAGAGACGGGCAGACGGACAGATGGTCAGGGCTTAATCGACTCCTCTTTTCATAAGCTTTCAGAAAATGTATACTTTATGGGGTCGGAAATGAAAATTGTAGAAATTACAAACGGAAAGACAAAGCTATATATACCCTTGTGCAACACAGGTAAAGGGTATAAAAAGAGAGTAAAAAAATGCTCTCCCTTACGCTATCACCTTATGTAATTACACCATGGATAACATAGGCAATCGTTGTACACTAATATTCGTTTTTTTTTAGGAAAACATATTAAATTTCGAATCATTAACTTAAATTTTTATTGCGGAGCTTAAATAGAGTCCTTGTATGCCCTTAATTGCATATGTTTGCATTATTTATATTTAAAGGGTTTCTCAGTGTGAATGCACTTTTTATTAAATTAATTTGGCAGCTGCGATTTACAAAAGAAAAACGCTTTCACTGTGAAAATGTATTAAAAAAAAAATTGGAAAGTTATGCTGACACTGCTAAAAAACTTCCAAGAATTCTCGGTCGAGAAAGTATACATATCGAATTAGGTGCTCAGAATATCCTCATATTATCCATGACTAACTGTCTGGTGCGGATTTTGCGTGATTGAGCGTTCTTTTTTGAAGATGAGGCCGAAATTGCAGCGACTGTAAATGGCATTTGTTACAGGAACATGATAACGGAATTCGTGTGTTTTCAACTGGATAGCATGGATCTGGACTACATGTGGTTTCAGCAAGACGTCTCCACCAACTACACAAAGCATGATATAATCCATTTATTGCAGCAATGATTTCCAGAACAAATTTTCTAAAGAAATGGCTACCAAGATCATACGATTTAACGCCTTGGAATTTTTTTCTTTAGGGGGTTCTGTGAAATCTCAAGTTTATTTAAATAAACTAGAAATAATTTCTGAGCTCAACTTAAAATCCAATGCGTCATCTGTGGAAGGCATGTAAAGTTTCATTTAAGAGATATGCGTGCGTGCCATTTCACGGATATTTTATTTCACACTTAATTCGAACAAGTCTTCTTCACAATCCAATAAAATAATCCCGACTATCTCAAAAAATTAATATTTTTTTTAAATAAAAATGCTCTCCTACTGGGACACTCTCTATGATAAGAAGTTGAACTTCTTTTATTGATGCTCCAAATCATTATATAGTAAGGTCCTACTTGTTTTAGGTCCCTTAATGTATATATTTTCAAAACCTGGCAATGTTTGTCTGTATATAAGAATAAAACTTGGCTCTAATATTTTTAATACAACTGCAATATTTGGTATGTAAATGGTTGAAAACGACCCAACAGAAAAGTGTTTGTGCCTGGTACTTTATAATAATTGTAAAAATTGTTTTAATTAAAAGGATATAAAAAGGCTTTTGGACGTCCGTAGGTATACGCAATATTTTACGCTAATTAACTAACTCAGCGCGTGTTTGTTATACAATCAACAACATTACATGCAACACATACTTATTTAGATAAAAGATTATATACACACATATGTGGCAGCAATTGTGTCGTATATGTTGTACTAAAAATACACGTATTTCGTGTATGCTATGGAATAAACAAAAATTAACACTTGTCTGTGAAAGTATTAATTTTTAGCAAAAAAAAGTAGTTTTCCAACTTCCATCAAAACAATGTTTGTTACATATTGCAAGCAACGACTTGTTCTTCGCCCAAAGTTTACACCGACAACATAATAACAAAATTAAAAAAAAAAAATAATAATAATATAAATAATAAATATAAAATAAAAATAAAAAAAAATGAAAAAATATTTCAAAATACATAATAAAAAAAATTTTTTTAAAAAATTAAAAAAAATATAAAAAAATAATTAAAATATAAATAATAAAATAAAATGTTTTTTTTAGCTCAGCTGGTGTTCGATTCTAACCAGTATACCACGTTTGTATGTATGTTTTTGTTGTATGTTGTTATTGTGTTAAAAAAAAAACGAGGTGGCCGTGGGTTTTTGCTCATATGTCAGTTGTTTATGTACCGATGTTTCTGATTTTTAATACGGATCTACTCCCGAATATTTCCGATATTTTAATACCTCACCCGGGTCCAGGCAATGTCGGGGGGCTTCAAAGATTTCAACATTCACACGGACAGACTGACAGAGCTGAATCGTCTCCCCTATTCATAAGCTTTCAGAAAATATATACTTCATGGGGTCGGAAATGAAAATTGTAAAAATTACAAACGGAATGACAAACCTATATATACCCTTTTTCACTGTGTGAAGGGTATAAAAAAGAAATCTGTAATGGATTATCTAAGTTAAATTCAAACAATTATTATATAATTTTAAAAGTAAGAGGTACCATGACCACACAAAGCCAATATTGTTTTTGAACTACTTCTGGCTACCAAATTATACACTTCAGTTTCCGTAAAAATACAACATTGTTGTAGAAAAGAATGAGCAGTAAACTCTTAATGCAGAAATACGTTTCATTATAAGACTAAATTTAAGAATATACATTTATCATAATAATTTAAAGCCCAATATGAGTTTATTATAGTAAAAATTTGCGGTAAAAAATAGATTTTTCATTGGTGCAATAATCGTATATGTATATGTACATATGTACACCATAGTTGGGATTTGTGATACAATTGTACCAAATTGGGTACAATCGCAAGTCTAGTGGTACACTGGTGCACTCAATATATTTTTGGTACAATTTTCTTATTTAAAATTAATCTTTTTCCTATTTGTACTTTTGTTTTTTTTAACGATTTATTGATTTAGTCTGGCTACAGACAATTTTAAAATTTCCTTAAATTAATTTCTTCATACAAAATTAAAGTGGACTTTGGCCGGAAAAAACAAAAATATTTAGTTAATAAATGTTAAAGTTTTTGTAAACGTTACCAAAAGCTTATTATCAGATATCAGGTAATTTTATCTTTTATTATTTATATTTTTTAAATATAACGGCCAATAATCAAGTCTTACACTAAAATCGGTATTTTATAAACGACTTGGAAACGAAAATCAATTAATCTTGCCACTGAACACAAAAATAAATTCAACATTTATAGCAGCCTTGTGGACGTGACATAACTACAACCATACAAAACAGCTGTTTGCACCAAAATTATGGGCAACAATGTACTTGATTATAAGTGGCCATAACCATAGAAATCAATTGATTTTTGGCTTATTATGGCTATAGCATTATGTTAATGACACGTAAAATATTTACAGCCTTTAAAACGGACAGGTTTTAAGTTTACGTTTACTATCATGTGTAAGTTTCGCAGTTATTGCAATTAATGTTGTTTAGCAGAAGAAACCTATCCCTTGGAAGTTGATTCGAAAAATTTGATTGTTTGCAACAATTTTACATGACTTAAAAAAACAGCTGATTTTAGTGGTTTTAACTGAATTTTTAAGTTAAAGTGCATTTTTTTTCTTAGTGTACATTATTATTATTCGATTTAAACTAAGAGTTAACTTTTGAGAAAAGTAAAATTTATAGTTTAAAAAATGTACTTAATTTTTAAATATGATTAAGGTCCATAATATTTAACATCTAGAATTTCTTATCATTAGTTTATTGTCGTGTATGTAATATGATTTATTTCCATAATTTTATTTTATTTGCAAAATTTTGGTACAATTTTACTATGAATATGGTACAATCTTAAAACTTCTAGATCCCAACAGTGATGAATACATAAAGTACATATACTTATAACCACACGATACGTTGAGTATACTAATAAATATTTTATTGTTTTAAATTATATTTTTCTATTTTGTCTCTAGATTGTTTTTATTAAAAACTCTCAGATTTTGCTCTTGTTGTATACACATGCATACATACATACTTACATATGTACGTATGTGCTAAAATCGTCAATATTGAGTAAACACCTGTGCATTCAGCAATCTTAATTAGATAAATAGAAAAAATATATAAAAAGGGGCCAAATTACGGCATTTAATTGCGTGCAAAATTATAAAGTTATAATTAAAATCCCTACACCAAAAGTACAAAACACTCGAACGATAGATTAAAATTTCAATCGCTCTCGAATACTGTTACTTGGCCCCTTCCTAACAAAAACATATAAATTTTGGTATTTATAAATAATTATTTGAGGTGAACCTGTTCACTTTATTTTGACACGAAATGTATGTAGTTTTTTTTTATCTCAGAGTAAAAAGTAAGTGTTTGTTTAATCTGATTGATGCAGGTATTATTACTGCAGGTTATCTTAAGAAAATTCACAAACACACAAAAACTTGTCTATAAATATTTAGTTACATAGCGTCTTGTATTTATTTATATACAGACACGTGTTTGTATAAGTTGTATCTTCATATGTATATGTAGACGAAATTAGAATAATGGAATGCGGTCATATCTTGAATAAACCGTAATCGATGACCGAAATTTTATTAAATTCTTTGGTATGTATGTATGTATGTATGTAGTATGTATACATATGTATAACCATTTATTATTCGAATGCACATACATACATATGTATTCATTGCATATGAATGTATGTGTGTTTTTTGTTTGAGAGTGATGTATGGTGAATTGGTAAGTAAATAAAAAAAGAGTTAAAGTGAAGAGAAAAAAACAAATAGAATAAATATGAGTCGTGCATTTCCTCATTTCCGTGAGATCATTCATAGTCGTAACATAAAAGATACATTGAATATTTATATATAAAAACGAATACATAAGTAGATACATATAGTAGTATATATGTAAGTATGTATATTAATATACATACATACATACATATGTACATACCTACATAGAAACATAAAGATTAGCAGCACCAACAACGATGCATATACGATACGCTTAAATGCTTACTACGTTAAATGAATAGTTAGCGGTTTTTACTAACATAAGCATACACACGTTCATATAATAATACGAATTTGTATGTATGTACATATACATACGTAAGTATGTTATTTTGTGAAAAGTAAACAAAAAACTAGTTAATAGTTTTAGGGTGGACCATGTTTGTGCTTATTTGACAAAACAACAGTTAGATGATTTGTCATAAGATTTGCTTTTAAGATGATAAAAAACTGTTTTCTATTTAATTTAAATATTTTTTTATATATTAACTTTGTATTAAGCACTTTTGGAGCAAAGTTTCGATTTGAAATTAAAGTGACAGTTAACTTAAAGTGCATTCAGTAAAATTTTCCAGTACAAAATTGATTTACATCTGTCTTGTGAACCCGATGCATCATTGATTGTGCGAAATACACATGCAAGTCTCAGTAAGATTTCACTTTTTAATTTTTAAACAGAACCACAAATTTTTTAAGATAGTTGTGTTTGTTTTATTGGATTATAAAGAAGACATGTTCCAAAAGGGACTATTTACTATATAATAATGGGTATTTACTATATAATGAGTTACAGCATCAATAAAAGAAGTTTAATTTCTTATCATAGACATGATCTAATTAAGTATGGAACAAAATATCCGTCAAACTCTTTTCATTAAATTTTCCAGGACTTTAGATCTCGGACTTAAGATCAGAAATTATTTTTTAGTTTATTCCCATAAACTTGTGATTTCATGTCCTTGGTAGCCATTTGACATAAGAATTTCTTTAAAAAATTTGTAATGGAAATCGTTGCTGCAACAAATGAATTGTTTCATGAGCGGTGTGGCAGATCTATGTCGTCGAAATGAGTTCACAAGAACTCTGTTATTATGTTCAACGAATGCCGCCCACAGTCACTACAATTGCGTATTTACGAAGCCATTCAGACGGAAATGTGCTTCATAGGAAATTATGACTTTCTTTTTAAAAAACTGGTGTTGAGTACACTTTGCTCTTTGCTCTTTTTAGCTCCTGAATAAGCTGAATTTAATACGCATAATAATGGAGATTTTTGACAAGATTCGCTACGTAAATAGTGCTTCGTGAAATTTAAAGATGTTGAGAATGATGCCGAATTGATGTTTTCAGGGCTTTGGCGACACTCTCGTTTACAACAGCAATATTTTCAGGAGGCCGACCGGTACGTTTACACACATTTGTGTAAATATAAAACCATTTTTTTGCCACTTGAATAGATCCATGTTACCTTGGAGGAGTATCCACGTCTTGGTATTTTTGCTAGTCCCAGGAATAGTGATGTGTTGCCAACGTCTCTGTCTGGAGAATAGGAGAATCCTGGATCTCGTACATAAAGAGCTTAGGGAGACTCAGATGCCGATGGAGCACATAGCACATAAGTCAAGTGTAGGTTGTCGGGGGGCTGCATCAAATGCTGATAGCAGATGGATACATGTACAACGAGGGCATGGATAGAGACTACAGTATCTTAACTGATGGGGCATAATTGAATCCTGCACCTCGTACTAACAAAGGTTAGAGATGCACAGATGGCGGCAAAGTGGAATCCTAAGCCTCGTACATAAATAGGTTAAAGGTTAAGCCCTCATTGTCCATTGATAGTTCCGTCAGTATATTTACTGATTAGGCATAAAACAGTTCTGGACCTCGTATTTTGACAGGTAAGGACTCTGTGATGAGAATTGTTGGCAATCACGAGTCGTCAATGTGAAATAATTTTCTTGTTCAGAGAAAACGCTTGTAGCCGGGCTGCGAGAGAGAAAGGACTCGAAATAGTAGTGATCTGCTTCGATATTCCCTAACACATATGTATACGTATAAACTTGAACAATATGTCAGTTATAAAATTCGATTAACTTATAGATGTGTAAAAGGCCAAACCTTTGCATTAGTATTTTATATGAGAAACACTGCAGGTACAATTTTTTGAAACCATCCTAATAAGCATTTACATATGTATGTATGTGCGTATTTATGCACGTATGAATGTATACTTATATGCACACGCTACTACGAGAGTGATTGCGTTTGTGCACAAGTTTATTTTTTGTATTCATTTCTACTTTCAGTGCAACTATCATACAATATTATTACATAAACACTCAATGAAATAAGAATATGGCACAAGCAAGTAATTCAAGTTGCAAAACTATGTAACGAATTCAGTGATCATGATCCAGCAACATAAATCAACTGTTTAACTGATTCTTATTTAAAATTCCCAAATAAATGTATCAACATAAAAATTTCTCGATTTAACTTAACTTTATTATGAAAATTTATTTATTTAAATTGATTTTTAGTCCTTAGTTGTATGTTCTATCTATTTATGTAATATAAATCACTACAATAATTTTAAAGTTGTATAAAATACAAATCCGTAAAGTATTTTTTTGAGTTAAGACGGTTTTGCATTAAGCAAACGTCAAGATACATACATACATATGTACATATACATATCTTTAGGTAGGCAGTATTACTAATACATACTAGCTACATAATAAAATACGAAATAGAAAACTAGTAAACATCGACGGGAGATAAAATCTAGATCACTTGAGGAACCTGTTAACTAATGGAAAAAATATTGGTGGATGTTTTTAAGTGTGTGCGTTTTAAGTGTGTGCATGTATGGAATGAATGAATGGTGCTTTTACAAAGTTTATGCAACTGTTCTATAGTTTTTTCTGCTCGATGTGTTTATTCAGCCAAATGCTTATAAAAATTCAAATATTTGTTACATATGTATGTATGTATGTATGTATTGTTTGCAGCAATAAACTTAAAAGAAAATATATAAATATGTATGTATTTACGAAGATGGTTTTTTAAACAAGCACAAGTTATAATATCTTTCCAAAAAAAAAAATACCACCTCAAAATAAGAAAAATTTCTTTATGTGTACATATACATAAATCTTTTGCTTTGTCAATGTTTATGGAATAGTTGTTAAAAATCCAGTAAAACCGTTACTTTAAATCACTGAGTTTTTTTATTTGTTAATACTGTTAACTCTATTTTATTCTTCTCTTTTATTTCAATCATTCATAATTTACGATCAATATAAATAGTAGACATACCTACTACATGCGTATATGTTGAACATAAAACATGCATACACATCCATTGTACATACACATATACAAATGTATATTGAAAATACATTTGTTTCTTAAAACATGAATGTAAGCATGTTTTTATTTATTAATGTTTCTTTAATATTGAAGGTAAATTTTCATTGGAATTCTGTAAAATACATAAGTTAAGCATTTTATTTATTTATATCTATTGTGATATTGACTTAATGAAAAATTCTCACAGTTTGCCTTAAATGATTTTAAAACAAGTATTTGGCAATACTTAATTACATAATGAAATTATACAGAAATGTTGTTTAGCACAAATAATTATATAAACTACAGTCGTGTCTGGATATAGTGAACTAATTTTTGCAAGGCTTGTTCATAGTATCCAGGTTGTTCTCTATATCAAGGTTGAAATTTTTGTTCAAAAACTCGTTTTATTTACTAAAAATACATACATGTAAATGCAATAGCTGATTAGAAACAATTTGTACAAAAAAAGGAAATATATGTACATATGTATTTAAGTTTAATAAAAGAATTGTTGTTGAAGTTGTTTTCAAAATGTTGTTCACTATTATAGTTTTTCACTATTTAGAGTACTCCATGCAAAAATTTTGGTGTTCATTATATGGAGGTGTTCACTATATCGGGTGTTCACTATATCCAGACACGACTGTATGCATATAAAACTACATACATACATATGTATCTGTATGTATGTTTTTTTCTACAAATGAATGAAACATTTTATTTATACATAAATATTTACGTGCATAAATAATTATATATGTAACTAACTAACTAACTAACTAACTAACTTAACTAACTAACTAAAATCATTATTAAAAGATTTTTTCGCATTATAAAATAACAATTTAAACTGACTTAAGCATTTTACCAAAATCACATTCTCATTCCTTTTATGGTAAGATAAATTTTTTTTCAAAATGTTTTTAATTTAAAAACAAGTAAGAGCGCTATATTCTGCCGTGCCGAATCTTATATACCCTTCACAACGTGTAGTCATGCAATAACAGTAGTTTGTATCACCATTTCATATGATATACGTACATACATATAAAAAACATACATATATAAAAACGTCCCATTGTAAAATTATAAATTCACGTATGAATGTTAAAAAAAACAAAAAAAAAAAAATTAAAAAAAAAATTAAAAAAAAATTTTTTTTTAAATAATTAAAATATATATAATAAATATAAAACAAAAAAAAAAAATAAAAAAAAATAAAAAAAATATTTAAAAAAAAAATAATAAAAATATAAATAATATATTAAATAAAAAATAAAAAAATAAAAAATATAAAAAAAAATTTTTTTGGCTCAGCTGGTGTTCGATGCCACGTTTATTCTAACCAGTATACCACGTTTGTATGTATGTTGTTGTTGTAATGTTGTTTTTGTGAAAAAAAAAATCGAGGTGGTCGTGGGTTTTTGCTCATATCTCAGTTGTTTATGTACCGATGTTTCTGATTTTCAATACCGATCTACTCCCGAATATTTCTGATATTTTAATATCTCACCCGAGTCCAAGTGATGGCGGGGGGCTTCAAAAAGTTGATTTCAACATACACACGGACAGACTGACAGACTGACAGGGCTTAATCGACTCCCCTATTCATAAGCTTTCAGAAAATATATACTTTATGGGGTCGGAAATCAAAATTGTAGAAATTTCACACGGAATGACAAACCTATATATACCCTTTTTCACTGTGTGAAGGGTATAATAATATAATATCGAGTACCAAAAAAAATGTATTAACCAAAAGCATACATAAATATATTGAATACAATACAACTTGCTTAAATCTAACAGCTGTTTTGACCAACATACAAGTTTTTGCGTACTTTTTGCATTAAATATTTTTTGAAAAAGTATATTTTTTTAATTGCTCAGTACTAACTCAGTTATTGGACTTTACTGCAAAAGTAAACGAACAAACCTAATAAAGACATGATAAAACTTGGCATCAAGTGTTCTGTTTTTGGGATGTTCATATAATTTCGCGAAATTTGTTTAGTATTGTGGAATATTGAATTAACCACACTAAAATAGTACAAGAAGTTAATTTGCTTATTTATTTAAAATATTTGATAATTAATTTTTGAGTTAAAAATGCGAAATGCTTGATTTGTTTGTCATTAGTTTGTCATTCCTACCAAGAATGATTAAATAAAGATTACGCCATCATGCAACCATAAAAAAACATTTCTGCGCATGTAGGAATTCTGACGTCACTCAAGCTGTGTTCTGATTGGCTAATAAAATTCAGCTGTATAACTAATAATGTTTGTGTAAAAACATGACAGTGGGACAAATTGTTATTTTTCTAACTAAATGTTTTGAAAGCAAATAAATTCTTTATATATATACATATATATTTTCATTATTTTTATTACAATATTTCACTATTATATTAGGTGTAGAATTCATTTCATTTTGTTATTTTATCAAATTTTCTTTTTCGCTTATAAGTATTTTCAGCGATTTCGACATTTAGATTCCTAATTCTAAAATACATTCGACACCTAAAAAAAAAAGTTTTTTCACGTATTCACTGGCTTCAATTTCTTTGGCTTCCAACAAATGCTTTTGTAAATATCCGCTTGAAAGTAATAACTTATTACGATTTAATTTAAAAAATATGGTGTAAGTTTGAAGGGATCTTCTTCAAGATCATTCGGCCTTGGAGCATTTTCCGCGACCAATTTTTCTTCAAAACTATTTGGAATATCATTTTGCTTTTCAGCTTCACGTAGTCCTTCATATACATTTGCAACTTCAGTTTCATTAGCAGTTTTAGTTTCACATTCAATAGCACTAGTGTCTAAAGACGGAACTGCATGGGATTTTAAAATTTTTGCAGGCCGTTTGCGTAATTCTATATATAATGCCTTAGTAATGTACTGCAAGAATTAATTTTGTTTTTACTTACCATTTCAAATATTAAGTTTCGTTCAAAATCTTCTTGCTTGATATGTAAAGCACAAATTTTTTCTTTATCGACATTTACAGCCTTCACTCGTTTGCAAAATATTACCCATAACTTCTTTAAAGATTCATCTTTTGGAAAATTGCAAAATGATACAGCTTTTTGAAAATACAAACGTTTTATTAAAAATGCGCAATTTATTAGGTTTTAATATAATTTCTCACTTGTTTTTTTGCTGTTACTTTGCTTGCATTTGCCCACTGCACATTTCATATTTGCTCTCTTTCTTATCTTTTCACTTTATTTTGTTTTCTGTTTTGCAGCTTTTAAATAACCAATTTTAAACACTTTTTATATAATTTTAATAATTTTAATATTATTTATATGTTTTTATTATAAAATATGACACAAAATTCATTGTTTATTAAACACCGATGTAATACTTTTTTTAGAACTCTCTGAGTAAATTAATTACAGGGCTGCCAACTATCTCAAGATACATACATTTTTTGTAAGAAATTATAAATTTTACATATGATGCAGACTTGATAACCTTTGCGAGGGGATTACTACGTCATCTAACGGTAAATCATGCGCAAGGCGTAATCTTTATTTAATCATTCTTGATTCCTACTCAGAGAAAATACTTAATTATGGTGGTGACGACCGAAAGTTTGTCTAATCGTAACTTTTTTTATTGTTTTTTTCTTTTAGAATTATGTGACTACAGCTCTTTCATTAAAGATTTGTTAACCGCTATTAGCAAAAAATACAATTGCTGCAATAAATAATTTTTTTTGTTGTGTAGTAACAAATGATATTGTTAACTTCGTTAACGTCGCAGAAAAGGTAGCTGATCTCAAAAGTAAAAGTGAAAATAAAGATCTAAAAAAATTAAAGTTAACTATATGTTTACATATGTATGTATGTATGTATGTATGTATGTATGTATGTATGTATGTATGTATGCACACATATACGAGTAAAAACACGTCTAAGTATAATGTAACATATGTAAAACAAAAACAAAAAACATAGAGTCGCTGGGCCTAAATATTTTTTATTTTTTTTATTTTTAACATTTACTTTAAAGAAACTTAAGGCAATATTAATATTTTTTTACACTTGTGCCTAAATCAGTAAAATTTTACTCGATGAGTTTTACTTTTTTTAAGCCGGTTTACTACTTATACAACCATACTTACAATGGTAATAAATACATACATACACTCTTGTTTCTTGTCTACGTTTGAAACAAAAGGTATTTATTATTGTGCTTTTAAAAGAAAATTGTGTGAAAATATATTTTTATTAGCGTTTGTAACTTTTGCATAAAACGTATACGTAAACAATTGTGTATTGGCATAATTGTCATGAGATTTTATATTCATATTGTATATTTTCCTGTATCTTATTTAAGTTTCTTTTATTTACCTTGGCATATTTGTATGTTGTATGTAAATATCTACATTAGGGAGGCTTCAATAATTTTTCCCAAAAATCCTGGCTAATACAATATAAAAAGTTTTTATGTAATAGTTTTGTTAAATTATATGTCACATAAAAAATTCAAACAATAATTAATATTTGTTCTTTGACTTTTTTATAAATTTTGCTTTTTAGCAAATAGGGTACCGTTAGATGAAGCTTTTGTCGAGATCTTTTTTTACACGTTCTAAGAGTTTTCTTTTTAATTCTTTCAGACTTCTTATCCAGAAATACATACAACCCCAAAAAGTAAAGAATCAACCATCTTGTTGGCAACATCAATATAATTGGGAACCCCCTAATGTAGATGCCTTCATATCTGTGATTTGTTGTTGTATCATTCACACTGTTGTTGTGTTTTTACCATAAGAAATAGGGAAGTTTTTATAATTTGTTTATAGTTAGTTATCCATATTATAATGCATACGTAGGTACGAAATACTAGACGTTAACTTTTAACACATGATGATTAAAAAATACATACATACACACTAATAAGGTAATAAGTCCAAATTGTTGTTGCCACAAGGACAAACAATTTTTGTTTTAGTGTTTTTTATGTTCATATGTAGTTACGTACGTATGAATACTTAAATGAATGAATAAATGAATGAATGTTCGTTGTGAGCATTAAGAGAATTAAAAATAAAAATTATATTGCACACACTGTATTTATGATTTGTGGTTTTTCATTTTTATGATCATTTGACGGAAATTAAATTTATATCAATATTACGTACATGCATGTATTTAAACATATATAATTGTATCTATGAAATCAAAGTATGCAGTGGTAGTTGTTGTTTGTTGCTTTAATATATTTCTTTACAATACGGTAACGTGATATTTAATATGATAAATAACACTACGAGGAAATGAAATACATACATGCATACGTACATATCATTAACTTGTAGTAAGAGGGTCATAACACGAGTAAAATAGTTTCAGGAAAATGTACTTTAATATTTTAAGTTATTTTGTTAATCGCAAAATAATTTTCACACATACTGTCGGTATGTTTCGGTGTTAAACGTTTCTTAAGCCGCAAGCATGATAAGCTTTTGTATAAATATAAAATTAAAAACGACGACAATATTGTTTAAAAATACTCAGTTTAAAATATAAATATTTGTGAGCTTTGGTCAATCGACATAAGCAATTTCTGGCATTACATGGTTAATTCAACAGCAAAATATAATTTGCCTCTTACAAAAATGACATCAACAACATTATGAGAAATCGCTTAGATAAACGAACAATTTTTTCTTATTTAAATTTTTAGGGAATTGATGGAAATAACAAAAAAAAAAAAGGTTTTTTTGTTTAACTAAATCATTTAACAGTATTCTTGGAATTAAGATCAATGCAAATTTCTTTAGTACAAAATATTTTCTATCAAAATTTAATTGTAAAAATATTTTATTCTTAGGGACTTTCTAAACCATTTACCATTTGTAGTTTGCAAAAGCTGGAAGAGTTTCTCATTGTAATATTTACCAAATTAAGTCATTGTCAGTGAGTACCTTCCTCCGGTACCTGCTGTTTTGGATTAAACGTTATTTATAACTTACAAATCTGCAGTTGGCAAACAATATATACCTCAAGTCGAAATATTGTAATTTTCAAGTTTTTGCTTTTAATAAGAAATGGTAAATCTTAAAAGTCTGAGTTTACACAATCGGAGACTATTAACTAAAATGACATCAAATGATATCAGTTTTATTTCTCTTAAATGACTTAGGATGCTTCGTTGTTAGTGCCACAGATAAGTATCTACACATTGTATTGTAGTATTATACATGCACATGTAACAAAAGTTTTACAAAATTATAATTTTACTGTAGCGTCAAATATGTGTGTACGCTAATTATTTTCGTAATAAGATTTGTTATTAAGTATTTGTAAAATGGTTGTTAACAAATCCATTGTCTAAACGAGACAGAAGTGTTTTAAAATATAAAATTTAAGTTACTAAAAAATAGCCTTCAAAACCTTTTGAACTCGTTAGTTGTTGCAGTCTACTTGAAAGCCAGCAAAATACACCGCAGCGACTAATGAAAAAGTCATTTTATTTTTACAGTTCAGGGTTGCCAAACGGTTAAGTTAAAAAATCTAAAAATGTTTAACTACTAAGCAGATATTTAATCATTTTTCTTTTTTGTTTTCATCATTATTAAAACAAGATTTGTATAAAAAAAAATTTTTTATGGATATTCGGGGAACTACAATATTCCATATCTTTATCATAATAAGATTATAATTACATGTAAAGAAAACGACGGTCACATTTTATTCTCTTTAACAATATTTGGTTATCGGAAACAAGTAATATATAGTTATTTTTATATTGTTACATTATTTATTTCGCAACGATTATTAAGCGTTTTTGTGAAACTTATCATTTAAGGATTAATTCTCATGAAAACCTCGATATGGTTGTCCATTGAATGATGTCTTCCCAAAAATAATTATTTTATTACAATTTGCCGTTAGTAAAGGTAGGATTGTTTGTGCCCAATAAATAGCTTTGATTTATTACAAGTTAAATTTTTATTTGTTGTTATTTGTTATTATTATTATTATTATTATTATTATTATTATTATTATTATTATTAATAATAATATTTAATTAATGTAAATTATGGTTTTATAACACAAAGCTATTTATCGATCCGACAAAACCCTACATAACGGCAAGTTGTAATAATGGGCCTAAGTACATTTATTTAAAAGCATTAAAAATTAGTAATAACCATTAATAACCTTATGAATTTTCTAAAAAAAATTAAAACTGTAACCAAAATATAATAAAAGTGAAGTCCTAAAATTGACACTTAAGAAAATTTTATTATAATTTTAGTTACCATAATAAGGAGCGGAATAAGGGAATTTGACATGTGAAAAAAAAACCATTGACAAAATAATATAATAACCAGCAAGAAACAATACCCTTTGGTACAAAGATCAAAGGTTATTCATATTGTTTGTAGTAATAGTATAATAATTACATGATACTTCAATTAAACATAATAATGGTAACTTGCCAGCATTACATGTACAATCATAATATGTTACTCTTAGGTTATGAAAATATGCTTGTGAGAAGCATATTTTATTCAGGCAAAGTCAGGCGGGCCAGTTATGAAAAAAAAATATACATCATCTTAATTTACTGAGTGAAAAAATAAAGTAAATTGTTTGTAATAGTTAAATAGTCCAAATCCTTCGCAGAACTCAATAAGCAGCTAAAAAATAAAATTCAGAATCAATTTTAATTTAATTATTCAAAAAGAATGAGTTTGCAATTAAATCGAAATATAAAGTATGCACCAAAAAAAGACAATTTGTATTTATAAATTTTAGCGGATATAACAATATTTAATTGAAAATTCAAAAAAATTTTTAATATATTTTAAGGAGTTTCCAATCTTAGCGAAAATCATATACTGGCAACTCAAGTACTAGTATATAGTATTTAAAAGCCAAAACAATGATGTACACTCAAATATATGCAGTTTTTGTAATCTTGCGTAAATGCAAAAAAAAAAACAAAAACCAAAAACCAATTATCAAGACTAAATACTTGCACGATTTATTGTGTAACTTAAAGATTTACATACAATGAAAGGTGAAACAAAATAATAATGATAAAATAAATTAAAATTCATAGGCTTTAAATATTTAAATGTGTTGTTAAAGCTTGACTACACACAATCTTGCTCAGTTTAGCTGTCCTATTTTTACAAGTTAAATATTTTTTCGAAAAAATTTTAAGAAAAAGTAATTCTCACTTTGTATTTGAAAATTTAATATTATTTATAAGTGAAACTTTAGAAAACCAAAAAGTGATATAAAGCTCATCAAAGTCTTTTTTCTCATACATACATACGTTTGCACAGGATTACAAATCTACAACAATCTTAACAAGTATTTAATCATACTTGAAAGCACATTTGTAGTCGTAAGAAAAAAAAACGACAAGCACCCAACATTTTACAAATTGGCTGACCAACTTCAGTCAGACTGACTTAATAATTGTATAAGCAAAAAAAAAAAAAGTATGAACCAACCTAATTTACGAGAACACTCTAACTGTTGAGGAATCGAAACTAGAACAGTAAATGCTAACATAAATATTACAATAAAAAAAAACAGCCAGAGAATAACCGGAAATTTAGAATGCTAAAAACAAGAACCTGTTGATTATGTCGTCGTTCTTTGCAATAAATAGGCCCACTATAGAACAGATAGGCACAAACACACGCATAATGATAATACATACATACATAGTATGGATGTATGTGTATGTAAAAAAGTTAATAAATAAAATAAATATGTGTATAAATGTGACATACTCACCTATATTTTGTGCATCAATGCGTGCATAATATCCTAAGAGACTAATGATTAACAGTAATAAAGGTGTCGTTACTTTAGGCATGATGTTGATGGAAGGAGTTTGTTTTTTTTTCTCAATGCTGATGTTTATAAAATTTTGGAACACATGTGCTTTATATAGTATGCACACATTTAGGTGTTTAAATTTTTATTTTTAAATACTTATTTTTTAAAATGTTATTTTTTTTTTATTATTTTATATTTTATTTATTTACTTTTATTATTATTTTTACGTTCAACTTAACTTAACGAACAGGTGAATTGTGTAGAGATGTGAAAAGTTTTCTCGTTTCTTACAAAATGTATGTCACCGTTACACGCAGCAGGTTGCAATAAAAATAAAAAAATGCTCCAACATTTATTAAATAAAACTTTCTTTTTTTATTTTTATGTTTGTAGGTTTTTTTTTATGTTTTTTTTTTGTTTACACTAAGTACAAGTTAGTTTAATCTTTGCAGAGTTATTACTACAAAATTCATTTTATTTTCATAAACATTTCAATTGTGTACATACATATGTATGTATTTGTGTATGTATGAATGTGTATGTATTATTATTATTATTTTTTTTTAATTCACCATTAAAAATATTTGTTAAGTTTTATTAAATTTTAGGTTGTCCACTTCATAATCTACTTGGAATTGTGTGTGTCTTCCGTTATAATACTCAAGAGCTACTAAACATTCCAAGTCTGAGATTTTAAGCCACAAGTTATATTGAAAAAATTTCTTTTAAAAATCAAAACAACAATAAAAAAAACACACGATCGACAACGAATGAACGTTGGATGGATGGATCTATTTAAACGACAGAAATAAGTGTGTAAGTGTGTGTGTGTGTGTATAGTAAAAGTTGTAAATGAAAGCCAACTTATAAAACTTTAACCGCTTTGTTAACAATACAAACAACAACAATAACAATTTTAACCGTTTGAAAATGTTTTCCACCGCTTGTAACAACCGTCTTATAAGCCAACTTGAAGATAACTGAAGTTTTACTTTAAGCTTAACACCGATAACTACTCGCAATTCACATTACAGAACAGTGATGAGATGTTGAAAGTTTAATTTAGTGCCAACTGGATTACAAAAAAGTACCGAAGAGAGATTAATTAATAGACTAGTATGTACGTATGTACAACATACATTGTACACATGTTTATCGTTTTGGCTTTAGACATCTTTGTGCATTTGTTTGCTTCTTTGGCCAGCTAATATTAAAGTTGAAAACTGATCGTCTAACAGTTGTAATTTTTTTTTGGTTTTCAATTTGCTTGAATTTAAATAAAAAAATAAAAAAATTATTTTTATTATTAAATTGTTAGTTTAGTGGTGAACAAAAATCAAATATTGATATGCCGATAAAGACTGCTAGAGATGGAAAAGGGCCTTTAACTTTTCACTTCACAGCACTACAGAACGACCGCCACGTTTCGAAAATGCTTTTCATATGGCTAATATCGTGTTTATTTTCAGTATTCTTGAACACTATTAATTCAATTGAAATATCTGTTCACAAACAGAAAAAATTATTAAATTCTAACATTGCAGGTGGTTGTTCCTTCGTTTCAAATAAAATTGGGTTATTTTGATTCTTTTAATTTTCTGAAATCCTACACAATTTTTTTATTCTAAAATTTTTCAACTTTTTTTTTATTTTATAAAAATACATACATTCATACGTTTGAATATATTAAAATTTCCCCCACGAAACGTAGTCATCTTGAAGCGATGCAATGATGCACAACAAAGGTAGTTAATTTTTCCTTTATCTGTTAGCGTTTGTTTTCCTCTATATGTAAGAACGGCTGATAGGTAAACTTTTTAAGAACAGCTTTAACGGTGATGATGAGATGCTTTATAGAGGATTGGTTGAACATTGCTTTGCTGTAGGAACTATAGATTTTTCGTCAGACCGCCGATCTGTTTCATTCGCAAACGGGAGGCATAATTCTCAAGCTATGACAAAAAGGGTGCACCATCTAACGTTTTTTTTAACTAGTGCTTATTTCGTGAATGGTAACACTTAGCTCATGTCTGATTTGACAGATAATTAGTTTTATCCTTCCGCTGAACGAATATGGTTTTGTATACGCTTGAACAACGCTGGGAAATATTGCGACATTACTTTGGCCGATTTTGCCAAAAAAATCATCTTTTCAGATGAAGTTCATTTTGATCTTGGCGGATATGTAAACAAACAAAATTGTCGCATTTGGGGCACAGAAAACCCGCACGCATACATTTAAAAGCCGATACACCCAAAACGAGTCACTGTTTGGTGCGGATTTTGGTCCAGAGGCATAATTGGGCCATTTTTCTTCGAAAATGAGTAGGGGTGGCCGTTACAGTCACGAACGAATTTTTTTCACAAAAATTTAAGAGGATGATTTGGTTTCAATACGACGGCGCTACGTGCCACACAGCCGAAGCTACACTTTTTTTGTATAGCATTTTAAATAAAAAAGTTATTTGGCGGACCCTTTAAAAGTGAGATTTTAAATGCTAAAAAATAAAAGGGGTCAGTGCCGAAATTCGAAATGCTCACCTAGAAAATATTTAACAACAGACAGATTTCAAGTTGGAAAGAATCTATATTTAATAAAACAAGAATTTTTTTTAAATCAGCGATTTGCAATTCGTTTAAGTGAATTTTTAATAAAATTACCATTAATTTACTAGTGTAGAACTATTCGTGAAATATTTGTCAAATGTAAATATACCTTTAACGTCGTTACACACACAATAACAAACTGTTGCAAGTACTTTTTTAGTTTTTACTTATGTTTTAAGAAATGCAAGTGAAAGTTATAAGATTTAAATTATTATACATATTTACTGAGCAGCATAATTAATGAGAACCTGAATCAATTATGTTACTTCAAACTGTAAGGTCAAAATTTATCGACCATAACTTTCTACAGTTCTCCCTCATTTTTATTATTAAAAAAAAAGGTCAGTCTATTTATGTTTATTTGTAAGTATGTACACATTCGGAAATATTAATAATAAAAGAAAACATTTTTAATATGATTTTAGAACGTGCTACAAAATTAAAAACTACAGATATATTTTATTGAAGGAAAAAAGCATTTTTTTTTAATTTTGACCTTTTGAATAAAGCTTAAGGAATGAAATTTTAACAATTCATTGAAAATACATAATTATTGCATTTTCATGGGATATGGATGGATAATTCTTTTATTCTGGCAAACTGTTGTTTTCATTGTGCTCAGAATTTCCTTTCATATGGTACCCATCTTCTTTATACATACATATATAACATTTAAAAGTGCTATATTTGACCGTGCCGAATCTGATAATACCCTTCACCATCATGTGCTTTGGTATAATCACGATATCGTAGCGTAAGCTACATTTAATGTCATATACCATATATATGTATGTATATGCTTCATTATTTCCAGTAGCCATATTTGATTTTGAATGTTTACGCAGCTAACTGTAATCTACTACAAAGTCAAATTCTTTCATTTCATATCCATATTGTTGGGCTTAAGAAAAAATTATCCCTCATTTTTTTTCGGATTTAACATTTTTTCGTAGTTTACGGCATTCGACTACATAGGGGTACAGGGAACAAATTCGTAATTACGATTGGATTTTAACTTCTTAGAAGTTTACTGTATTCTACTGAGCAATCATTTGATACCCATAATTAAATTATTGCACACCATTTTGTAGTCGTGACAATCATAACTTTTTTAAAATTCATTATATATTTCTAGTCAAACCATTTTATCTGTGACACATTGCTTATATCTCAGATAGAATTGTTACTCTGTTTTCTGGGATAGTTTTTTGAGATTGCGTCATGTAATTTGGTCCCTTTAGACCGATTTGTACAAAAATGTTTACGAATAGCCTTGGAGGCATATCATATCTATAAGTTGTTACAAACTTTTCTATAAAATATCCTAGAGCCCAAAAATGTCGAATGTATTATATTTCAATAGCGATTCATTTCTGAATACTTTTAAAAGATTGATACTTCTACTTCAGTTTTGTGCATCATGTGGTGGCTTCTAAAAGTTGAATTCAACCAAGATATGGACAGACGGACATGGTTAAATTGACATTCAAAAAATATGAGGTTGAAAATTAATCTTATAGAAATAGGCTTGGCACCACAAGTGAAGTGTGTAAAAATTTATGCTTGTTTGTTCTCTATGCGTGCCTAAACCACTAATTAAATTTTATGAAAATCTTCTAAAGACGCCCAAGACGGTTTATGGCAAAACAATAATAAAAAAACAATAATATCTGATTAAACTTCGCAGGCATATAGCCACAATGTTAATTTTATTTTTTAACCATTTATATTTCTACCGAGATAGATAGATAGATAGATAGATAGATAAGCATATAAATGGATGATAATTCACTTTATATTAACTAGAATGTTAATGTTAGGTAAAATAATGTGCTACCAATGCATTGCAATGGCCAGCTTTGATGTGAACACGATTTTGCACAATAATAATTTACAATTTAGATCAAAGTTAGTGTGACATCAATTCATATACGAACATGACAAACCGGTGAATAGAAACGAAATTGCAGTAGTAATAATTCAGTATTAATTTGCACTAAAACCAATATCAGAACATATAGTTTTTAATGAATAGATTACAAAAATATTATTGAATCTGTAAATAAGGCCCGGGTTCTACTAGAATTGATATAAAATATTACATAATTAAACTATTATTTAAATTTTTAATCAGGCTTGAGTTCATATTAATATTCTTTATTTTTACAAAGAATTTTTTTTTTTTTTATTTTTTTTTTAATTGTGATAAATGAAAGAATAAATCTTGAAAAATTATATTTTTACCGACACTAGCCGAGTGGAATGCATTTTCGAAACCAGCTACGATTTCATAATCAGCACTCTCTGATCGGTGGTTACATGTTGGTTGTAAATATCATCTATTTAACTCACGGGACTTATGTTAATTGAATTCGGTAACTAATTTTTAGTTTTTCCTATTTCATATATTTTTACCACAATGAGTTAGATTGAAATTTTAACCAAACAGCAACCCTTTTTACTTTTGTTTGTTATTATGAACTCAAGCCTGATTAAAAATTTAAATAATAGTTTAAACAGAAAAGTTCGACAAAATAAAAATTCAATTTACATAATTATATTTTTGAAAATAAATATATTTTATTCTTTGAAAATTTAAAACCCTATAAAAAAGGTGTCAGCAGATGAAAAACTGGATATTCAGTTTTGCTACATTTTTCGTGTCCATTAAAAAATCTTGACTTTGTTCTTATAGCAGAAAAGAAAATAATACTAGAAATATGTCTGTGTACATCGTTATCTCAACAAGATGTTTTTTAAAATCTCTAAATGATGGATTGTGTAATAAGTTTCTATATACATATTTTCAGTGTGAAATATCGGTCTATTGAAAATACATTCCATTCAGTTCTATTACGAGCTGGCAATTTAATTTTCTTCCAGGCTTATTATTTGCACTTCTAGTTGCCTCCTCCATATGTGGGCTGTCTTCTTCTTTTTCTGTTGCCCTAATTGTTCCATTCAATGGATATCTACGTTAGGTCATTAGAGAGTTTTCGTATAGTATGGCCAAGCAAATTCCATTTTATTTTTATAATTTTTGATTTGTGGAAGCATGCAAATCAATGTTAGTTGTAGTATTGGGCCAGAAAATTTTCATTATCCACCTGAGACATCGATTTACAAATGTTTGTAGAGCATTAATGTGTCCGGAGGTAGCATTGTACGTCACACACCCATACAACAATATTTTCAATTAGTTTTTTCCTGTTTTAAAAGGCTGAAGGATCGTTGGACACATTTTTGATTGAAAATTTTAGAACCAGATTCAACTTGGCTGTCGATGATGCAGCCTAGATAGCAAAAGCCTTCTCGAAATCGACGATACTAACTGTAAGTGAGATCTCCATTCCACAGAATGTTCAACATGAGGGTAATTGCTGAATAATAAGTTTAAATTGTTGAAATTATTGTAAAATTTATGGCAACTAAACGTTCAAATATTTTAGAATATTTATTCGAAAAGTTAAAGCATTTTTTATTTTTAATACTATATTTTCTTTGTATGAGACTCTACCTCTACTTTGAAAATCAATTTCATTTAAGATAATTTAAAGAAATCTATTGAGCATAGATTACGTTTAAAAATATATTGAAAAAGAAAAAGCTTTTCAGTATGTTTTACGATTCTCAAATTCTTTATATTTATCTACCAACATAAAAAGTTTCAAATATTTTGTTGAATGTCTTGTGCATACGAGTACATACTTACATGCATAGGCATGTTGGCCAAAAAAAAAAAAAAATTGTAATTATATTCTAAGCGAACTAAAGCATACAAAAGTAAAATAATTTCATTTTTTTTCCAATTAAGAGAAGTTATAGAGGACAAAGTAATATTTATTTAAATTGCTATTGTATGAACATATTTATAAAAACTTAATAAATAGTGAAAAGAGAAATTATGCGCGATGTTTTCATTTCTGTCACGACACGTTTACAACAAAATTTTAATTGAATGATTTTATTGTAGGTTTTAAATATGGAAACGAAAATCTGTCGCATATTCAAAAAAAAAAAAAAAAAAAAAACATTCTATAAATTAAACTCTTTAATTTATGCTTAACACGTACTTGGCCAACAATAACAGAAAAAACATTGTCCATTTTAGTAAAATCAAAAAGTCTACAATTTGTACGTTTCTTTAAAAATTGGGCACAAACAATTTAAGGAATTATCGAAAACGATTTGAAAGTTTTAAATTCATTATTAGATTGGCAGAAAGAAGCTAATAATACAATACACATAAAAGTATAATTTTGCAAATATTCAAATCTAAGGCAGCCTTAAATACCTTATTTCAATTACATTGCATTTTGCACAAATGTTAAATTCCAACGTAAAGTCAGTTTCTAAAGGTAAACACCTAAAAATAAATAAATAAATAAATATAATTTTTTTAGTTGCAACATTTATGGCGATAAAAATATCTCATAACAAATATTTCAAACGGAAATATATATTAGTCAACATGGGTATAATTTATTTGGGAAAATGTTTTGTTTAACAAACACAATTTTATGTTTATTTATTTAGCATGTACCACAAAAAACATTCAAAGTTATTTTCACAATCAACTCGAATGTTAACACTTTAAATGACATTTCACTTTTTGTTTCTTGTTTTGTTCAGAAAAAAAAAAAAACATAGAAATCTAAACTACATTTAATGTTTGAAAATCGCGATTTGTTAAGTAATTTTTTTGATGATTAACAAGAGAACAAACAATATTCAAAACCATTTTATTTAAAACAGTATTTTTGGCCAAAAACATCAGTGTTGCTTTTTTAAAATCAACATGCTGACGTGAATAAATAAAGTCATTTTTACAATGTAGAAAAATATATATTTAAACTTAAATAATATTTATGTATCTTTTATTTTTTAACTCAAGTTCAACGTGCACAGTACAAGTAGTTACAAGTGAAAGTTATTTATGTTTGTGTGTTCGTTTAAAGCTTTATTATATTCATTCACAATGTTAGTAGAATGGTTTTTTCTTCTGTTGAGTATTAAGTGTTGCAGTGACAATTTAGCAGCATAATTTATATTTTTAATTAAACATTTGTAAAAAATTATTACAGATATACACGTACAAGATAAGTGCGCATACATACATACATACATAATAAAGATCATATCTTTATTTATATTTAAATGCTAAAAACTACAAAAAGTTTCTAAAATCTTTTATTTCTCTCGTGTACATGGCAAAGTCTTTCACTACATTTCTTCTTACCTAAATATATAAAGTATTTTTCAAATGAATAATGCATCAATAATAATTTCATGCTAAATACATAAAAAAAACTTTTGGAGCTGTTCAATCATTATAATACTGTTACATAATAAAATTTCAATCAAAATAATTTGAAATTGTTATCGTAAAGATAGTATTCTCACTTGTTGAGAATTCAACACGAACTGTAGCAGTCGATTAAATGCCCAGTTCATTCTTACGTACGATACATACATGTACATAAAGGTTGTGGTGATTAGTAAACAAAAGACTTAAGACACAAACTTTATATGATAAAAATTGAAATTAATTTGTAATTAAATGTGTGAATATTTTATATGCATTTGTGCATTTCATGTGCATATGCATATCTATGTGCATAAATTGATGCATATATGTGTGATCATAAATGTGAAATCGCCAAATAAACTCAATTAGTTACCAATTACACTCTTTCATAACACATCCAATACATTCATTGATAACTGGCCAAAAAACAACCAACAAAAGTATTTTATTGTCTTTTTAACTTGATGATTCAAATAAAATAAAACAAAAAAAAACATGCCCATTCGCTGTCTGTCTCTGTGCCCATCCAAATACAACAGTAAAAATTATGATGATGGCGATGTTGACAATGGTTCAACGTTATTTTAGTAAACACAAAAAGGTGACTCAAAAGAAAGTGAAATTTTTGTCTTTCTTTTGGACATACCAAAAAGTTTGTATGTGTGTATATATATGTATGTATGCATGTTATGCAGGAATGTTTTTAGTAAAAATATCTTTTTAACAGCGACATACATATAAATATATACTGCCTGTGTTGCAAAGCCCTAAGTATTCACAAAAAATAACACACAGTCACACATACGTACATACATATGTATGTAGTTACATAGTAAGTATGCTAAATGTTTTAAATAAATTAAAAACAAGTTTTGTACACTTTTTATTTACATACTATATGTCCATAAAGTCTTTTGGATCTCTGTGTCTTGCTGACATACCATGCCAAAGTCACAAGTGTGTGTAAATAAGAAACTCCAAATAAATACAAAACTTAAAAAGTTTGATATTTTCTTCCGAATCAGAATATACACTATAGTGCAAGTAAAAAGATTTGGATTAGATTTTGTAGCAGCTGTGAAATGTTTTTGTAAATGTAATGAGTTTGGAAAAATGGCACGAAATCTAATCAAATTGCTAAGACTGATATTTTAGTGTAAAACTAGCATAAATGTTTTAATGTCATTTTTATTAGAAATTAATTAATTATTAAATTCGTAATATGGAGAAAGAAAAACACTTTCGTTGAAATGGCTTATTTTACAACTTATTTCAATTTTGATTTCAAACATTTCTTCAGAAGTATATCAAAATACTTATGGAACAGAGTTTGATTAAAATCAATTTCGATTAACTTATTGACTATGAGTTCATATATGTAATGGGGGCATTTTGAGAACTTTAAAAAAAGCTTTACCTTCCGGACTTTCTGCACTCATTTCCGTAGATTTAAAATTAAACAGAAATTTATAATTTTTAATGGATGAAATAATAAATTTAATTTTAATTTACATGCTAACTGTCATTTGCTTCCAATATTTGTTTTTAAAATAAGTATCACATAAGTAAACAAATAAATAAATTTTTTTTTAATTCTTAACATACATACACACATATGTATGGATGAATTAAAAATACTAAAAGTCATAAGCGCTTAAAAATTAGCCTAGTGTAAGACATGTTTTGGAGTATTTTAAACCGTAAAGAATTTAAAGTAAAAATTATTAATATTTGTTGGAATAAACTCTTTGCACACTGTATTTAGCTGTAAATAAGGTGTATAAACAATAAGTACCTGCAGTCCTCACAGACAGCTCCATATTGATGAATTCGTTAATTCCATTATAAGCTTTTGACGTGGTATTTATATAAGAAATCCGTTAAAAATTGATGTGATAAGTAAAAAAAAATATTGAAAAGTTTATATTGGTTTAACATATTTGACATCTAAGTTTCTGTTGGTTAAAATTTAAATAAAAGTAAAGTGTAAAAATTGAGTAAAGTTAATGAAAAAATGTTTCATTTCGATATTATTTATTTATTATTTTATTATTTTTATAGTATCTGTATGTGCTGGTGATTTCATATAGTTGGAAACGTATGCGTAAACATGTGTCATAGAGCATTCGCTGCAGGGTATGGCATCAATGCATCTGTGTTATGTGTAGGCTTTGTGGATGGATTAAAAAGAATTTCACTTTTATTGCAAAAATTTATTATGTAAAGTAAATACATTAGAGATTTGATACAATATTTAAAAATAAGAAAATTATATTCTATGTAGTACACAATCCTATGATACAGGAAAGCATAAAACAAGCAATAATTGTTATAAACAAGTCCTAACTACAAACACAAATATATATGAATATTGTGAAAAACTATTTGGCGGCAGGAGTTTGATCGATTTTAACATAAACTCATAACATTCGCTGTGATTTAATAAAATTATTTAGCTCAGCACTAATGCAATATTTGTTTTGTTAGCGTTTCTAGCCATATGTATGTATGTATATATGTATGTATGAATAATGTGTATACAATATAAAGTTATATAGTCAAAAAGTTTCCTGAAAATCGGTCGAGCCACTTCGAAGCAGTTTAATCACAAACAGCGCGACACGAAAATTTTATATTTTAGATATTCTTATTGAAAGCATTCAGAATAAACAACATATAAATGTAATAATTATTTTGTATACATTCTGGTTAATTATTAGCGTGAACTATTCATCAGATGCCGATATACAGCGATAATTTTAAAATTTGTTTAACATTTTTTACGAATAAACATTGACAGTAGTCTAGGATGCAAATTACGACATTCGATCACGATCGAAATTTTTCTCGAACGTTCGAGTTTACTGTACTTTTGATATAGAGATTTTATATAAGAATTTTAAAATTTCGATTACGATCGTGCTTAACTATTTTAAATATGCTTATTTTACTGCATCACAACAACTTCCCTTATAGCCCCAACTTCTTTTAGGAAAAATATTTCGCCTAAATTGAGTTGTTTTTGTAAGAAAAATATTTTAAATATCAATACATAAAGTTTTGTATCATAATAATAATAAGATTAATCTTCCTGTGTTTTGCTAATTTTACCCAATTTTAAGTTCAATACACGTGCTGATTTCAGAGATATTTTTTGAGTATCGATATTGTTATGGTATCATCGTATTAGGCGTATTGATGCTTCCCTAATATTTATGTTAAAGCCAAGGAATTAAATGAAATAACGATATCAATACAATCAGGTTCGATTACTTCCAAAAAGTCTCTGGTCTGTTTCGCTGCACAAACAAACAAAAAAAAAACAAACTTCTTTACTTAGTTCGGGTAATAAAATTAGAAATTGTATTGTGCAAAAACGAAAGTTTTTAATTGAAATTTATTATTTTTTTTGCTCCATTGTTAAAATAAAAAATATAAATTTTAATAAAATAAGAAAAATTTGTATTTTTGACATGTTTTTAAACTAAAAAATAATATTGCTGTTTTAAAAATGTTTTTATCGCCTCATTGTATGTGCAATTAAAAATTATAAATCTTAAAAAAAAAAATAACATTCTTGATTTCAAAATAATGTAATGAAAATGCTGAAATTTAAAAACAAAATGCTCTAAAAATGATTTTTTATCTCAGTGTAAGTATGTAGAAATAAATATATGTCTGGGCCTTGAACCATAATGTGTAAAAAAAAAACTTTAAATTGTATGTATGGTAGAGTGAGTTGGTAAAAAAGTTAAGCCAGTCACCGTTAGGATAAAAGATGATTTAATGACAATTCTTAAACTGCAAAAATTTGCCACGCCTTAAAATGCAGCTAATTTAGTTTTTGTATATTGTGTCGCTATATTGAGTTGGATCGAAATGGCTTGGAAAGTCCTTAAATGTATATTACAATTGTATGTAAAAAAAATAATTAAAAAATTAATATTAATTTTCACTTGCTTGGCTACAAAAAAACAAGAAAAAAAAACACTAAATTGTGCCAACAGCGTAGTTTCTTATTTATTATTATCATAACAAATTACTTATTGGCTATATACAATTTATTACATTCTGTGCAATTCCAGTTAGTCGTAGATACGTTGATATGCACGAACTTTATGTATTTTTAATAGTACTGTTAAATTAACTTTAACAACATTCCTATACATGCATGCGAAAAATGTAAATATGTGTGCATTAGATTGTTCCCTACAAAATTAATACATAACTTACACTTATTAAATCTTGTTATCAAACTAAAATTTGGTGAACTGAATGAATGATTAATACCTTCTTGGTTTTAAACAATATACATATATGTACAAGTTTTGTTATCTAGTGCCTATACCTGACCAGATTAGACGTCATTTTTATATATTGAGTTTGACGTTTATGAAGCCAAAGATAAAGTGTATCGTATGAACATTAGGTTATTTGATTTAATGATTTTAGGTGATCTATGGTCACTTGTAGATTGATCCTACAATATTCCAGGGTAGCATACACACAATAAGCAGAATACTTAACTAATTCGAGGTAAAATTAATTCCATACACATCATTAAGTAATGTCGCCAATTGTTAGTGATGTCGTTGAAGTTAGTTATGTATGTATGTATATGAATGCAGTTTCAAGTTTAATGACATTTAAATTGTATTTATGCCAATAGTTTTATAAAATATGTATGCACAACGCATTCATATGAATTTATGTACATATGCAAGTTCATGCATATTTATTGCCTTCTAAAGAAATTAAACTGTTTTAAATAATTTTCTTTCTGGCAAATTTTCAGAGCGTGATATAATAAGACTACTCTAAAATTTTATGGAAAAAATTTGAAGCTATCACAACCTACATTAAAGTTGGTAAGTACAGGCAATGAGGTACGTTCATTTACACCGTGTATCAAGAAGGTCGAAAATTAAAAAAAAGTAATTTAAGAAATGTTCTAAAATTAACGAAATTATGAATGAAAATCCTGTTTGGCGAGAAAGTTTTCAAATTTATTAGTCGTTATATAAAACATTTTTATATATTGAACCAGATGAACTCGGAAAACATTGCCAGCTCCATCAAAATGTTTGCACTCCTCAGGAAAATAAGACAGAATTCGCCTACATTATAAAATGTCAAATTTTATATAAAAATTTTTGATAGTCAAATTTATATATGTACCAAGGCATATTTATTCATCAGGTACTCTTGATTCGTCAGCTGATTATTTTTTTCAACACTTATTTTAAGTTTCAGCTGTCAAAATGCATAAATAAAAAACAATTTTCTCTCTTTTTTAATTTATTTCAAATGTCAAACTTTATATAAAAAAATATAAACAAAAAAATTCACTCCGAACTGCAATTACCTGATGAATAAATATGCCTTGATATGTACACACATATATTTTTTCACGCGAGAGTGTAAAAGGCAATGTATAAGTTTAGTTCCGTTTTTTGTTGTCTACTTATTTATTTGTGACCTAATAAAGTAAATATATTTTAAATATTATTAGATGGAAGTGTTTATTTAAATAAACCTGCATATATCCCTTATATACATATTAATTTATCAAAAATGCATTGCCGTAACTACAAGATTTTTCTGTGGGCGGTAAAAGCTAAAACATTTTTAAGTTGAGTTAATTTTATACATAAGTATGTACAATACATGTAAATAATTATTATTTTCTTTGACCTTATTTTTAATAATAAGTAATAATTTCAATAATAAAAATAAAGTTTGGTTATTATTTTAATACTATTTTATCGATATTTCGCTTCCCCTTTGTGTAGCATCATCAGGATACGAGTTTTTATCATCTACTTATGTTTTTTGTTTGTTTAGTGTCTTGATGTTTGGTTCTTTTAATTTATAGTTTGATTAACAAATTAAAAATAACATAAAAATTTAAACATTTTGTCATCGTACTGTCCTACTGTCCTACTTTAATAATAATAATAATAATAATAATAATAATAATAATAATAATAATAATAATAATAATAATAATCTTACTAATAATATAATAAATGTGAATGTTTGAATGTTTAAATATTTGTTACTCAATCACGCAAAAACGGCTGAACGGAACTAAATGAAATTCAAAGTTTTATCACGATAACCAGGCGAATTCGTTGGCAAACTCATCATCACGCAGCCTAAACAGGTTGTTTGTGTTGTAAAATTTTTATTTTTTTTTGTAAGTTTTGATTTTTCTTGCATATTTTAAAATTTTCAAATTAATAATTCTACTAATCTGACTAATACAATAAATGTGACTGTTTGTATGTTTTGATAAGTTTGACAAACATATAAATAAAAATCTAGGTTAATACTAAGTCTACCTTTTATTCCTGTAACAAAGCTGACGAAGTCGCGGGCACGAGCTAGAACATACATATTTAATAATTTTTACAAAAATGTTTTATAAAAAAAGTTTCAATTTATATACAAATATTAACAAAAATGTATTATAACACAAATAGTTGAAAAGTTTTTTTTTACAAATTATTGTGCATACGTTAATATAAAAAAAAATATGTTGGTTTTGTAACTGAATATTACAAATTATATAAAATTATTAACAGAAAAATGTTGAGTTAAATACGTATGAAACAATATTTATATATAAATATTGAAACTGTAGTCGGTGAAGTTGAAAGACAATTCCGTGGGAACCATTGGAATGCGTGGAAATAGCTGAAAATGATAACTTATTTTTTATGGGGGTGGCACTGCCCACTTTTCTAATTACGAAATTATAAAGTCATGACAGCTCCAATGTGTGCAAAGTTTCAGAAAAATCGGTCCTGTGCAAGTACCTCAAAATAATAAGTTTATTTATGGGCGTGGCCCTGCCCACTTTTCTAATCACAAAATTATATAGTCATGACAGCTCAATATGTGTGCAAAGTTTAAGAAAAATCGATCTAGTGCAAGTAGCTAAAAATGCTTACTTACTTTATATAGGCGTAGCCCCGCTCATTTTTTACCACCCATAAAAACTCCCTGAAATGTGTACAACAACTTACCAAAGTTTGAGTCCGATCGGCTTTACGGTTTCAAAGTTTATAGCTAACACACACACACACACACAGCCAGCCAGTGTTTCACTTTTATATATGTATATAGATATATGTATTGATAAAAGTTTTGTTATAAAAACAAGTGTATTTATATTACTAAAGACCTTTGGCTTAAAAACTATTACATAAATATAAATAGTTTAATTTTTAAATTAATTTGAAACACCCTGTGTGACGTTAGACTCGCAGCTCGTCAAAGCTGGCAACTTTAAGTTTATAAAACATCTTTATCGGCAGTTATGAGGGAGTTCTAGCGATTTGTGCTGAGATGAAGGTGTAGAAACCAGACAGGTTTGTTTCATACACTCTTACTTTCTCTTTGTTTTCTTGTCTTTAAATTTATCCTGTTTGCCTTTCAATTTCTCAAGTGTAAGAGCGAATTATGCTACATTTTAACAGTTTATACAAAAGATTTTAAGAAACATTTGAAATCTATAAAGAAAGTTAGCTAAAGAATACTTGTGCGATGTTAGCGCAGACTTATAAACTAAAACAAGTTCATTAACGAGGCTTAGAAAAGTACATAAAAATTATAATAAATATATGGGATTTTATATATTTTTTAGGTAAAGATAAAATAACGTCTGGCAACGCTGAATTGTTGGCAAGTCGTAATCATTTTGTAAATACACCTTGTTGGCGCTTTGATTTAATTTCGTTTTACTAAATTCCAGTAGATCATGTGTGATAATAGTTTTCCTGATTCAAGATTATCATCAATTTTAGAGGAGAATAATCGCAATAATAACAATTGCTATCTTACACAATCGTAAGGAATTAACATAGAACTATAATTAAAAAATTTGTAATTAATTTTTTTTGTGTAGATTTGCTCACCACTTCGGAATTGAAAACTTTATTCGAGACAGTGGATTAATAAAAATTGTGAAGACTGTGTCCGAGGATTTTTTTAACCATTATTATCCATCAAAACGTCCTGAGGATAGGTTTGCTGCCATTATTGTAAGACTTCCGTTAGAATACACAGCGTTTTTAAACGGTTTCTTAGATTTATTGCACTTTATAATTGATGAACCGGAGCAATTTGCTGAGGCTGCTAAATATTGTGTCTTTTCTTTATTTCGTAACTTTGTGAAAGATTTATCCAAAACAAATACAAGTGAAGGAGGAGATGCCATAAATATTGATATTGATCAGTTTCACGTTCTAATTCGTTTTATGGGTTTACCTCTTCAAGAGGATTTATGCTTTCAGCCACACGCCAATTCATATCAAACTGGTCTAACTGAAGTTATTGGAATCTTGTCAGCAGTAACAGAACCTGCCAAAGTTGTGTAAGTAATGGAAACGAAAATTTTTTTATACAATTTCAGTGAAAAAATTCTGAAAACTTCTATCAAACAGCGGTAACATAGAAAACAAGTTGAAGCGATACATTCAACTGGAAATCAATAAAATAATTTTTTTGTTAATTGTTTTATATTCCTTGCTTAAGTTCGGTTAACTTTGTAATTTATTTTCTTATATTTAGTCACAAATGGCTACCAAAAGTGATTCTTTTCACTTATTTTACCACTGTGATGTAGCTATATGTAATTAAATCATAACATCAATTTTGTATGGTCGTGGCACTTTCTATTTAGTAAGTGGACGTGTCTCACTTATAATCAACTATTTTAGTTATATTAAGCTCACTTTGTTCCATTCTCTGTGATTACTGTAACAAATTAGGAAAAAAGAAAAATAGGTTGTTAGAGAAAAGAAAAATAGTTTATTTTATTTATTTATTTATTCAACACATTATTATTAGTAAAAAGAAAAATATATAATTTGTACGGAAAATACTAGAAGCTATTATTATCTGATTCTGTTTTAAGGAAGCACCATAAAACAAACAATTTCAACAAGACTTAAGGTGAATTCACCCATTTGTTCTGAACAAAATTTTTTCCGGAGAATAACATTTTTTACTGAGAGATTTCTGCAGAACGATTCACCCATTTAAGAAAATTTGTCCGAAAAAACAAAGCTGCCATATAATATAAAATGCAAACAGTTGTACAAAGTGGAAGCACCGCTAGCAAACTATGTAAATATATACAAACGTAAATTATTTCATTAAAATATATGTGAAGAAAATGTTGGATAGAAGAAAACTAAAATTATTATTTTTAATTGAAGTGCATAAAGTCAATTTGTTTGCAAAAGAAATTTATAAAAAAAAATCGAAAATAAAAAGAGTCGCTTCTATTTCATTTCATAAACCCTGTTTTAAATAATTATTTTTGTATGCACTATTGCTCATGTCATACAAACATTTTCTTCCTGGTTTTTTAATTCTTCTATTAATTTTTGAGCAATATTTTCATTTAATTCCATTTTAATTGTTAATTTTCGGCAAAAACAATTTTTGTATTATAAATGTACTGACACTGTGTGATGTGGCAACCAAATTCAATTTTTTTTTAGCTTAAAGCTGGATTCACCCATAAAATTTTAGTTCAGAACAAATTTTTTTTATATTGAGTTTGATGTTTTACTTTTGAGAGAGAGAGAGATTATTTTGTTCAGAAAGATTTTTCTTGAATTGGTTTAATTTTAATTCTTGTTCAGAAGAAACTGAATTGGGATGCCACTATTTTTCAATATTTACATGAAAATTGAATTTGGTTGCCACATCACACAGTGTCAGTACATTTATTATACAAAAATTGTTTTTGCCGAAAATTAATAATTAAAATGGAATTTAATGAAAATATTGCTCAAAAATTAATAGAAGAATTAAAAAAACCAGGAAGAAAATGTTTGTATGACATGAGCAATAGTGCATAAAAAAATAATTATTTAAAACAGGGTTTATGGAATGAAATAGGAGCGACTCTTTTTATTTTCGATTTTTTTTTTATAAATTTCTTTTGCAAACAAATTGACTTTATGCACTTCAATTAAAAATAATAATTTTAGTTTTCTTCTATCCGACATTTTCTTCACATATATTTTAATGAAATAATTTACGTTTGTATTTATTTACATAGTTTGCTAGCGGTGCTTCCACTTTGTACAACTGTTTGCATTTTATATTATATGGCAGCTTTGTTTTTTCGGACAAATTTTCTTAAATGGGTGAATCGTTCTGCAGAAAACTCTCAGTAAAAAATGTTATTCTCCGGAAAAAATTTTGTTCAGAACAAATGGGTGAATTCACCTTTAGGATTGCTTCTTTTGAATGGGTAAGTAGTCTGCCTTGCATCAAGACTACTTCTACAGTAGTCATTATAGGGTAGTCCCACTCTCCTAGCAGAGTTTTCAAATCTGCAGTGACCGGTCCATAAAACTGTTATCAATATAGAAAATATATAAATATAAGCAATACCCTTAAATGGAAAAAGGGGATGAACGTATGTGACAGTCCAACTTACGTGCACTAATTTTTTGATTTTGAGATAATATTAAACAGAAACCCACACTGACAAAATTTTATCTCCTTTTATATATGTATCAGTTTTATGGGATTTTAAATTCTATTAACAGCACATTATGTTTGTAACGAACAAAATTTGTTTAATGTTATAATGCACAAATTTTAATTTCCATTAAATGTGTTATTTAGGGCACCCTGTACATAGTGTTTATATTCCAAAATTTTTAATTTTTTTAATTCTATATAGAGTCGTAATTCAGCTCTGGTCGGGTCAAGAGCTCGCGCGTCATTGTCATTATCGTTGCCGAATAAGGACAATCAGGCCGTCCTTTTCATGTGGCTTCGTGTGTTTTGCGTCTCAATCTCGCATTGGTCAATTGTGTGGCGTCGGAAGGTACAGTTACCCGGACTTTTAATTGACCATATGCAGATTTTTATATGAGGCGTCGAATTTTGAAATTCCGGCTTCCTATACGAAGGTTTAGGTCGATTTCAAGAATTGTTTATTTTAAAAATAAATTTTCCCGCATTTTTTACAAAATAGTTTTTTAATTTGTAATTGTTTTGAATTTGTTTTTTGTTTATATAATTTGTATTGGTTATTATTAAACTATTTTTTATAAAAAAACAAAAAGTTATCTCAAGCTTAAATAAAAATCATAAATTATTAATAGAAAGATTTAGAAATTTAGACGATGTGTTTAAAAAGAATCATATTTATTCATGAGGTACTCCAGCTCGAACAGAATGTATTTGTTTACCTAATAATAAATAAATAAACGAGAGAAGAGATTTAACTGTTTTTTATCTATGGACCTTGACAGCTGAAGTTTAAAATAAGTAAAGAAAAAAAATTATAAAAATCAGCGGACGAATCAAGACTACCTGATGAATAAATTTGCCTTGCATTCATCCATAAATTTAAAGTGAACTGAAATATTAAACCCATTGTATAACTATATAAGAAGATTGTATTTCATTGAGAACTTTTTTAGTTGTTTTGACTTGATGTTTGAAAATTGGAAATAATGAGAGAACAGAGAAAATCTATGAGATTAAGCCATTTCAAAAGGAACAGCTGATGACTAGCTGAATATTTAAAACTACATAATTATGTGTACCCTTATCAAACCTTTGCATAATGATCGAGAAACACATTTGGTGAATTCACAAAGTGTGCAATCATATCGGATTTTCATATTTTTGTTTTTTTAAATTTCAGAATTATTAAAAGGTATTGTAGGTATTTTACATATTAAAATGTTTAAAATAGTTTTCAAATTATAAAACACGTTTTATTTCACTAATTTATCGTGAAGATAAAATTTTTTAATGTAATATTTTCTTTTATCATTTCCAAAATGTATCCACAATATACATATACATATGTATGTATGTATGTACATAAATTTAAAAATTTTTACTTTATATTATCACTCGAAAAGAATCGCTTTAATTATGTTTACTACAGTCGATTAAGTAGCACTTTTCTGCGGTAAAAGTTATGCGTCGTCTGAATACGAATTCGATTATTTAAAAATTATATTTTTTTTATGATTTGCTAGGCTAATTCTAATTTAAAAATTTGTTTTAGCATACAATCGGTGTGGTATTGCTCTAATGGTTGCGAACGGAATAAAATAAGGACATATTCGTTAGATGGTAAGAGTGTTGTATTAAAATTCATATAATCATTGAGGCAACAAAAAGCCCATGTATTATTTTTTTATCTACTTTGACTTTAAATAAAGTTGCTGTGCCTTTTGCTGGCGCAGTGCTTATTATAAATATCTAATTCAAAATAGTAAATCTTAGTGAGAAACAACATTAAACATTTATCTATAGTTCCTAGTTGTACAAGTTGCAGACATCCTATGAATGAATACCCAAAATTACGACATACCCAAATTTGCCGTTTTCTTCGTATTTTACCTGCTGAAAGTATTGAACCACCACATAAGCTAAATAAACTGTTTCGTGCTATTACTGTGCGGGTACTAGACCACGTTTTTGATTGCAAAATAATTCTAGGATTACGTTATTTTATAGTTGGATATTATAATTATTTGTCTTTGAAACAAGAGTTTGAAGCATGGAATCTAACGACAATTTAGAAACCTTAAGAGAAAAAACGCAAATTGAGTTAGAAGCATTGTTACAATTTGACAGTCCACCTGAAACACCTAACCAACTAACAGGTCCAAATGAAATCAAACATTTTGAACAAAGTGATGACCCCGATGTTAATGTGACTTTATGTAATAGTATCTTCGTCCATAACCGCGAGAAATTTTCATCTCAAATAGATTCGAAAATTGATTTCTCTATTTTTCATCACGAATCTCCAATTTTACAATGGTCGCTATCTGATCTAAATGTGCAATCAAGTCATGTGGATGACTCCGTTATTGAAACAACACAAATAGTCGAACCTGTTGAAATTTCCAACATTTCAATAGAGGATACCAACAAGAGCCATTATATTGCAGAAAACTTTTTAGAATTTAATGAAAATGAGAAAAGTGCTAAAGTTAACAACTGTAATTCTGCTGATAACCAAAAATTACAATCCATAAATTGTTATTTTGAATGTTTTAAAGAAAATTCCACTCTTCAAGATAAACGTCAAGAGCATGACTTTGAAGAAATAGATAACATTTTCAATAAAATTGATTTTGACTCTATTTCAAACTTGGAAGAATCTTTTAATTTCCATGAAAAAAACGACTCAAACTGGACTAATAGAAAGGTTTGTTATTTACATATACATAAATTTTTTTTATTTACTTAAGATAAATTATATACATTTCAGTGTCAATCACAGGTGGGACTTGAACCTAATTTTGAAAAAATTGATCCGAATATTATATCCTCATGTCCAGCTGTTATCAGAAACAAAAATTCATTTTTTAATAGTTCTAATCATTCTCCCAAACACACAGATAATTCACAGATAGTAACGCAAAATAATGGATCCAATATAAACTTATCAAAACTACAACAAAACAAAGACGCCAATCCCAATACACTCAATGACTATCTTAACGTAAATGTTATTGATAATATAAACTTTAATTATATTTCCAATGGAACAGTTACTGATCAACAGGAGGTATGAAATCAATTATGTTATTGTCATAAGTAGTTTACTTTAAGGAAATAATAGTTAATTGTGTGTCATTTTGTCCTTCGTCTTGAGGTCTAAAAAAGCTTTTCAAAGTCGCTTATTTTTTCAAATCGGTCTCTGATTATATGTATTTCTGTGATACTTGAATTAAACTTTTAAACTTTATATTCATATAAGAAAAGCTTTCATACTAATTTTATTTAAATTAGAAATGAACATGAAATAATTGTGTAAAAATTTTTCCAACTTGCCTATACCTTTACCCTGACTGATTTTTATAGTATATGTGAATGCTGGCTACTTTGAAGCAAGATTTCAAATTTGAAACTGGAAGTGTAATCTTTTTTCCTTTAGTTTAAAAATGGTACATATAAAAAATATTGAAATAATAAATTACCGAGAGCCGATGGTCAAAGTAGCTAGCGCTCTGTTTTCTTTTAAAATAAATTATCGAATATATTAAGTATGGCCAAAACGTAGGAAATTGTATGCCTACTATTACGATCAATTAAATAAATAATCGAATTTAAATGAAACAACTATATTTTCTAGTGCTGCACAGAATTTGAATTACAATCACGACGACCTAATAACGAAGATTTTTTAAGTGATGAATATGAGGCATCCAAAAGTCCGAATGCAGAAAAGTCTGGTTTAACTTCAATACCAGATTCAGTTAGAGAGTTACATAAAATAGTAAAGACTAATCATTCTGATTTTGCTTTTGTATATGCATTATGTTGTCAGCTGTGTCAAGAACGCGTACCAATGGAATGTTTCGTTACACTTAAAATGGCTTTGCTTCTCAGTCTAGCTTCGATAGGGGTAAGTTGACTTATGACTATGGCAAGAAACTTTCAACCTTATTGCATAGTTAGGGTTTATATATACAAGATTAAGAAAAAAAGACTAAAGTGAAAAATGTATAATTAAATCGTAATTTTGTATATTGTTACTTATGATTATTATTTAGACTAGCCTGTTTTTCTATATTTAAAAAAATTAAACTCTTAGTAATAATTATTAGTTTTTTGAGCTTAAGGTCCTTTTTTATTAATTTTTTATTATTAAAAGGACCTTAAGCTTAAAAAACTATTATAAATTAAAATTTTATTTAAAAAAATTCTAGAACAATGTAGATCGACCTGCTATACCTATTGTGGCTATGGGAAATGATACGTATATGATTAATTATCTCATGTCAAGTATTGGAAAACTGGGATCACGTTTTTTGGGTCCAGTTGAGTATAAGAAATCTAATAATAATAACTGGATCGAAGCTGATTCTATAATTTTGGCACGAGGAGGTGTTTACTACGTTGGAGATTGGAGTCGTTTAAAAATTAAAAGAGCTGAATCCATTTTTAAAAATATAGAGTGTTCCACTGTCATGTTAGAAAAGTCTACTGACAGTTTCCCATTAGAAACAGCTATATGGACACATTGGCGTTCGTTTAAGTATGGTTCTAAAGATCAGCGAACGTTTAACACCTTTTTAAAGTAAGTAAAATATACATATATGCCTAGTTTTTAATTTTCTAATCGTCTTGAACAATGCAATCTATTCTACATATGCTATTTAATATCTGTGAACTTTTGACCAAACAATAAGTTAGGCATAAAAACAATAAATCAAATAAGAATGCTCTGTATTCATGTACATGGGTATTGTTGTGACATTATTGTAGCTAAGTCTAGATTTCAGATTTAATGTTATACGTCATTTTGATTTATTATTTCCAATGCCATCTTTGATTTTGTATTTTGTACATAGTAGTTAGACTAGCATTAATACCCAAATTAATGAAGTTGTGAAAAGAATTATGCGCCACTTTATTTAGGATGCCATCTTGGATTTTAACTATTTCATATTTGAATGCAGTATCAAACCTATTAATTTGATACGAATATTGTGGGGATTGTAATTACTATACCTGCAATTTATTTAGGACGCCATATTTGATATAGCTCTAGAGGCATATCATATCTACAAATTGTAACAACGAGTCTATAAACTATCCTCGGACTGAAAAATATTGATTTTAATGGGGAAAACAGAGGTTGTCTTGTTTATTTGCTCATATCTCAAAAATGTATGGGTTGATTAACAGCGATTCATACCCGGTAATTTGCAAGAAAATAAATACCACATACAGATGTAGGCTGCTTTAAGTTGATTTCAACCAACACACCGACAGACGGATATTGGTCAATCGACTCCCCTAGTCAAGCTTTTAGAAAATATACATATACTTAATATATAATATTAATATTGTAGAAATAACAAACGGAATGACGTATATATGTATACCCTTGAAATAACAGGTGAAGGGTATAAAAATTACTTTTAAAGTTATTGCGGTTATCCATAAGTTTGATTCAAACAGCTGTTTTATATGGTTGTGGTTATGGCACGTCTATTTTAAACATTATGCTTTAGGGTTGACTGTAAGTAATGCGCTACAGAGATACTCTTTAAATTGTCAATATACATTAACGGCCTTATTCATAACAAGAAACTATATGCTAATTAACGAGCTGCTAACTTTTTTAAGTTAAGAAAGATTCTCTATCATCTCTTTTTATATTAATTTTAAAATTACATTTATTCGAATCAATGGTTTTCTATATTGTATTTATATATTACAGAATTTTTGGTATACCTATCTTTGTTTCTGATGATAATCATGAAACTTTAGTAGATTATACATTAGAACAAACATCTGTAAGAGCTTTTGAATCAACAGTTGATCACTTGTCTATTAATGAAGATGATATGCGCAATTTTTTGGTTTCTATATCGCAGAATGATGTGGACTTAACGCCAGAGGCGGCGCTTCTATTAAAAAATTATTTTGTTACTACACGTTCTACCAGAAAGGGTAAGTTGAAAATTCTATTGATGCAAAACTATTGTTAAATTTAATGTTTTTTAATTATTCAATTATTTTTTATTCTTTTTAAGATTGTCTTACCAAGCAATCCTACGTTATTCTCAAACAATTTGCTGAGTCATTTGCTAAACTCTCTTTACATAAAATGGTTTTACAGGAAGATGCCTTGGCAGCCATAATTATGTGTGAACATTCGATTGTTAATATTTTTGGTCCCATCGACAATCCGCCACCACATTTTGGAAACTTTACGTTCGTTGGCTCAATTGATGAATATTTAATGCAGTTTAAAGAATGGCTAATTTCTTATTTAAAGGAATTATAGAATGAATGAAAAGTTAATTTCCTGTAAGTGAATTTAAATATACATCAATAATAATTTGTGATTCTTATGTTAAAAGAAATCGTCTTTTCTAATTTAAAAGTAGTGAATTTTCTATTACTGGCTGATAGCTTCTCATGTTGGCAATCTAAGTACATAAATGCTGACAAGTCATTTGAAAAAAAGTGGCAATACAGCGATACCAACAATTCAAAGGCTTCGATACAATAAAAATATATATCATTCAAAGTGTAAATGCGCTGGGAATAGCAATCCTAGTCTCGAAAAGTTTTCACTGCTCATTATAGTTTTTCAGTCTGCTAAACATTTAAAATTTTAATTATTTCATCTTGCTCGTTAGAGATTTAAATATTTTTAACATTTTAGCTCTTGATTTTTTAACAGACAGCCGAACTGCCTCATTTTATATACATAGTAATTAAATACAAGGTGTCTTGTCTTATTATTTGCATTGATATTAAAAATGCCTTTATTTTATTGGAAACTACTAATTCTAAAACCTTCAAAATTTTGCATATTTTGAATTCTTTAAGGAATTTTGATATTCTAGAGGTGCATATTGATTGAGTGGTTACTGGTTTTAATTAAAGAGTAGATTTTTTGGCTAAACGAACTGTTTTCCTTGTATAACTTTAACCTCTGGTTCAACCTCTTCTTAAGTTTTAATTGGCTGTTACGTTGACAAAGGTCTATGATTTTTAATACATGCGATTCAATTTTAATCACTTAAAACGTTTATTATTGTTTTTAATAAGTCTGCGTACTACAATTGCTACCAACTATATTTTCAGGACTAACTAAAAAATATGAATTTTTTGCAATATGGACAAAAAGATACTTGAATTTTAGATTCAAAAACCCTTTTTAAGATTAAAATACAATGTAAACTACCAGATGAGAAACCCTCTAATTCACTAAAAGCGAATTAATTAAACAAATATAAAAATCTACTTTATTTAGTTATTAATTGAAAAATCGAATTTAAACTATTTATTTATTAATATTATTATTATTATTTTGAATCTTAAATTGTGTTTTGGGTATAAATACATTTTTAATCAATATACTAATACTTAGTGCAATTAGATATTAATGTTTTCACGCTACAACAATTTAAACAATACAAATTACATAAGTATATGAGTAACGCATTAAAAACAAATATTTTCTAAAAACAAAACAATTTAAATTAAATCAGGTAATTGGCTCATACATGAATATCGATGCCGCTCGACCGAAATACCTACATATATTAATACATATACATACATACATACGTGTGACGTTTCGTATGCCAAAAAGAGTTTTTAATCTATTTATTTAACAATAATTTTTTTAAAAAATTTTTTTTAAAAATCTTTTTTATTTTTCGAGCTCAAGGTCCGTTAAAAACATTAAAATAAATAATTTAAATCATGCCAATATTTCGATATTCTTTGAATATCATCATCAGGGCTTTTCTATCAAATAAAAAACTAAAAACACAATAAAATAAAAAACGAACTTATTAGATTTAGAATTACTACATAAAACATTTACATAAAACATTTACAGTGCATAAACAGTGCATAAACAGAAGTTAATGTGAAATGACATGCAGTATTTATGTTGTGCTGTTTCAAAAATTTTTTTAATAAATATTTGTAATGGATACTTTTGTCATAATTGTTTTATGTTTTTTCACTCACCTTGTTAATGTACTGTAAATGTTTTATGTAGTAATTCTAAATCTAATAAGTTCGTTTTTTTATTTTATTGTGTTTTTAGTTTTTTATTTGATAGAAAGCCCTGATGATGACGATGAAATATTTTGTTAACTCTTCAACTCTCGAAAAAATATGAATTTTTTTCCAATATGGTTGCAAAATGTTAAAAGAAATTAACAAAATAATTTTTTTAAAAAAACAATTGATTAAAAGCTCGTGATAACAGTTACTGATTATGTTAATGTCGGAAATGGCATTATAAGTATGGAAAAAGTTAAGACAGAAAGAAAGTTAAACAAAATTTGTTTCTGCAATAATTATGTTCATATTCGTACGTATGTATAAGCCTAATACATGTAAATACAAATTAAAAAGTATTTACCGACATTTAGTTTCTTTAAGAATTTATTGAAAGAAAAGATATTTCGATCGGCGCAAATACTATGTGTTTCTAACTATTTATCTAAAATTAAAAATAAATTACTTAAAATATTAGTAAAATATATGATCATACAGTTTTGTTATTAACAAAATAGGGAAACAAAGTTAATGCTATTTTTAAAATTTAAAATAAAGTTTTTTTTGTTTTTATTAAAAGTTAGGAAAACTCGAAACGATTTATAATGGTACATATGTATATCATTATAACTTTGATATACATATTTATAATGCTTACAACTACGATAATTACTGACAATGTGTCAGATAAATATTTGAAGAACAAATAATTCTTTTTACTATATTTTTTATAATTAAAGTTCACTAAAAATCAAAACTTGTAAGACATTTAGTTCATCACTATCACCTAATTGCAATTTGAAGTTATATCATGTTGCCGCAAATGACCAGTATGCATTTGAAGTGATGTAAATACGAAATTCGATAATAACACGAGTTAATTATTTTAAGTCTTACTACGAGTGTCTTTGATGTGTTAAAAACTAGTCATATTTTTAAGTAGATGCGATGATAGTCGAATAGGTCCCATTATGTTTATTTTATCCCTGTGATAAAAACACTCGTTTTAAGGCTGATTTTTAATTTTGATTGTTCAAAAAAGTTTTTTTCAACTTTTCCTATGGAATACCTTTAGTGCTGTAAATAATTGTCAATTATTATCATTTAGAACAGAAATGCTTAAGTGCAAATACTAAAAATTTGTTGTGGCGTTTGTTTTTTTATTATTTTGAGCGACTGAAAAATATTGAAGCTTAATATGAAACTTATATTTCAGTAGAAATAGCATTTACAGAGACTTTCATTTTCAAATAGAGAATGATTTAAAAATATTTGTTCAGGAAATTTTTAGTTTGTTTAAAAAAACATAATAAAAAAAATATTAAACTAGAAAAGAGAAAACTAAAGAAAAAATAAATTTTAACAAAATCGAATTAAAAACGTTGTAGCTTCACATGTACAATTGGTGAATTCATAAGGTATGCCATCATGCAAACTAATTCAAATAGGTAGTCTTAATTGATATCCTGTTCCTTTTCAAATGTCAAAATCACATTTTTTTTTCTATTATCTCGTAATATCAAATCGTTAAACTTTCTCTGAAATTGTAATCACCTTATATATGCAATCATGTTTAAAACTATTGTTGTTATTCATTCTAAGACTTTTAAAACATATTAGAGTTTTGAAAATTTAGTTTAGGACAATGAGACAATTCAACAAGAACCACACCTTATAAGTACGAGTTATAAAAGAAAGAATGAATTGTTAGTTGTGTGTTCATAAGTTTTTCTTAATACACGTTTAATGCGATATCGCTAATTTATTTTGACTAGTGATCTAAGCTGGTTCAACACAAGATGCTTTTCACATATGCATGCAAAATTAAGTGAAACATGGTTGCTGTGAAATACATATGCAAAAATCAGCTGACGAAAATTCAATTAAAATTGTTCTTTTTTTTTTTTGTAAAAATTGTACGTAAAATAAGACTTTTTATGTTTTAATTTGTTTGCTTCTAACCTTTAGCTGTTTGTTTCCTTGTAAGTAAAAAAAAAATATAATAATAATAATACTTTTGTGTGAAAACTCAAGGAATGTTTTCGGCGTTGTTCGTATATCTTTAAGTCATATTTATAAAATGTTTTTCTTTTTACTATTTAGAAGTCCATGCCATGTTGTAGTACTTATTGATTTTTTTTTCGCTTAAAACGCAATTCTACAGGAAAGAAGTAAAACGCTGAAATGTCCTTTTCGTTTTTGGCAGTTGTAAACTCTAAACATCAATGACTGTATCATTTTTCTTAATTTCCATAATGTGGGTTTGCTTTAGTTTTTCCTGCATTTGGGTGAGCATGTCCTGCATACGTCGTATTTCTTCATCTTTCTGTAACAGTAATCGATCAGTTTCCGAAATAGCAGCATCGAATCCATTAGTTGAACTAATCGAATCACGTTTCAACTTGCCACGTTCTCGTAGAGCATGTTGCGATATTTGCGAAATGCATTGGGCACGAAAATTTTCATAATGCACATCCTGTGTGGTGTCTTTTAAATCTTGCATATGTGTCGAAATAAGGAATGTCCTTAACTTGATGAAATCGCTGTGTTCTGGATCTTCTACATTCACAACACCCCAAGGATACTGGCGTCCACGAACTTTCTTCCCAGCTATGTCGAGAATGGCATTGCTTCCTACAACAGCAAATGGTATCGAAGCTTTCAACTCACGATCCTGCTGTTTGAAATCTTCATCCTCATCAGAGTCACATTCGGGAAATTGATACAGCTGTATGTGACTATCTTCTAAATCTCTTAAGATACGCTCCTTCAAGTTTCGAATTTCTGTCTTAGTCAAACAGTCCGATTTTCCAATTACTAGCACAATATTGACTTTTCGATGTAATCGCCTCAATAAATCTAAATCCATTTGACGTAAACTGCAATAAAAAAAATATATTCACATTGATATTATAAAATGATTATATCATTAATTATCTATTTCCTTACCTATGACCCCAAGGTGGTATAAAATATAAACAGCAATGTACTCTATTATCCTGTATATTTCGTCTATTTAATCCGCTTTCATCCGTAAAATATTGTCGAAACTTTAAGAAATAAAATTGTTGTATTGATCTATTGCATTATTTTTTCATCATTAATTTATTATACCTGTTCATCGATATACGCTGTGCATACCCTCCAGCTGTCCTCACAATTTATTGAATCTCCGAAACCTGGCGTATCAACTACAGTCAGTCGTAAGCGAACACCTCTTTCCTCTATATCCATAGTTTTCTTTTCAATTCTTGTAGTTTTTTCGATTCTTTCTTCCACTGGTGATATAATGCGATTTTTATACAAATCTCCAAGGAATAAACTGTTTACTAATGTCGATTTTCCCAAACCGGATTCGCCCACCACCATAAGGGTAAATTCAAATCCTCTTTTAACTGATTTTCTATGCACTTGTTCCGGTAGGGTAGCAAAGCCTATATAGTCACGATCCTTGTCAAATGACGGTGTTTTTGCTGAAAATACACATGTAAATTTTTTTTATTTATATTAATAACATTTCAAAATGCAAAATTCTATTTAATATTGAAAGTGTAAGAATCAGTGTCTTATAATAAGAGCAAATATTTTTAATTTTTTCTTCTTCTTAACATTCTGTCAATTCGTAATTTAAAAAAAAATCGAAATTTATGGGTCGAATCTAAATTTCACTCAAAATTCAATTGTTATCTATAATCTAACATTCATATTGAATGAGAGTTAAAAAATTCTTCCTTAAAAAAACTTTCCCGGAATCTTAAAACAAATTAAGGATGTAAGATAAAGGCATATTCATTCACCAGATAGTCTTGATTTATTAGCTAATTATTCATTTAAAACTCCATTGACAGCAGAAGTATTATCTTCACTTGGAACAATTATATTACTATTTTTTTTTTATATTCTGCTTTTGTTTAAGATTTTGTGCGTTTATTCTCGAGATCCGAGTGAGTTAATTTCATCCGTGCCAATCACGATGCCTACATTTAAAATTCCTTTATAAACACCAATGACATAAAGTTATTTTTTAAATAAAGCGTAGCCATACGCAGTTTTTTTTTTGCCACAGATATGTTGCGTTCTTATACAATAAGTGCCGCATCCATAAAAAATATTTTAAGTTTATTAAAGGCTTATTTGACAGACGTTCACAGAATTTGTAAAAAAGTCTTCAATAAACCTAAAATCGAATATTTAAAACTCTCTTGTCGTGGTGTTTGCGATTAAATTTCTACGAAATAACTTGACCGTTTTTTATGAAATTTTGTGTGCAGGTCGGAGAATCGGTCAATACCAATTGTTCATACCCATATTTCCTAGAAATAATTTTTATGGCGAAACAACGTTTGCCGGGTCAGCTAGTATTATATACATATATGTACAGCAATAAATATTAACTTAATTTTTTGAACAAACATATTTCAATACTTATATGGTTGTATTTTCTGTTTTATCTAACTCAAGTCCAGAAACTAAAGCACATAAATATTTTTGAAGTCAAAAAAGAGACTTAAAAATCTTCAGAGGTAGTTAATGTGTAACTTAAATATTTTTATTTACATTTCCACATTTCTGACCACCCTCACAGCACAGTGGGGTGATATGTGTGTATGTATGTACATAATAATAATATGTAAGTCTGTATGTTTGTTCACATCTAAATATATGCATGGATGTACACAAAACAAAAAAATAAAGTTATTACGAAAGGGATGTTATTTAGGAATTTTTGGGGTTGTGTTGATTTCTTTTTGAGTGATAAAAAATGTTTTGTTCTAATATTTATCAAAAAAAAAAAAAAAAAATACTATACTATACTATACATAAATTTAAAAAGAAAACAAAAAAAAACATTTTTCAATGTTTTTGGCAGTATCATGTTTTTTTTTTTTTTTTTTGTCGGGTAAAAAACTTAAAAAAACGTAACTGTTTCCTTATTTATTTTTCAATAAAAAAACAAATCGTAAACTTATTTTGTTCTTAAGTTGTGATTACATTAATAATTTTAACAATAAATATATAATTTTCCTATAAGGACGCGCCCCATATTTGAATCAGTGCACCCAAATTAACGCACTAAATAAAATATTCTCACTTTTCACTTTCGACTTTCCACTAGTGTCAAATATCTTTCAAGGTGTACACCATACATATACTTACACATAGTAAATTTAGTTAACACTCTTTCAATTAAAAATTTGCTAATGTTTTTGTCGAAAAAATAACAACATTTATAATGCAAACATAATCCAAAGAAAATATTTTAATTAAAATCAATATACTATATATTTTCTTTTTTTTTTTTAAATATCCCCGAGCCTTTTGTGAATACTTTTTTATAAGACTTAATGTTATGTTGTCTCTTCGCTTTCCAGTATAAAACTAGAATGTGACTGTTTTTCTTTTAAACTTAAACTCTTTAAAGGATAATAGAAGTAGTCGCTGCAGCTGGAATACATATTAATTTATTGGAAATAATAACACATTTTGTTTGTGGCTAGTTATGTACATATGTATGAGTAAATAGGCTGATGATGGACGTACATAGTTACAATGAAAGATTACAAAAAATCAAAATTTTGAAAAAATATTAAACAACAATTAATGTAATTTCCTTATTTATATGTCAATTTTAAAAAGAATAAAATGAGTTAGAATTATGGGAATAACTAAACTAAAAAATTTCTTCTAACCAAACGAAGAGTTTCTTACTCGCATCATTCCATTATGAGATTTTGTAGTGAGACTGCGCATGTCCTAAACACAACAAATGCTTTTATTATTTAGCATGTGCATTCGTATGCGAGCGTACGTTCGTTATTATGCTCATATTGCATTGGTATACTGTTAATGTTACGGCGTAAAGGGGACGAACCAAAAATTCGATACTTTAAATTTGATTTGTTTTCTTTTCCATTAAGTTTTATTTATACTTTTTATTCAACATTAAAAATTAGCGGATAGTTTTTATAAAACAATTATCTATTTTTGCTTCTACGATTCCAATCGAATTGAAGTATGCATGAACAAAAAGAAATAATGTTTTTACATCAAATAACAGGAATGATAGATGAACATTTTAAATTTACTATCCCAGTATATTTATTTGCCTTCAACAAATCACATGCTCAATACAAAATACCCGATCATGTTGTACATTTTTTTATTTTTATTACCCGTTGCCCGCTGTAGTATAACAGCAGGAATTGAACCCGCAACCCCCAGACTAGCGCACTACTGCCTAGTCCTACAGGTCACCCTTATTAGAATGTAAAATGCTATTACACTGTACAACAAAAAAAATACAAAATAAAAAATATGATCGTACAGATGTTATAGTGGATTTTATTTTGATTCTAATTCTAATTTTTGTAAGCTGAGTTTCGAAAGTGGGTCTTAAATAAGTACATATGCAAGCTAGGTTCAATTAAAGTCAAAAATTAGCTATTGATAGTTTAGTGTTTGTAAAACTTATGAGCGTATTTGCGTAAATATAAAATTTATTGTTTTTAATTATTATTTAAATACAAAGGCTCTTATTATGGCCGATTTTCGGTAAAGAATTTCATTACATACTTCTAATTACACAGTGTAACAAAAATAAAATTTTTAAGGGACGTACAAAATCTAGTATGTCCATTCAACTACAGGTCATATGCTGTGAACTGTGTTCTTAGTTTCTGATATTTTTCCCTTTTTATACCCTTCACACAGTGAAAAAGGGTATATATAGGTTTGTCATTCCGTGTGAAATTTCTACAATTTTCATTTCCGACCCCATAAAGTATATATTTTCTGAAAGCTTATGAATAGGGAAGTCGATTAAGCTCTGTCAGTATGTCCGTCTGTCCGTGTGTATGTTAAAATCAACTTTTTGAAGCCCCCCGACATCGCTTGGACCCGGGTGAGGTATTAAAATATCGGGAGTAGATCGCTATTGAAAATCAGAAACATCGGTACATAAACAACTGAGATATGAGCAAAAACCCACGACCACCTCGATTTTTTTTCACAAAAACAACATTACAACAACAACATACATACATACAAACGTGTATATTGGTTAGAGAAAACGTGGCATCGAATCCCAGCTGAGCCAAAAAAAATTTTTTTTTATATTTAAAAAATTTTTTTTTTAATTTTTATTTTTATTTTTTTTTAATTTTTTATTTAATATATTATTTATATTTTTATTATTTTTTTTTTTTAATTTTTTTTTTTATTTTTTTTTTTATTTTTTTTTGTTTTATATTAATTATATATATTTTAATTATTTTTTTAAAATTTTTTTTTTTTTAATTTTTTTTAAAATTTTTTTTTTTTTAATTTTTTTTTTATTTATTTTTTAACATACATACTTAAATTTATAATTTTACAATGGCATGTTTTTTATATATGTATATTTTTTATATGTATGTACGTATTTCATATGAGATGAATGGTGATACAAACTACTGTTATTGCATGACTACACGTTGTGAAGGGTATATAAGATTCGGCACGGCCGAATATAGCGCTCTTACTTGTTATAGTATATACTTTAAAGTTTTGAAGTACATATACGATATATCAAATATTTTTGTTTTAATAAATATGAAATATATTGCATCAATACAGCTATAATGTAAAAAGTAATAATCTGTTAAATGAAAATAAATATGTCCTTCAAGAAATGTATCCTTCTATAGACTTTAAAGTTTGATTTCAAATATTTCACTAAAAACATATGGGTTACAACGTAGTGTATTTTGCACCACTTGACAAAATAAGAAATCTGCACTTTATAAATCAACTTCATCAGTAGTGTAACCATGTAATTATTTAACTTTGGCTTTTGAACAGATGTGAAAAAGAATAACAGCTGTTGTAGAAAAATATATTTTTTTTTGTTGCATGGAGAAATATGTATATTCTGTCCGTGGTTTTGAATTGAGTGAAATTTATTTTTTTTTTATTTATATTTTTTTTTATATTTAAACGCAATTTCAATTATTGTTTAAAATATTTTCATACAGATATTATGCTGATGTTTGACTGTATTGTAATAAATATGAAAAATGGCGACTTTTTTAAAACAGCAAAAACAAAAAGTAACAATTGTTACGTTATTTCCTAAAATATATTTAAATACGCCAATCTTAATTGCGTTGTATTTTAGAAAGTGTTAGATTACCATTTTATAACAGTGTTATTGTAACGTTGTAATAAATTTTATTTGGATGTTTTCAACTTTCGTTGCAGAATTTATTAGAAACTTTTTTTTTACAAATTTAGCAATATGTATAACTAATCGACTATGGTATTTAATGTACTCATTACGTCGTACATTAAATAAAAGAGAAAATCTTTAGTTCTAATTTGAAGCTTTTTCATTTTACTTTTTATGTTTATTTTTTTTTTAGTTATTATGAAAATATTTACTAATTATTTGTATACGCAACATATTATTAAGATTTTACTGCATGACAGTCTATTTAAATATCTTTGACTACTAACAAGATACTCTATGTGTTTTACAGCTTATGTTATATATTGAAAAACATCAACTTTTCATTTCTTTCATTTATTTTCAAGACAATTATAGTATAACTACCGTATTCATAAAATATATTTACGGTTTATCAAAGGCTTATTTGACAGATGTTGCACAGAAATTTGTTAAATAAGCCTTCAATAAACCTAAAATATTTTTTATGAATACGGCAGTAAATGTTTAATTTTGTAAAAAGTGTGTACTGGGACCACTTTCAATCTATTAGTAGATAAAGGACTTACACTTATGCTGAGATGAAAGTTAAGGAAAGAAATAAATTCGCGCCAAATAATTTTTTTTTTTTCTGTCAACGGTTTTTATTATTTTTATTATATAAAGCTGATGAAATAACTGAACCGTAGCCATATTAAGTAGTCGCGATTTAGAAATGTTAACTGTATCTATCAATTGATTTATGATAGAATTTGATAATGTTCAAGTCGATACTAGTCAACTTGATTATCAAATCTTAATCTATTTGAAAAGGTTAGAAAAAATGTAAAAAAAAAATATTAGTTACGACAATTATACTGCTGTGTTCCAATAAAAAAATAATAATTTTTGAATGGCTAAATAATATGTATATGGGACTTGCAGATGTAATATATATATATTTTTTTTTTGTCTACAAAAGGCCACCCCTGTTTCATTCAACAAGAGAAGTGTGCGTGCCGGAAATGAAAACAAGCAGACCATATTTAGAGGTCGCTCGAAATTTTTTACTTTTAGGACTTGTGTATCAAATCAAATTCGGTTTAAAGTATATTACTATGTTTCTGCTTTGTTCGTATTAGAATTAATTTCTATAAGTGAACGTATGTTTTTACAACATATTTTTTAAGCTCTTTTATTGTTTATAGTTGTCCTACTTTTACTAACAACGTCAAGTTGCTTTAGTTTTATAAAACGAATATAACCGTAATTTCTATACTTATTTCTAACATAGAAAGACATACACATGTATATATTTGTAAATAAAGTTCAGAAAATCCTCTTTAATTTGATTTAGCACACACAAAATTTAAGGAATTGTTAAAAAAGAATTCGTAAAAAGTAAAGGTAAAAAAGTTGTAATAGATAATTTTTGCTACAGGCAATAAGCCTGTTTTTTGCATTTTATTAATGGTTTAAGGTGTGAGTAGCGCGAAAAATATATTGTTTTTGTAGACGCTTACATATATTTTTAGATATAAGTCACGACTTTTTAGACTGATTCCTAATTAACGAAAAGCTCTTAAAGAGATTGGCTAATAGTAAAGCCAAAATAAAGTTTTTCACAGCAAGGCTTCCATCAAAAATGGATGTGTTTAAAATGTTTAATTTTAATCATTTTGAAAAAAGAGCACTAAAAAGGTTGGTATTAGAGAAACCTGCATTAAAGAGCCATGATTGTGTCACCAATAAAGAATCTGATTATTCATCGAGTGGTGAGTTTACTTGTTATTTATGAGAGATATCGAACATAATCAAATCATTTTTAAATAAAGATGCTATTACATCAATTGATCGCGTAAATCTGTTTGATAGAAAAGTAATGTTTATTGTCGTAGTTGTTTCTTACTTATATGCCCTGTGTCCAAAATGACTATCGCGAAGTACAATACATCGTTCGAGCAACCGTCTTCAAAAAACCATAATAAAAAATGGTAAAAATTATATTGCGTCTCCAAACTCCACTCGTATTGCAATTGAGAATTTTGTTACCGCACGCACAAGTATTTTCTTTGATTTATTAATCGATGATGGGACATGAAAAAGGTCATACGTCCATACTGCAGTGTGAAAGGACGATGCAATTTATATTTAGATAAAGGGACCTTTTTTAAGGGTTGTAAACGATTATGCAGAGCGAGGGATTGTGTTTTTACTAACGAATTTCATTTAACAAAAAATTTAGAATAGAAACAATACTATATGCTCCGTTTTGTTGATAGTAATAATAAGGGTTTTGCCAATATGTCAATTTTGTGTACATAAATAGTAATTTTTTCAAACAAGATAAATTTTTATTCAAATTTGACATGAATCCCGAAAAATCGTTAATTTCTGGCAACCTTTAAATATGGTCATATTAGTCTGAAGTTTGAAATTTATATTTATTGCGTTGATTGGAATAAGTGCAGACTTGTGGAGCACAAGATTTTAAGGTTTTTGCATTTTGAACCAGTCTAATATATACATACATATGTATGTATGTATGTATGCATGTATGTATGTTGTAAGCACCAGAACTGTTAGAAGACGTGCAGTAGAAGCAGGTTTATACGCTCGCAAACCATCAAAAAAGCCTTTTATTTCTGACAAAAATCGCAAGGCCAGATTAGCTTTTGCAAAGGCTCATATTGGTTGGAGTGCTGCAAAATGGCGAAACATATTGTTCTCAGATGAGTCTAAATTTAATATAAAAGGCTCTGACATGAAAAATTTTACTGTAAGAAGACCAAAAAACGAACGGCTGAAACCTCAATATTGTAAAGGCACCGTAAAACATGTTGGAGACTCAATAATGGTGTGGGGGTGATTTTCATACGCTGGAGTTGAACCGATTCATCTAATATCAGAAAAAATGGATCGATTTGTTTATAAAAATTTATTAGAAAACGTAATGCGTAGAATTATGCGGAAGAAAATATGCCTTTGATTTGGGGTTTTCAACATGATAATGATTCCAAACATGCTTCAAAATTTGTCAGAGAATGGTTGGGTGAATCAAAAGTGAGAGTTCTCGGGTGGCCAGCTCAATCGCCTGACCTAAACCCTATAGAAAACCTATGGAACATCGTAGATCGCAAGATAAAAAAGAATTCTATCACAAACAAACACTCCATTTTTGACGACATTCAGAAGGCATGGTTCAGCATTCCTAGAGGTCAAATTGATTGGCTTATTGATTCAATGCCCCGCAGATGTGCCGCCATCATCAAAACAAAGGTTACGCCATCGATTACTGATTTTATTTTTAAGTTTTGTGACAAAAAAAAAGAAGTTGCTTTAGTTTTGACCAGTCATATTTTATAGTTTTTTTGTTATTTTGAAAAAAAAAAATATTTTAAAACAATGAATTATAATTTCTTTATACCTATGCTTTAAGGAATAAATTATCAATAATTTAAAATAAAAACTTTTCGTCTACGTTTTTTAAGAGCACTAATTTCCAATTATTTTGAAGTGTAATATGAGTTGCTTTAGTTTTGGCCACCAGTGTATGTATGTATGTAAGCGCTATTCAAAATATTTTTAAAAGTCTGGGGGCAAATTACGGCATTCGTTCACGATCGAAATTTACCTCGATATACGAAATTTCATTTGATAATGTTCGAATGCCTTAATTTGACTCCTGTAGTATTATTATTAATTTGAAAACATTTAGAAATGCATTCCTTATTTTTCATATTGTGTATTTAGTAGAATATTGACTATTGGAAAATTTTTGATTATTAACACTAATTCTCTAATACTTTTTACATTTTTATACCCTTCACACAGTGAAAAAGGGTTTGTCATTCCGTGTGAAATTTCTACAATTTCCGAGCCCATAAAGTATATATTTTCTGAAAGCTTATGAATAGGGGAGTCGATTAAGCTCTGTCAGTCTGTCCGTCTGACCGTCTGTCCGTGTGTATGTTGAAATCAACTTTTTGAAGCCCCCCGATATCGCATGGACCCGGGTGAGGTATTAAAATATCAGAAATATTCGGGAGTAGATTGGTATTGAAAATCAGAAACATCGGTACATAAACAACTGAGATATGAGCAAAAACCCACGACCACCTTGATTTTTTTTTCACAAAAACAACATTACAACAACAACATACATACATACAAACGTGTATACTGGTTAAAGTAACCGTGGCATTGAATCCCAGCTGAGCCAAAAAAATTTTTTTTATTTATTTTTATATTTTTTTTTTTCTTTTTTATTTAATATATTATTTATATTTTTATTATTTTTTTTATATTTTTTTTTTGTTTTATATTTATTATATATATTTAAATTATTTTTTTTTTAATTTTTTTAAAACTTTTTCTTTTAATTTTTTTAAATTTTTTTTTTTATTTTTTTTTTATTTATTTTTTTTTTAAACATACATACGTAAATTTAAAATTTTACAATGGGATGTTTTTACATATGTGTGTTTTTTATATGTATGTACGTATTTCATATGGGATGAATGGTGATACAAACTACTGTTATTGCATGACTACACGTTGTGAAGGGTATATAAGATTCGGCACGGCCGAATATAGCGCTCTTACTTGTTAATATAAAAATTGTTTATCTACTTTTAATTAATTAGATAAAGCAAACCTAGATCTTATAACAAATTTAAAATTTCATGCATTAATCTCTAAATCTGTAAATATTAATGTACAACGCAATGGAATAAGTCGCAACCAATATGCCCAATAATATAACATTGAAAAATGTGACACCTTTTTAACAAATCAATTACAAAATACATCATAAATGAGTACGAAATAAGATTGCAATATCAGTTGTTGCAAAAGAACATATTAACTGATTTAGTAGTAATGCTCTTTTACTTTGCACACAACTGTAAGTAATTGTGTAATACATATCTGTTTGAATATACATAGATATATCGATTTCTTTGCATACGTACCCTGTATTTGTTCCTCCATTATTTGAAGTAGCATTTTTTTAAATTTTTGTTAATATATGTATGTATGTTTTTAATTCTGCATAAGAACATTTATAATTTTTTAAATATCTAAAATAAAAAGTTATGATGAATGTAGTTTTTGTCCTTAATGTGCGGTTTTTCGTTTATAAATATATTAGATGGGCTGTAGTTTAAAGTCACCCCCCCTAGAAAATTGTGTAGTGTTGAAGTTGACTAATTTGCAGCTTAATATTTTAGGTTTGTAAAATGTAAAATAATGTAAAATTCTGTTTATAACTTTTATTTGGTAATTTGTTTACACATGTGAGAATAGGAAACAATTTCGAAATTTGTTTCTAAATAATAATTTCTAAAATGTACTATAACTAAATAAATAAATAAATACGAAAGTGAAGATTGTAGTAGTATGTACATACTTATAACACTTGATCAATTCAGTTAGCGGATGGTTATAATTTTTAACTACATATTTATTTTCAGAGGATGACAATAAGCAATAAGATATTTTTTTTAAATGTAGACCGATCCGCTCTACCTACTGTTCTTATAAGAAACAAAAAAAAAAAAAAACCATGTACGTTAGTACCTAAATTTAAATTTCAAACAACAAAACATTTTTTTTTAATTTTGTTATTGTCTTGAAAACAAAATAGCGAACGTAATTTTTTTTTGATTTTATATGTTAATTTTTCTAGCTAAAATATTTAAAAAACTTTTTTACATTATTAAATTAACAAAAAAAAGCGCATTTTGTTGCAACGTTTGTTAACTATATTTGTATACATTTTTGATCCGTATGGTGATGATTAAACTTTGCTTATTTGTTTTTTTTTATTATTATGTACTTTTTATCATTAAAGTAAACATTTGACAAGATTTATAAACAATAATTTTCTTTTTTTTTCATTTCAAAGTAATTCTTTACATTTTGATAATTTTCATTTGATTTGTACGCCCATTTTTATTGAGAAATTTATATTAAACACTTGCTAGTACATACATATGTACATATATTCGTTAAAGGTTTTCATTATTCACCCCCATATATAGCAAATTGCTTATAAATGAATTTAAAAAGTAACCACAATTTTTTTTTCTTTTATTCGAACTGTTCCACTTTTAGTAAATTGTTTAGGTAATAAAAACAATTGTAAAACAAATAAATATGTAATCTGATCTCAACGTATTCAACATAAGCGTGAACGCGTGCAAACACCTCAACTATTTTGATTTAACTGAATGAAGTAGCAAAACTATACGAAATAATAGTAGAAGAGATAAACAAAAGCGTATACGAGAATAAGTTGATAGCAGCCAAGCCTGCCAGTATTGGGGATTTCTATCCAAAATTTATGGCTTTTTTCTTTACTTTCGTGGTGTCAGGGAATTTTTTGGGGTTATTTAAAATTGTTATGGAGATTTTTTTGGTATTACAATTGTATGGGACTATTTTTGTTTAAGTTTATTTTTTTCGCCTATATTCCTTATTTCTTATCATATCGACATTTGTGCGCGAAATGATCGAATGTTGTGATTTTTTTGTAAATCGACTTTTTGAAGCAAATTGGTTCTACATCCATAAACCCAGCTGCTGATAAAATATTATAGCGATAACTGTGTTAGTTATGGAAATAACACTGTGCAAATTTTATCGTATGTAGCAGTGTTATTTACGTTTTTTTTTTTATTTAAAAGTAATAAAAACACTCTCCTGTAAAATTTTGTTGTTGTAAAATACAATAATTTTGCGCAAAGGGGCCGATATGAACCCTTAAAAACATCTATTTATTTCACGTTGTAACATAAAATTGCAAGATTTACAAAATAAAAGCTGGAATATATCAATCGCATGATGATAACAAAGAATGTTTTCTTAAATAGTGATTTAAAGAACAAAAATATTCGCTATAAATTTAGTTAAAAATTACTTTTTTGCGTTTAAAAATTGTTTGAACCGTTAATTTGATATAAAATCAAGCAAATATTTGCTGTAAATCATTTAGGTTAGGTTAGGTTGAAAAGGAGGGGTATAAAAGCCCAAACCCATGACAGGTATGCACTTATGCCCAGTTGGCATGTTGTGCGCTCCATATGGAAAACGGAATTCCCAAACAAAAACCATAAACATAATTTCCCATAAATAACGGACTAGTCCAAGAACCCAGTCCCCTCAATGTAACGCCTTATAGATCTCCAGTTCGAGTTTCCCAGGTATTCCAAGTTCGGCATAGTATCCACTGTAAAATTTTTGCGCCTAATATGCCCAAACGCAGGACAATGACAGAGGTAGTGTACCAGAGTCTCATCCTCTTCCTCGCATGCTCTACATGTTGTCTCCTCAGATAATCTCATGCGAGCTAGATGAGTTCTCAACTCCGTATGAACTGTAATTACACCAGTTAATTTCCTAAGTGTAGGTCTACTTAGTCTCAGAATCTCCTTTGATTTCCCAAGATTTAGGTCACCCCAGAGTGTTCTTGTCACCTTACCGACATCAGTGCTTTGCCATTTTCTGACATGTTCCTCCATTGCCCAACGTTTAAGTTCATCCTTAAATCGTTTAAGGGGTTTGGCGTTCTCCAAAGTTATAGTACTCAGAAGAGCTCCCATTTTGGATAATTTGTCGGCTTTCTCGTTTCCGATCAGCCCGTGATGCCAATCATTTAAGTCTACCAATTAAGTGAGAAAGAAATTTTATACTCGTACTTAAATTATGTTTGATTTTTCATGTTGTATTGACACTGTTGCTCATTTTGTTTAATGAAATAAATTCAGGTAAAAAATAAATAAAATGCTCAGTACAAAAAAAACGTTATTTAAATAGCTTTTTATAAGTTTTTTGTTTATTTTAAAAAAAAGGTGTTTTGAGATTTTTTTAAATCTGTCTGAAATTAATATATTAATTTTTTTTTTAAATGTGTTAGTTTTACTTATTATTTTTGGGGAAACACAAAATAGTACATGGCAACCCTAATAACAAATCTACAAAAGTAATTTTTGTTAAATAAGGTAATTAATACCCAGAATAAAAATTCTTCTGTAAATTAGGAATAAAGGTTCTAAGGGGAATGGGGTTCTACATAGGGATGAAATGCATTTTGTGTTAGATATCTTGAAAACAAATTTGACGATTTCAAAAAGTACTCTATATCCTTCATAACAAACCATAAATATCAATTGTTAATAAACTGAAATAAAGTAAAGCAGATATGCAAATACATGTAATTAACGACTAAACAAATATATAGTATTTAATTCATTCACAAAAATTTCATGATTTTGCAAATTTTCAAAAAGGTTTAATATTTTTACGAAAACAATACAATTTAATTTTTATTTTTTTTTGGGAAATTATGACAATAAGACATTCAGGACTTTTTGTGAATACACCAAATATGTACATTTTTCAAAGTCACGGGGTTATTTATAAATACACAGACATTTCAAGTTCATAAGGAAAACATTCGTCTCTTTTTTGGCAGAAGTGTTTAAAAAAATATGGCCAAGGAGCTTAGTCACCTTATATGTAAGAAATATAATGGATCCAGGAAGAAAAAAAAAATTTGATATTCAAACCAAACTTAAACATATATTTTTTCCATTGAAAAGTATTAATTAGTTTTGTATACGTTCTTTAGTTCCAGGTATTCAGCTTATATGTATATGTATAAACATTTCGAGATAAAACTCCTCCGAAATGCAATCACCTTATGTAGTCATATCATGCTATTGATGTTCTTGTATCAAATTAATGCTACGAAGCAATACACAAATGGTACGAATGTACATAAGATTTATTCAGTGAACCATGAATTTATTTAATAAATATATGACAAATGTGATTTTACAATAATTGTCCATATTTTTTTTATGATTTCATTCAGTAAAATTTTTTTTGTGTTTTCTCACAATTTTTTTCACATTAAGAACAGTAAGGTTGGAAATAAGAACTTCATGAAAACTTCCAGGGGATTTCTTTTTGGGGAAAAACAAATAATATTTTATTATAAATCTTGTTATAACATTTGGAGTAACACCAAAAAATATAATATAAAAAGGTATGATGCCAGACCTTAAACACTGTGTTAATATTTAATTAGTGTTAATGCTAATTTATAAAAGAAAGAATTTAATTCAATTTCGGCACAACTCTAAGAAAAATGCACATCTTAAGCAATTTAAAACGTAAGAAAGAAATTTTAAAAGTTCTTTAAATGATGGGAGAAATTTTATATTTTCTGCACTAAAAAAAAAAAAACTTGTTTTAATTCAATTTTTAGAGGCATAGGGAATCAGTCAAATACAAAAATAAATTTGAATCGCTTTATACGAAAAGAAATTTTAAAGAATTACGGTAAATTACTTCCTTATTTTCAACACATATTGTCATAGGTATTTTTCGTATCTATTTTTAACTTAAAGCAGCAGTTAGCTCCGTCATGAAAGAATTAAAGACTATGGACATTAAGATTTCGGTTACATCAATCAAAATGTAGTTCAGATATTAAATATATTGTTGCTTCTTTTGTTTGATCTATTGAATTTAGTTAATAGTATTGGTGACTTAAAATATTCCTTGGTCGTAGGCGACTCCTTGGATGTCTATAGAAATAAACAAGTAAGAGTGCTATATTCGGCCATGCCGAATCTTATATACGCAATAACAATAGTTTGTATCACCATTCATCTAATATGAAATACGTACATACATACATACATACATATTAAAAATATACATACATCCCATTGTAAAATTATAAATTTACGTATGTGTGTTAAAAAAAATTAAAAAAATAAAAAAAAAATAAGAAAAAAACAAGTAAGAGCGCTATATTCGGCCGTGCCGAATCTTATATACCCTTCACAACGTGTAGTCATGCAATAACAGTAGTTTGTATCACCATTCATCCCATATGAAATACGTACATGCATATAAAAAACATACATATATAAAACATCTCATTGTAAAATTATAAATTTACGTATGTGTTTAAAAAAAAAATAAAAAAAATTTAAAAAAAATTTAAAAAAATATTAAAAAAAATTAAAAAAAATATTAAAAAAAAATTTTTTTAAAAATAATTAAAATATAATAAATATAAAACAAACAAAAAATTAAAAAAAAAATTTAAAAAAAAAATAAAAAGAAAAATAATAAAAATATTAATAATATATTAAATAAAAAATAAAAAATAAAATTTAAAAAAAAAATTTTTTTTGGCTCAGCTGGGATTCGATGCCACGTTTTCTCTTACCAGTATATACGTTTGTATGTATGTATGTATGTTGTTGTTGTAATGTTGTTTTTGTGAATAAAAAATCGAGGTGGTCGTGGGTTTTTGCTCATATCTCAGTTGTTTATGTACCGATGTTTCTGATTTTCAATACTGTTCTACTCCCAAATATTTCTGATATTTTAATACCTCACCCGGGTCCAAGCGATATCGGGGGGCTTCAAAAAGTTGATTTCAACATACACACGGACAGACTGACAGAGCTTAATCGACTCCCCTATTCATAAGCTTTCAGAAAATATATACTTTATGGGGTCGGAAATGAAAATTGTAGAAATTTCACACGGAATGACAAACCTATATATACCCTTTTTCACTGTGTGAAGGGTATAATAAAACAAAAAATTATAAAAAAAATTATGAAAAAATAATAAAAATATATGTAAATAATATATAAAACAAAAAATTAAATACATTTTTTTTGGGCTCAGCTGGGGTTCGATGCCACGTTTAATCTAAAGGAGCTTATACACGGCATGTTTTTTACGTCTGACTTGTCAAATTCTCCACTGCACAAACATGTCGTGTGTTACCTTTAAAACATAACTTCTGTAAAAAACATGTGTTGAGACATCTGACAAAATTTTAATTAGAGTGCGCTCTATTTTCTTCTGTAAAAACATTTGACATCAGTCGTTGGCAGAAATCTCTACTGCTGCAAAGCAGTCAGCGTAAAGGTACAATTTTGACAGACATGTAGATTTACATATGTCTCACAAATTTTAAAGTCAGATGCAAAAAACATGCCGTGTATTATAGCCTTAACCAGTATACCACGTTTGTATATATGTATGTTGTTGTTGTATGTTGTTTTTGTGTTTTGTGTTGTGCTCATATCTCAGTTGTTTATGTACCGATGTTTCTGATTTCCAATACGGATCTACTCCCGAATATTTCTGTAGAAATTTCACACGGAATGACAAACCTATATGTACCCTTTTTCACTGTGTGAAGGGTATAATGAATGAGCATATACAAGCAGTATTTTAACAAAGTAAAGTGTAACAGAAATACCAATTTGCTAAGGATTAAATAGCTATTTTTTTTCTGATTTCATGTTTTTAAAATATTTGATAAGCTACATTGTTCTTGTTTTTTTACGCTATTCTTATATACATAAGTATATGTAGGACTTATTTTTAACTCAAAGTACAAATAAATAGTTTTAAAAATTTGAATTCAATTAAATAAATGTTTGAATTTTTTACTTTGAAATAAATATTTTTTTGTATGAAACGGTGTAGATTGTTGGGGATAAGAAAACCAGGTATTTTGGTGAGTTTTGGGTAGGATAAATTTAAAATTGGGAATAGGGTCTAACATATAACTAGGAACCCTGCTAAAGAGCAGCTTCTTTATAAAAAGCAAACAAATTGTTTGCTAACTTTTAATTGAAACTTTTTTTTTATAAATTTACACGAACATTTTCAAAATAAATAAGCTTTTTTAATTTATTTTCTGCTATTTTATATCACACATTTGTGTGTTTTTAAAACATTTTTTCACAATTTTCACAAATTGAAACCACTAAGAACAACACAACGGGCATTTGCCTTTTCTGTATTTAAAACATTAAAAATGTTGTTTATTCTAATCATAATTTGTATTTTACATATTCACCATCAAGTTATTTGCACAAATACTAGTATTTTTAAATTATTTTTTTTACAAATTTTACCACTTTTATAACCAACGCACATAAAAATTGATTTAAATGTAAACAAACTTACATTGTGCAGTTGGAAATGAAACGAGCAAAAAACAAAACAAAGCTCGCTTCGTAACATCACCTGATGTGAATTCGCCTTGGATACGATATACTCCATGAAAGCTGAAAAGATCCGAAATATCAGAAGTTGTATTTATATTTTGGCGTCCAATTAAAAAAACCACGTTAAACAAAGTCAAAGCTGTATTCAACCTACAAACAAATATCTGTATGAACATACATACATACATATGTATAAGTACATGTTTGCAAATTTAAAATTGTATAAAAGTCAAATGAATGTTATTTTCGTAAAAAGTTATTTTTTTAATGTTTACATCGGAAATGATAAAAGAAAACTGCAAACATGTATTATTTTAATAATTTTCTTCTTTGCAGTATATTACATTTTTATTATCATAAGCGAAATCATTGCGGGGATGTAAACAAATTTGAATACATCTTAGGGTTGCCAGTAGGGCAAACTAACGGTGGTTTCTTTTCTAGAGAAAAATTTATCTTTTTATTTTCCTTTACGAAAAGTAACGAATGTTGTGTTCTTTAAAAAATATGGCTCTTGATGTTAACAGTTTTTGTTACACTCATAAATAAGACTAAAAAATCTAATAAATCTATTGTAAACTTCGTGTGCTTATAGGCAATTTTTATAAAAGTTTACGATATTTCTGTGGTTTTCATGGGCAACCGCGTATGTTCATTTTATACGATTTTGAGTTAATAATGCCATATTGCTTGGTTTTAGACGGCCTTTACTTGGTTTCTTAAATAAGATGGACCCATTCTGATTATTTTAACGGTATAACTACTAGGGTGATCGATTTTTCGACATTTTTAAGAAACCGGTTTTCAAATAGTTTGAAATTTAGAATTTAAAAAAAAAACGGTTGCTCTTTTGAAATCCTAGAAAAAACCGGTTAACCGGTCGAATACATAAAATATAATTTTTTCTTATACCCATGACAGAGATACATATATAAGTATAAACTTGTTTGTTTTATGGTTTAATTGCATTTAAAGTTGACACAAATTCAATCGCATTATTATAAAATGCCGTTATTTAAAAAAAACAAGTAAGAGCGCTATATTCGGCCGTGCCGAATCTTATATACCCTTCACAACGTGTAGTCATGCAATAACAGTGGTTTGTGTCACCATTCATCCCATATGAAATACGTACATACATATAAAAACATACATATATAAAAACGTCCCATTGTAAAATTATAAATTTACGTATGTTTGTTAAAAAAACAAAAAAAAAAAAAATTTAAAAAAAAAATTTAAAAAAAAAATTTAAAAAAAAAATTTTAAAAAAAAATTTTAAAAAAAATTAAAAAAAAAATTATTATGTATATAATATATATAAAACAAAAAAAAAAATTTAAAAAAAAATAATATAAATAATATATTAAATAAAAAATAAAAAAAAATAAATAAAAAAAAAATTAAAAAAAAATTTAGTAAAAATTAAAAAAAAAATTTTTTTGCTCAGCTGGGATTCGATGCCACGTTTTCTCTAACCAGTATACACGTTTGTATGTATGTATGTTGTTGTTGTAATGTTGTTTTTGTGAAAAAAAAATCGAGGTGGTCGTGGGTTTTTGCTCATATCTCAGTTGTTTATGTACCGATGTTTCTGATTTTCAATACCGATCTACTCCCGAATATTTCTGATATTTTAATACCTTACCCGGGTCCAACCTATGTCGGGGGGCTTCAAAAAGTTGATTTCAACATACACACGGACAGACGGTCAGACGGACAGACTGACAGAGCTTAATCGACTTCCCTATTCATAAGCTTTCAGAAAATATATACTTTATGGGGTCGGAAATGAAAATTGTAGAAATTTCACACGGAATGACAAACCTATATATACCCTTTTTCACTGTGTGAAGGGTATAAAAAAACTGTGTTACAAGGAGATTGTAATAATGCTTACTGTAGTCAAATTTACCTTTTACTAACATTAACTTTGTAGGCAACTTGTAATAATGACCCGTTGTGTGCCAAACTATTTTAGTATACAAGTCATATGTTAGCAAAGATATTAGTAAAGCTATGGGTAGTCTTTAGAACAAGTCGCTAGATTTCGTAGAAGCAAAATATTATGAAATTCGAAAATGAGATCAAAAAATAATGCAAAGTACAATAATTTGGTCAAAAAACTTAACTGAACAGCTGATTATCACAGCAAATTATAAGCGCAATAACGTATAAAATACCTGCTCTTATTTTTATACCCTTCACCTGTGGTGTACAAGGTTATATATAGCTTTGTCATTTCGTTTGTAATTTCTACAAATTTCATTTCTGACCCCATAAAGTATATATTTTCTGAAAGCTTATGAATAGAGGAGTCGATTAAGCCCTGACCTGTCCGTGTGTTGGTTGAAATCAACTTTTAGAAGCAACTATATGTTCCTCAGATCTGTGTATTGTATCAATCTCTTGGAAATATTCAGGAATGAATCGCTATTGAAATTCAGCACAATCGCCCCATAACTTTCTGAGATATGAGCAAAAAACCACGATCACCTCGTTTTTTTCACAATTACGACAACAACATTCATATATACTGGTTAGAGTAAACGTGGAATCGAATCCCCGCTGAGCCAAATTTTTTTTATATTTAATTTTATATATTATTTTTATATTTTTTTAATTTTTTTAAAAAAATTTTTAAAAAAATTTTTTTTTATTATTTTTTTTATTTTTAATATATTTTTTTTTGGAAACGTACATACGTAAACTTAATTTATAATTCTGCAATGGGATGTTTTGTATATGTTTGTACGTATTTTAATGAGATGAATGTTGATACAAAAAATTGTTATTGCATGACTACACGTTGTGAAGGGTATATAAGATTCGGCATGGCCGAATATAGCACTGTTACTTGTTCTTATTTTACATTTGTGCTTGAAACAACAAATAAATTTCTTACAATATTATGGAAGAGTATTTAATAAATTTTCTGATTTTTGGAAATTTTAAATTTTTAGTTACAAAGATAAATTAACATACAACTAAAAATGAAAAAAAACCGGCTTCTGTGAGTAAAAAAAACGCTGTACTCGACATTCCAAAAATAACAATTTGGAAAAAACCGTCAGCTGAAACAGTAAAAAACCGGGTTTCCACCGGTTTTAAACCCGAGTCGATCACCCTAATAACTATGCAACTTCTATATATATTCAAAAATCTTTCAGTACTAACACGGTTTTGTAGCTCTCCTGAAAAATTTGATTTTAAGACATACATACGTGGTTGCCCATGAAAACCACAGATTTATTAATTCTATAACTTATTTTCCAAGTATTTAAATATATGTATATGTATTACATATTCATAAAAGAGAGTTTCAGGTGATTTTGATCGGAGTATAGTTTGGCAACATTTGCAAATTGTTAAAATTTGGTCCTTTCGTAAATTCATCACCGAACCGTATTACCTGGGTAAACTTTTTCAACAGAAAATATGATGTTAAGCTATTTGCATACAACTTTCAGCATAAAACTATTTTTATTTTAATCTAAAACAATGCAGTTAAGTATGTATGTATGTATGTATGTTCTACAAAGTTAAAATTAGACGTTCCATAGCCATTAAAATACAAAACAAATGTTAAAACCGAACTTCTGGGCAAAAATCTATTTGTCGCCATAACGTTAGAAACCAATTGCATTTGTTTATATTTTTTGAATGTTTAAGTATTTCTTCTTTTTTTTTTGTTTCTTTTAAATAGATTTCGACAACACTGAAATATACACACATGTATGCAAATATGTGCTCGTACATACACACTAATGTGCATATGTGAACATACATATATGTACATATGTGTATAAAACAAGTCTTAGAAGATGTTGGCTTCTGTTGGTATGGTTTTGTCTGCTTTTTCATTAAAGTGTCTGGATGGTTGGTTGGGTTGTTTGGCTGTCTGCTGTAGAGTATTATTGCTGCTAAATAAATTGTTGACAACTTTCAGTTGAACATTAACCGTTCGTTGTAGCACTAAAGTGGTAGTATTAAGCGGTGAACAGAAACGTTGACAGTTCATCTGTCTCATTAAACTCAAAGTGAAACTTTAAATATTTTGTCATTCAAAAGTAAAGATACGTTATAAAATTATTCAATGTTTTACAAAATAAAAAAATTTATTCTAAATTAAAAAAAAAAAAAAATAATTCTGGTTTAAACAGGTTTTATAAAACAAATAACATTAATATAATTTCGGATTTGTTACAATGTTAACAATAAATTTAGTTGTTTTCTCTTCTCAACAAATGGAATAAATACAATTACGATTTGTTTTAAACAAATTTTTAAACTATCACTACCAATAACCACAACATTCAAAAACAAATTCTTTCATATTTCATACGTACACACAAATCTACAGAAAAAAAGAAATTTTTGTCAAAATATAAACGGTATGTATGAATGTTTTTTTTAACCGTAAAAAAAGTTCAAATCGAATTATTTACACTACGATATCTCTGTCGCTCGTACGCACAACCATAATGTATCTTTAAGATTTTTTTTTTTACTTGTTTTATGGATTTTCATTTGTGAAAGTTAAGTTCAAGGATTTAAAAACAGTCATGGTTTGCAGACAAAATCGGCTGGCTGCAAAATGTTATTAAACGTGCTCGTACTACTACTACGACAACAACGTAGTTAAATATATGTATGTATGTATGTATGAATGTATGCATCTGTGTAAATTTGAAATGCAGTGTTTTGTCAAGGTGAAGGTTAAAAAATATGCAACGGAGGAGGCAATGTTCAATGTATAAATATTCACTTGTACATATGTACCTATACATACAAACATAATTGTACATACCTATGTATACATATAAATATACACATGCTTACTACATACAAACAAAACTTATTAAATAAGTTCGCTCATACATAAATACGAATTCTATGTATGTACATGTATGTAAGTAAACGTAAGCAAGAACCAAAATTAATAAATTTTTAATAATATTTTTCTCATTTCATAGTACATATTATTTTAATAAAAATATTTAATTTTCTTTAGTTTTTTCACTTTAAAAAAAAAAAAAAACTTTAGCACACTTTCGGTTTTATTATTTGTTATAACTGTGTTGTAAACATGTGAATGTTTGTATGAATACATACATATACATACTTGTATGTACATACATTCATATATGTTTATACATACTTTTTGTTTACCATTTTTGATTTGTATGTTTGTTATAAACGAAAGTGTTCTTGTTAACAACAATAAAATAAAATTTAAAATACTAAAGAAAAACATATAGTCAATCATTGCCAACAGAATCTCTCACTTGTATAATAGACTGTTTCTTGTAAAGATTTTTCGAGAATAAAAAAGCTGTAAAAGGTCCTTAACTCGATTAAAATTAAAAAAATATATCGTCGTTGCTCTAACAAATTCAGTTGTTTTTAACTGTGTTTTTAGGAGATACATGGACCACCAATAAAGATTCAAAATAGAACAATAAATCCTTTTTTTTTTTAATTGGAAAATAACCGATTACGTCAGAACAGCGAGGATATGTACTTGCCCTTGAAAGTTTATTTACATTGTATGTAAGCATCGAAACCTTTCACTAACCTTGTACAGCATACAGATGTTTATGAAGAAGAACAATCTGAAAATAATCAAAGATGTTCAATTTAAAGATAGATAATGTAATTGCGTATTAGAGTTGTTGTTGTGTTCGAAAGTTTCTTTTTTTTCTTGACTTTCTATTAAAATTTTATTTGACTAAAGAGAAACGTATTTACTGCGTACATTAACAAAGTTCTAAGCTTATCTCGCGTTATGGTTTTTTTTTATTGACTCCGGTTTTCGGGATATTGCGTTATTTTTTTAATTTTCAATGAAATAGTATAAAGTATCTGCATAACATTCGAATTAGTTTGGAAAAAAATTAGAAATTCCGCATTTGAATAGCCTACATTATTGAATAAATTGATAAGCTTTAAACTGTTTAATTTTCTTCGTCTATGATGTATGTATGTATGTACATATGGCGAAATAACTACATATAAAACGAATCTATTTTCTAGACCTTTATACAAAATGATTTTCCTTATTATCCAACCAAATTTTCAACTAGTACGTCAAAGTAATATTTTATTTTGTATTGCAAATATAAAATCATGCTACGTTGATTAAAATCAAAAACATTACAAAGAAAGTTTATTGCAAAAAGCAATTTAAATAACAATCGAACAATCGAATCGAAACAAATTTTTTTTAGATTCTTAAGAGAAAACCAAGTACCCGTATCCAATTTTTGATATTTGCAGGTAAAAATACAAAAAACAAAATGCTTGTGTTTTTTCATTGGTATGTGTGTTGTCGTTTGTTGATTATATCATTAAACAAAAGTTTTTAAAATGTTCTTTTTTTTTCATTCAAATCGATGCGATTCTCTGATATAGTTGGTTAGTTAGTTATGACAGTTCACTACTCACGATCTGTCAATGGCACCGTTTTGACAAGACCCCATCACTTTCCAGATTCTCTTGGAATAAGTCTAAAAGGGAGGTACTAGATCCACACCATTGCCATGAGGTATCTTGGCAGATCGTTTAGTCTTACGTCAGATATCTAAGAGAGGTTATCATATATATATTTGCTTAGGATCCTGTAAAGAGAAAGTTAAAAACGACTTAAACTTCTCCAAATCGAAACAGCTGCGTCAATTGTAATTCAGGGAAAGTCCGAGTCGACTTGCATATTTCCCTAATATTTTGTGTAGAGAAGTCCTTTCGTCCTCGGCTCGTAAATTGCAATACAAATCTGAGTTGAAAAAAGCGCCATGTATTCTTACAGACAAACCTCAACAAAAGCACAAGCGTTGAGTTAACGCTAACGCTAAAATTGTGTAAAATTATGTATAGTAACGCTCATTTATATTGTTTTGAAAAACTCACTAAATAGAAAGAAAAAAATGGATGTAAAATTGCTAGGTTTTCCAAAAACCCGAAATCCGGTTTTACAAAAAAACAAAAAACCGTTCGATATACCGATTAGAATACTTAAAATCTGATTTCTATATGCACCACAGTAATTTGATAAATCTTGTGCGCAAAAAAAATTTATTGAGTTTTTTCTTATTTTATTTAAGTTTTTCGCAGCCTAACCTCTAGGCCATAATCGGTGACAAACTTCTTCCTAAAAAAAAAAACTTAACAATGTTTTTTACTTAAAATATAAAAACTTATTGTAATAATTTTTTAATATAAAAACAAAAGAATTAAAAATATAATGAATGACAAGAAAATTTAACACAAAATATAAAACCGAACTTACAAAACTTAAGACTAAGATGTACATGAATAGAAAATTGTCATTCAACATACCAGCGCAAGCCAATGCAATGCAAAAAGGAAAAATTATTTAAAGCAAAAATAAAATACATGAGTTAATTAAGGTTCGGAAAGCTCACAACGTTTTCTCCTAAAGAAATCAACATTAACATCGAACTTCTTCAAAATGTTTGACAAACTGTTATAAGTTCGCGCCACTCTCACACAAAATGATCGCTCAAAAATTGAGGTCAAACTTGGTAGGATTAACTGCCTTTAACTGTCATTTTCTATTAGATTTGCAAAATCTTTTTTTATTTTTCTTACAAATATTGCATTTGAACAAATTTGTCCAATTCTTAACCTATAGTAGAAGTTGTACGTCGTAGAGTTGTACACATTTTGTTGATATTTTCTCTATAAAATTTTAATGTGGTCGAATACTTTATTTTTGAAGATTTTATTTTGTCCACAATTCGGATAAAGGTTTATCTTAATCATTAATCATAAGTGTTATATCTTAAGTACAGCTAGATGATTCTAACAGCAGAAAAGATTTCTTTCCATCTTCAGCATCAAATGATGATAATAATAATACTGATATTGTATGTACAGATTAAGAGTCTGATGGAAATGTGCACAAAAAGTCGGTTCTTCAGAGAAGTACCAAAAGGAAATAAAAGGTGGTTTGACCATAATGCACGATGTTTATTATGAATTAGACTTCAACGTCAAGACCAACTTAATTAGACATATCGTTTATTCTATGGAAAACATTTCTGTTGTTCGCAATAGTGTGGCAGAAAAGCCGCCAATTTCGACTCGTCGTCATGCCCAACAATTGAGCATCAGTATTGTCATTGAAAATATGGACCATACTATAGAAGTATGCCACCGAAGCCGTGGCGAGCATTTGGCACACATAATTTTCATAGATCCTTCTATAATAATAAAAAATATTAAGATAATTCTCTCAAAACTTTTTGTTGTATTTACAATGTACATCGTGCGTTTTGGTTGGATCACGCTAGATGTTGAAGAAATACCGAAATATTAAATTTCTTTAAATTATGATCCATTTCAGAACTTAACGTACGTACATACATACATAAATACATACACATATTTACAATTTTTTAAAGCTTCTATATCTATTTCTGGTAATACCTTGTATTTTATTATTTAATAAAAACTAGGTAAATACATATAATGTGCAGACTTAAAAGAATTTTAGTATTTCTTTTTACCCGTGGAGCATTTCAACACTTATGTTGTTTTCTTTTTTGGCGAAAATGTTGCATAATTTTTGCCCTATGCCTTTTTTGTGTTCTCTTCTTAGAAATATTTAATATCCCAGCAAAAAAATCTATGACAAAAAAGTGATTTTGCAGGGGTTCAACTGGTGACGAAGTGATTAAATTTAGGTGAAAACACTAATGATTTTAACATTAGCGTGTCATTGGAGATCATGTGTTTACATGAATATTTTAATGAACTGCACCCCATTCTAATAAGTGCATGGAACTCATGCATATTTGGTGAAAAGCATCGGATATTTCATGAGTTGAATTTGTTTGTTTACATGAATTCTTTAAGATATTTTGCATGATGTTGCATTCAATTTTAATCACATCATTTATGACAAATTATTTAGAAGTTAAGAAGTCATTTAGAATTAATGCTTTTACACAATTGATTTAGAAGTCTTGTAAATGTAATTCGCTTTGCACTACTTCCAAATTTTTTTTGCTGGGATGTATTATAAACGGGTGACAAATTCTTTTGTAATAATGTTGCCATAAAAAATTTTACATGTCTTACCCTGCGTTAAATCAAAGGATTAGAATACTGCCCCCTTTTGTTATGTTATAAATACGTTTATGTAAAAAAGCTAAACATGACTGTTCTATTCTGCTGATTATAAAGGTAGCATTTTGTTAGGGTACAGGTGACCTTTGAAAAGTATTTTACAATAAAAGGACTACATTGTTTGTTAGCGAAGAAAACACCATCTCAGCTACTGGTAACAGTGATTTCTTATAATCTACGATTCCTACGAAAGGTATTTTTTTTTTCCAACTTTGTGTCATTGTGTCGCCTTCTGTCGACACAATTAAAAAAAAATCAAAACCGATATATGAAATAATGTTTCCAAACCAATATGAAAGAATTAAATGCTGCGCGTATATGATAGTGCTAATCTGAAATGACAAATGACTATAAAATAAACTTCGTATTAGAGATCAGTATGTAAAATACTTAACGTGAAATTGTTAACTATTGAAATAGCTAAGAAGTTCAAAATTTTGGTACAATTTCTATTGATTTTTATTTGAGTTAGGGCCTTTTTACTTGTGACCATCGATATATGTATATGTTTGTATGCATTTGCAAATGAATGTTTTTTCTAGAGATATTTTCAATTGCCATTTATTTATTCATACATATGAATATGAATGTATGCGTGCATAAGCTACGATTTACATCAAATATAAATATTTTCATTTTGTATTGTTTCGAATCCAGTTAGAGAAAAAGGCTACATTAGCGTAGCCATCTGGAGCATTAGAACCACATCCACCAACAATAAAGTTCGTTACACCTACTAAATGGTTGTTAAACACTGCTGGACCACCTGAATCTCCGTTGCAAACACCGTTGCCTACTGTATGGCCCAAACATAGCGTAGATGTAGGCACATTTCCAATGCGACGCTTACATTCCGCATTACTAATAGAAACTAATGTATTAAATTGAAGAATCTGCGGTGTAGCACCCGCGGTTTGTAAGCGACCCCAGCCAGTTGTCACAACTTTTGCACCTGGGCTGGGATATTGTTTAGCCAAGGCAATAGGTTGTATGCTTCTACCAAATTCCAAAGACTTTGCCAACTTTACAACTGCGATGTCATTATTAAAATTATTATAACTGGGATGCGTTTTAATTTGAGAGACTCCAACAATTACACCTCCCGAGTTTACATCTATGCTACCCGCACGTACTGTTATTATAGATGCCGGAGTTCTAAAATATTATTTTCATTAACTCAAGAAATTTAATTGGTTTAGCCCTTACGCTTTAATAGTTGTTCCAGAACCTCTAGTAACACAATGCGCAGCAGTGACAATATAATAATTCGATATTATGGATCCTCCACAAATATGAAAATTATATAAACGTAGAGATATTTGGTATGGAAATTGGTTTTCTTTAGCATTTTGGCCTCCAACTATACGTGGCTGAGGAAAATATCTTAGAGGCTTCTGGGTTATAGGAACAAAATTATCATCATTGTCAAGTTTTTCTGCAGCCGCAAAAACAAACCAAAACAAGGAAATAATTAGTTTCATATTGCCCTTCATGCAAAAATTTTAAAATAGAACGAACAGCTTAATGCAACCGATAAGTCATTGCAATTTGCTTATATACTTATTAATTTTTGTAAGTATTTCCAAATACCATATAAATATTAACTTGGCAACTTAATTACCCTTTTTTAGGTCATTAATTATAGATTTGCATTACCCTATTGTCGGCTTTTATTGACTATTGCACGCTTCTGTATTATGTGATTAGGCGTGTAAATGTAGACGTTTAGTTTGCGTTAAATATTATTCTTTTTTTATTAATGCATAAGAAATCTTCTAGTTTATTTTTTTTAAAGACAAAGAGAGTTAATAATCAGGACTATGTTTTGATTAAGAATTTATGAAACATCGCTTTGCTTTTCAATTCTTTAAAAATATCTATTCGTAACTCCAGAAAAAAACTCATTTTGTTTGCATAAATTTAAATTACTAATACGGGTAACACATTAAAAAATCTTTTTTTTATCTCAAAAAAAGAAACATTGATCTTGAATGCTGTCAGATTGATTAATGTACTTGTTGTATTGCAACTACCCAGCAAAACATTCCATTACCAATTAATGGATTAAAATATGAATTGCCAATGTATAGATACTCGTTTCTTATACTCTTAACGCTGCATAATGGAAGATTATCAATTAAAAATTTAATTTAATTTTTGTTTACGACAAAACGTGTATCAAAGTGGAACATCACACACGCATTAAAAGTAACAGCGTTACAAAAATAAAATGCGCCATATTTTTTGTTAAACACTTATTCAAATGTCTGTTTAAATATCTAAAGAGAAATTAAGTTTTTTTTTTTTTTAGATTTAAACTAAGTTTTTTAGAGTTTTATATTAATACGAGAATGTTTTTTTTTTTCGAAATTAAATTTACAAATATGTATGTTTGTATGTTTGGTTTTATACATAAGCATATAAAATAATTCATATGGAACAATGACTTTAGAAGCAGAACTGTTTTGTAAAATGTAAAACATGTAGTCTTCGCAATTAAATACGCATATACATACATATTTAGTACATATGTATGTATTTATGTATGCATTTATGTATGTATGTATTTATGTATGTATGTATGATTATTTTATGTATTTATTATGTTATTTTGTTGTTGCTAGTCAAGACATCGGAATTATTTTTAATCCAGTCAACATGGTAATTAACTCTGGCATATCCGTCTGGGTATATAGTACCACAACCGCTGTAAACAAAGCCTGCAATACCAACCACTTCGCCATTATAAATAGCGGGACCACCGGAATCACCATTGCAAGCACCATTATTGGGACTATGTGCCAAGCAAATTATAGAATTTGAACCCATATCAATTTGATCTTTGCATTCTTTGTTCGAAAGCGCAATTAATTCATTCCACTGAAGCTTTTGTGGCAAATCACCACCTTGCTTTAGACGGCCCCACCCAGAAATTATTACATTTTTTCCGACAGGTACTTCAGTAGTAGGTAGTGAAATTGGTTGAATGTTTTTTGAGATTATGATTGGTCTATCAAGACGTAGAAGAGCAATATCATTTAAAAAGTTGCCATAATCTTCATGAGCAATAACATTAGAAATTCCCATTACAACACCGCCTTGAAAGCGGTCTGTAGTGCCGATACGCACAGTAAAAACACTTGGATCATACCTTAAAGATTATATAAATATATTTATATATAAAACTAAGGTACTTATTTTTAAATTTTGTCAATACGTACGTATAGTAATATCCTTGATTGTCGCTGGTGCCCACACAGTGAGCTGCGGTTAGAATAAAATTCCTTGAAATAATAGAACCTCCACACGAGTGCAAACCGTTGCGCCTCAAAGAAACTTGATGTGGAAATTGTCCGTCATATGCATCTTCACCTCCAACAACACGGTTAAAAGGAGAAGCCTTCGAATAGTAAGCTAAAGAAATGCAAATAAGTATTATTAGTAAAACTTGTGACATTTTTAAAATGTTCAATAAACTGTTATTCGCTTCTTTAAATCACAACTATTTATACATTTCCATTGACAATCTACGTGTATCATTAATTTGTAACATCTATATCTAATCGCGATAGATATCGATGTATAACTGTTGGACAGAAACAAAAGTATGTATCGCCCCATAAAACGTAAAATAACAAATTAACTCATATCATAGATGATTATGGAAAGGATATATAAACGCGAATGGGTTTATATAACATGCCACAGCAGAGGTAAACTCTTTCGAATAAATGAAAAAGCTAAATCTCGAAATGTCCTGCAAAGCAAAATGATAATATGGATTCCAGGCCATTGAGGCATAACCGAAAACGAAGAAGCCGACAAATCATCCAAAATACGATTATTTATGAATGGGGTTAAAAGAAGAGATTAAAGTTCGGGCGATTAAGGAAAAAAAAAATGGAAAAATTCAGCTCTATTTGGGGTAACGAACAAAATATGGGAAGACCCAAATCTTGAGAGATCAAAAGACATTTTGAAAACTAAGTAGACCAACGTTTGAAACATAATCTTTTTCAATGTCCTGACACGAGAATTTTAACGTGGGCACTGTGCCAAACTTGCTACACCTAAGGAATTTGAATTGTAAATTCCAGAGGAATTACATTGAAAAGGCTGGGTTCTTGACTTAGTCGAGACAGTTACGGAATTGGAATTATGGTTTTTTATTAGGCGAATTTCGTTCTTTTAGAGCTCATAAGTAACATGCCAACTAGGCATACGTTTCTTTCAACCAACCTGGCCAAATACCTAATGCAGATTCCGTTTTGCATTGCCACAAAGAATTGTTTTGATTTGGGTTATTTTTTAATATAAACAGAAATTTTAAAACTTTTTGTTAATTTGGGTTTATAGTTAAATAAAATACCTACAGATGGATCTGCTTTTGTAACTAATATGGCGTTTAATTATTGGAAAAGAACCTTAAATTTTTGATTTTGCGTTCAGTGAAATTTGTAATATAAATGAATGATATGCCTCCCGTTTCCTATTATCATTAAATTGTGTGTAATATTATTATTTTAGATAAAATATTAAAATACTGGTCATAGTGGAAACGTAGCTGGTTTCGAGATTGCATTTTACTCGGCTAATAACGTATTAATATTCTCATCTGATTTTATGTTGTTTTGCATTTTAGGTAACGATATGGACATTTGTGCATAAATAATTTTAAAGGAATTCAAGTAGGAGTGTAGCCATGGTGCATAATACAAACCTCAAAATGTTAAACACGAAATCCCGGAAATAATCATGATTGTGTACTGTTTTGATGCAAAATTAGATTTTGTTTTTATTTAAAAGATTTTGATTAGAAAAAGCATTTAATTAAATGCTTTTAATTTAAATTAAAATTTTTCTATATTTTCTTTTCTTGCGACAAAATAATGATACAATTTTTTATTTATTATCAAATATTTGAAGCAAAAAATGAATCTTCTAAAATTATGACATTGAGTTGTGGCGCAATAATAATAAATTAAGAATTTTTAATTAAATTCACTGCATTTGGTTTTATTTATTTATTGTTTAACAATGTTTTATTTCAAACTCGCTGCCCGGTACGTGCTTCGCTACGTATCAAGTGAAATAATAAAAAAAATTTAATTGGAACATCAAATTCATTTATTAAAAAAAAAAATATTTTAAACTCCCCCTAAATTCCAAAATTTCGAAAAAGTACAAAAATTCATTATAGATTGTTTTAAGGAGAGTAAAACAACGTTTTTACTTTTTTCCTATTGCTATCCCTCTCAAAGATAAATGCTGTTCAAAAAAGTACCAAAATTCAGTTTTTACCCGTTTTATCCTCTTGAAACTCAAAATTTCCAAAAAGTACCAGACACCTATCCAATTATTTTTAATAGGCTCTTTGGGCCTTTCTGAATTTTAGTGATAGTGATAAGCCCGGAGATACTGAGTTACCGATTTTACCCCTTTTTACCCGTAAACCGCTCGACGGATTTTGTGCAAACTTCACATAAACCATCTACTAAATAGTCCGAACAAAGCCTAAACATTTGGTTCGGATAGGTGAGCCCGTTCTTGAAATACATATACAATTACAACGAAATGTGGCATTGACTTTTAAATAAAAAGATATATGAGTGCAATATCCATGCATTCAATTTAATTCAAAGCAATATCAATACAAATATGTGCCCTAAAATATGAAAGTAAGCTAAGTCATATATTTTTTGCTTCGAAATATTTTATTGTGTAACATTTAAATTTTTAATTTAATTAATCTCATTTAATGAAGATTTGTTATGAATGTGAAATTTTGTCTGTATCTCATACGAATATGTTGTTATCAGAGGTTTTAAAAATTAACTGAATGGCATAACCAGAAATAAAACAATAATTTAGGTAAAGTAATTCATGAATAATTTTTAATTACAAATAAAAATTAATCCACTTTTATTAAAATTGTAAAGTTCATAAAGTGTTTTTTTTTTTTTTTTTGTAAAACTTAAGAAGAACTGATTTATATATAATTTTGTACCGTTAATATTCTAGTGGTGGTCGTATAGTAGAACAAATAATTCAATAGTTCCATGAATTCTTAGTCCTTCTCTTTTAGGTGGAAGATCTCAAATGTTAAATTCAGAGTCATCTAAAGCCCTTTTACAAAACATCTTATATTGTTAATTTTTCAGGAATCTCATTTTTTCGGATACTGAACTTGATGACACAATTAATACTTAATTAAAATAATTACAAATTTTATTTTTAAAAGTGACTTTGCTAATTACATAAATTTATTTTAAAAATGATAGCAATTTTATTGAATTTTTTAAAACTATTAAACTATTTCAGTTGCATTTTTTTCAATATTTTTTTTATTAAAACTTTTAATTTGTATTAAATTAATAGTAAGTTGATAATTGAAGCAAAATCAAATAAATTTGTGATTAATATATTGGAAATTTTGCAAATTTTACTTCGTAAGAACTAAACTGCATAGATGTTCGTATAAAATAAGAGCAAAAGTATTTCATATAATGAAAACATGTGTAACATAATATAAATGCTCACAAAATTATTTTTGATTGATTTTAATAATTAACACTAAACGAATTCCATTTTACGTGAAAATAAAAACCATTTCAAGTAATATGGTGTAAGGGAATGTAATTTTGGTAAATATAGGGCTAATCAGAATTTTTCATAGAATAGAAAAGGCTTAGGGTGGGTTTTAAAAACAATGAGGCGAACACCATCAAGTACCTCATTCACATTAAAATCATCTTACTTTTTCTCTTAATAATGGTTGTTTTATTTATTTTTATTTATTTTTTTATTTTTGGCAATCGGAAAATATATGCTACTTATATTTTATTCCTATCGTAAAGAACCCGAGGCGACTTTAGATAAGAGATGATCCCCCCAATATCCTTGAGCACGGCCGGAATAAAAAGTAGCAGAATTTTATCTTAAGATTAGACTGAAAACAGAAAACAGGTTCGTTACAGAAACAGATGACATAATTTTATTCTATTTTCTGACTTTGACTACTTTCACAAACAAGGGCTCATATGTCTACACAGAAATGATTGTAAAATACATTTAAAACAACAAATTTTCTTTAAAGCTATCAATCTGTCTGCAAGACAAACCCAAGGCAGAACAATTTGTATTTGTGGTGAAAAAAACACTTCTTTAATAATTAGCGGCTTAAAAAAACACGGCTGACCAAATTTAAGACACAGTAAATGACAACTTAATTTGGGTTTTAACTCTTTTTAAAAAGTGCTTTCGGAATTTTTATACACAAATGTCTATATGAAAAAATGTGTTTCCCATTATGTGCATACATTGCGATGGTCACAAAGTGGAAAGGACTTAACTAAAAAAAAATTGTCACTTAACAGCAGTAGGTATAAACGTAATATAAACTGTATAATCAGAATGTAACTCCTTTTGTGGAACAGCTTTTAAAACTGTTATGTTTGTGTGAAATGTATTGGATTTACTGAAAAACTCAATGTCGTAAAAAATACGAATTATGATCATTTTTTTGTGTCCATCGATATATATGTCGAATTCGGGTGCACCGGTGGACTAGTCAGTACTGGACTAGTCAGTAGTTTGGGGGTTGCGGGTTCGATTCCCGCTAAAGACTCTGGACTGGTCTGTTTCTATTCTTATTCTTGTCTTTATTCTATATTAAGGCGTCACAATGGACCGTAAAGGTCTCCGGGTGAGGGTGTAAGAGTAACTTTGCACCAGCTTTACTTACCTATAGTTATATACCCGCGCGTTGGTCTGTGAGACCGACAAAACGCTTTTACGTAAATATTTTTTGCAGACTAATATGTTAACGGCTGAAAATCAATAAAATTACTGAATATTAATTTAATGAATAACTTTATTTTTTTTTATTATATCATCGAGTTTAAATTAAAATCCTTTTTTTAAAGCTTTGTTTTAAAAAACTAGTATTTCATCTAGTTCAAACTTTCGGTCTGTGAGACCGTGCGCGAGTATATGTGTTACAAAAATTGGCGCGGGTATAGAAAGGTTAATAAACATTCCTTATCCTAATTTCACTTATTTTTTTACTGGTTTATTTTATATGTAAATATGTATTTGTATTAAAAAATATTAATTATATTTTCTTTGGAATTTTATTCATATTTCTTTGTCATATTTTTTATACATTATTATCGTTATATTTTTCAATTGAAATATATTCAATTTAATTTTTATACATATATGTACATATAAAAACTATCAAAAATATATTTTTCAATATTTTATTGTTCTGTTTAAAAGAAAATATAAAATCAATTATTTAAAATAGAAAAAAGGAAACTTAAGTCAAATTATTAATTTGGACAAATACGTATCTATATTTTGAATTGTGAATTATTTGAGATTGTGTAATCAAACAATTAATTCTATGTCGAATTCTGTCAACGAAATTCCATTGAAACTAAAAGTTAAAAGGAATTGGCAAAAGAAAAGAATTGTCCGTTACCTACAGTGGCACACAGTCCGAAGCAAGGTATATACCAAATACCTGATGGAGAAGATTCTAGAACAGTTTATATACATTTTATTACAAACAGCTTATTTTTTTATTTAAAGAGTTGTGCTTAATGTTAAAAAATAATTACACAAAATAATTAACACATTGATTTCATATTTATAATTTAGATATGTATATTTGTCGTGCTCACTCTTTATGTTAAAAAATGTATTTATTATTTAAGTTTGCTACATATTTTTAAAAAAAGTTGTTTAAAGATGAAAGCGTTTTTAACCAAATTACTCAAATGTTTTTGTATTTGTTGGAAAACTAATCTAATATAAACAAAATAATAAAATAATAAAATAAGTGCAAATGGGAGAATTACTTGTTAATTATATTTTTTTTATTATTTTTTAGCGAGAGTTATTTATTTTCTTGTTGTAAGAAATTTTTAAATATGTAACAACCGGTTAACGAATTTCAAACAAGTGATTTCCTACAATTATAAAATTTATAGTGTTCTAATCTACGTATTTACTTTGTTTTGTAACCTTTTTACACATTTTTATATTTTGGCAACACTCAACAAAAACGTACTTGAGTTTTTTTCTTTTTTTTTTTTAATATTAATAAAAACGATAATCTGCAAAATGTAGAAAATAAATATTCGGCCTTACGACAAGAGTTATGGAAAACTTAGTTTTTGTGAAATTCGATTATTGTTCAAATGATTTTATTGCATGATGTTTTTCTAAGTAAGAATAGAAAACATTTAGCAGGATGTTTTAACATACAAACATACATACATATGTATGTAAGTATGTATGAATATGTGTATGCATATGCTTGTATATTAATATGTTGAACATATTTTTTCAGTTTAAAAAGTAAAATAAAATTAAAACTAGGATAAATCTATTAGATATCAAGATTAATCTTAATGATAATTTTAATTCAAATTTTATTGTAATCAAGACAACAACAGTTTTTATGTAAATTCGACAATCGATATTATAATAATCATTGTACACTATAAACAGAATGGCTCAAGCTGAATTAAATCCTATATTTACCCAGTGGCGAATGTCATGATGATTCATTGTGAAAAATGCTGACAATGTTAAATCATCCATGACAGATGCTGAATTTTCTTTGGCGTCATACATGAATTTTTTAAGCAATTGTCCAAAACATCATAGATGACCCGAATTGATTTTGTCCGGTAAGCGTCCGAGTATTAGCGAGTTCTAACAGACAATATCATCGATTATCAGATATGACTTTTTATGTAATACGTCGCCATTCTAGAGATTCGTAGCGGACAAAATCACTTTGTTTCCTCTGTGAATTTGTCTTTTATATGTCGCTTTAACAGAGACTATTAAGGACTTTCTGACTAACGTTTCATACATGAATTTTTATGCTATGGATTTTAATCCCAGAGAACCGTACAGAGAAACCAATTTTATGCATTGTGAATATTTAAAAATTTTTATTAAAAAAAAGTTAAGGCACTCATTAATTCTGTAAATTTCAATATTGTTCAAAATAATATAAGAAATAAAATAATATAATAAAAAAGTAACTTAAAAAAAATCAGACATTAATATTGCATTTTTTAATTATAATAATCATAGAGTAATAAGTTTTAAAAGAGTTGTAAAAAAATAATTTATGAATTGCTAAATAATTGTTTAAGTCATTTGAGTTTCTTGGCTGTCCACATATATCTTGGATTCATTTTTCTAGAGTGGCGTTTAGCGTCCCTATTTTTTACTTTTTTAATAGCCGTGCGTAAGTAGCAAAGGAATTTTCCAAAAGACTGGAAGCTTGTACATTCTTTTTAAATAAAAATATAAAAGAATTATTTACGCTACGTACAGAACTTGATATCTAATAAAACTTATTTTTAATTTAATATTTAATAGCACTAACCTTTTAAAGCTGTTATTAGATTCGATTACAACTTCAGGGCTTTCTTGCCTTTTGTGCCATCATAATTGTATTGGGAAATTAAATTCGAGTCGAAAATTCTTTCTAAGTTTCTGGCCAAATCGTCACAAAGTAATCGGCGGATAGATATCACCTTTAATAATTAAAATTAACCAACCACTATTCACTGAGAACTTTACTAAACTAACGAAATGAAACATTTAACCTTGAATTGAAATTACAAAAAGCACAAAAAACAATTTAAGAAGAAAAAAGAACAGTTATATTTTTTCAAAGGGTTACGCACAGCAGACAAACTCGCCTTTAAATCCACTCATAACAGACAATGTTGCCTAGTTTCAATATTTTTCAATGCAAAAGAAAAAAAATCTTTAATAATGCGTTATTTATTTTTCTTTAACTATTGACGAATACTTGTAGCAGACAAACTCTAGCAGAGTTCTTCTTTGTGTCGAATAATAACAGACAATGTCGATTACTTTCTACTTACTTTTATACTGTGTATCTATAGTGAAGATGTCATAGAAATTACGCCTTGAGATCTAGTTTGTAAAAATGAATCATAAATGAAAATGTCACTATGACAAAGTGGCTCAAAAAACGCCACCGGGTATGTATGGATGTGTGTATGTATTTAGTTTTAGAAATTTTACATTCCTAAGTGCATACATACATACCTGTGGACCTTTGACAATTTTTGATTATTTTTTTAAAAAATATATCTTTTAAAATTGATAAACTTGAAAATTATTTAATTCCGACTTAAAAAGTGTTTTTTTTTTTTTAAATTCTACGGGTATGCACTTATATGTATGTGATGTGATTCGGTGAATTAATTTGTATAAAATGAATTTTAAATTATGTATAATTAGCAGGTGTAAAAATAGAAATATGTGTGTAAATCTACGATTTACAAATCTGAATGTTGTTTGATCCAATCGATATGGTAGAATACTTTCGCATAACCATCTGGATTTTTCGTACCACAACCACCTATAACAAATCCTGCAACACCCACCAATTCACTATTGAAGGTAGCTGGCCCGCCCGAGTCTCCCTTACAAGCACCGTTGTCCTCTTGATGGGCCAAACATATTAGTGCATCAGATGACATGAATATGGATGTAAGACATTTAAATTTTGAAATTGATTTCAAAATATTCCACCTAAGTTCGATGGGACTATCACCGTCGTCGGTCTTCTCACGTCCCCAGCCAGATATAACAACATTGCTACCAACAGGAACTTCCGAAGATGCTAAGGCTATCGGTTGAATGTTATCAGAATATACCAGACTAGAATCCAGCTTCAATAAGGCTATATCATTAAAAAAGTTTCTATAGTTTTCATGTACTGTAATATTGATGATTTGTTTGACGATGCCACCCTTTAAGCGATTCGTGGAACCAGCACGAATTGTGAGCAAACTGGGATCGAATACATGGTACATGTCATTTTCGTCTTCAGCACCTGTGCAATGTGCTGCGGTTAAAATGTAAATGCGTGTTATTATGGAACCTCCGCAAATGTGTGAGCCACTATGTCTTAAAGAAATTTGAAACGGAAATTGTCTTCCAACAGCTTCCTTCCCACCAACAATACGACCACTTGACTGAGCTCTGCTTAAGACCAACATCATCAAAGTGAAACCTATAACGATTGTTAATCTACCCATGTTGTTAAACTGCCTTTTAACCCTAATCGATATTGGCTTTATATATGAGGAATTATGAACCAGCCAATAATGTTAATCTAAGTAATAGAAGGTTACAAATTTTACGAAACTAAAAATTCCCAAATTTTGTTTCGATTTTTCTACGTGCAACAACTAACCAGGTTTATAAATCAAACACCTCCTCATTTTTTTTTTATTAATTAAAAGTTTTGATAAAACGATTTTATGTGTATGTACACGAAAGAGTACTAAATCAAATAGTTAAAAATATTTATTGGAATAATCCTATAGATAATACGATTAAATTTATGTCTTGACTATAATGTTATCAATTCGATAAGATAGACATTAGAGCCACCATATTTCTTTATTATAAGTAGAACTCCCAAAATATATAATTATAAATAAAAAAAATACACGTTTAAATAATAGGGTAACCGATTTCAAAGTAATGGGTAATGTTTTGATTATTGGTACATTATAAAATAAGAACTACCCAGCAGAAAAATTGTACTCGAGTTCAATGTTAATAACATTTTTCATGACTTCTAATTCATAAGTGCACAAGGAGGTATGAAGAATGCCTTCTCCAAATACAAAATTGAAAGTAAGCCTTTAGTGATGTGCTTCAAAATACATGCAAATGCATGCAAAAAGAAATTCAACAAGTAAGAGCACTATATTCGGCTGTGCCGAATCTTTTATACCCACCACCAATTTTGTGTACATTTAAAGCACAATATTTATTATTTTGTCAATCGCTATAGAATAGTCTCTTTATAATAAAATATGTATCACTTTCTTTGTAGAGGGTGGTCAAATTTTAAGGGCCCATGTTGAAGGTGAACCACACCTAAACTTCAACTTTTTTCTTGCATTTCATTTGACATTTCTCAATCTCAGACTAACTCAATTTGAACCGTGGAAAGATACGCAATCGAGAGACGCTTTTAAATATTAAAGATTTTTATAAAAATGGGCGTTCAAATCAAAATGCATTTTGTGCACTTTGTGATTATTTTGGTCAACAAAATCGTTCGAATTCGTCCACAATCGTGAGAATTGTAAAAAATATTTAAATGTCTGCAAAGCAGGTCTGTATGAAATGTGAAAACATCTGTGAATGCCATCTTAGTTCGTTGAATGGGAAACATTGCATTTTTTCACGGTAACGTGGCAAAAGAGCAAGCAACCTCGACTCATCAACGTGCCCAACAATTGAGCATCAACAGTGTCATTGAAAATATGGACTATCGGATCGAGGTGTGCCGCCCAGGTTGGGGGGGGCCATTTGGCCGATATTTTGTTCCATACATAATTGAAGCATACAAATATTATCATTATAAAAATAAATGATAATAATTTTATAATAATTTTATTCAAAATCAACATAGTCCCTTAAAATTAAACCACCCATTATAACTTCGGTATGCTAGTAAAATGTTTTCGTAAATTTAGTCTTTCAATGAAAGTGGCCGTTAAAATACGCGTGTCAATAAAGTTTCTGCTAATAAACATAACTTAGATATTTCAATATAGTCCTTTAGTATTCCAAAATCTTTATTCATAGAGAATTTACATGAATTTAAGAGGAAAGTTTTATCTACGAAATAGTGCTAATTTATATTTGTTATCTTATGTTCTCCTGAAGTTATGCTCTATTAAAAATGGGAATTTAGGAAAATTTTGACATAAGTAAAAAAAAATTATCTCTAAACATCATAAACAATTTATATTCATGTACTAATGGCTAACAAATTTTAAAATTATACAAAACTTATTTCGTTTGAAAATCTTTTAAAAGCAAAATGTTATAGCAGTTTAAAAATCAAAATCTTACTAATAAATTTCCCGTTTTAGCAAAATGCTGAGAATGTATATTTTGAATCACCGTGTGATAATAATATAAAAATATGTATCACTTTCTTTGTAAATGTTGGCTTAATTGTAAGGGCCAATTTTAGAAAGTCTGTGAATGCCTTCTTAGTTCATTGAATGGGAACCACTGCTGGTTTTTGCGATAGTGTGGCAAAAGAGCAGTCAACCTCTACTTATCATCATGCCCAACAATTGAGCATCAACATTGTCATTGAAAATTTGGACTATCAGATAGAGGAGTGGCGCCAAGGATGGGGGGGGGGCCATTTGGCCGATATTTTGTTAAATGCATAATTGAACCATACAAATATTATCATTATAAAAATAAATGATAATAATTTCTTTAATAATTTGTGTTTTATTTAAAAACAACATCAGCCCTTAAAATTTAACCACCCTTTATAACTTCGATATGCTACTAAAATGCTTTTGTCAATGTAGTCTTTCAATGAAAGTGGGCGTTAAAGTAGGCGTGTCAATAGAGTTTCTGCTAATAAATACAACTTAAATATTTCAATATAGTCCTTTATTTTCCCAAAAACTTTGTCAATAGAGAAATTACATGAATTTAAGATAAACCGTTATATGGGAGGTAGGCGTTAAAGTGGGCGTGTCAGCTAAACTTTTTGGCACAACAATTACATTGATTAGAAGGATATACGTAGCAAATTTGATCATCATACCTCTAATTTTAACGGTTTTATGAGCTTTTAAATTTCATTAACGGTAGATAACTTGAAAAGTGGGCGTTATAGTAGGCGTGTCAAAGTTATTTTTGCGAATGAGTACAACTTAGGTGTTTTAATATAGCCCTTTATTATTCCAAAATCTATATTAATAGAGAAATTTTATGAATTTTTGGTAAAACGTTATATAGGAGGTGGGCGTAAAAGTGGGCGTGGCACCTTAATTTTCTGGCACAGTAATGATATTGCCCAGAGGGTTATACGTAGCAAATTTTATCATCATACCTCTAATTTTGGCGGTTTTATGAGCTTTTAAATTTCATTAACGGTAGATAACGTGAAAAGTGGGCGTTATAGTAGGCGTGTCAAAGTTATTTTTGCGAATGAGTACAACTTAGGTGTTTCAATATAGCCCCTTATAATTCCAAAATCTTTATTAATAGAGAAATTATATGAATTTTGGGTAAAACGTTATATGGGAGGTGGGCGTAAAAGTGGGCGTGGCACCTTAATTTTCTGGCACAGTAATTACATTGCCTAGGGGGATATACGTAGCAAATTTGATCATCATACCTCGAATTTTGGCGGTTTTATGAGCTTTTAAATTTCATTAACGGTAGATAACGTGAAAAGTGGGCGTTATAGTAGGCGTGTCAAAGTTATTTTTGCGAATGAGTACAACTTAGGTGTTTCAATATAGCCCTTTATTATTCCAAAATCTTTATTAATAGAGAAATTATATGAATTTTAGGTAAAACGTTATATGGGAGGTGGGCGTAAAAGTGGGCGTGGCACATTGATTTTCCGTTACAAAAAAGCGTCTCACCAAAAACCAAAGTGTGCAAAATTTCAGAGTCGTACATTAAGTTTTGTTGCTTTTATGACGTTTTTGTTTTTAAATATACCGAAAAATACACTGTGCGGTATAAATTTTCGTACATTTTGATCGATAACTCGTCTCCTAATACATAGATTTAGATGATTTTCGGGGGACAATATTATTTTTACTCAGGAAATATATATTCGAAGTTTCATGAGTCTACGTTAATGCATTTGGACACAATTCCGTTTTATTCGATGTTTGAAGGACACGGTTTTTTCGACCTACTCTTGCTTTTCGAGCTATAACTCTCTTCCTAATACTCCGATTTAGCCCATTTTCAATACCAAACAAACCTTGTCTATAAGAAAGATTCTGGCAAAATTTGAGCCCCCTAGCTTTTTCGGTGCGACCTCTATCGTGCTTTCAACAGACGGACAGACGGACGGACATAGCTAGATCGTCATCAAATCAAACCCTGATTCAGAATATATATACTTTATGGGGTCTAAAATGGATATTTCGATGTGTTACAAACGGAATGACAAAATGAATATACCCCCACCATTTTTTTGGTGGCGGGTATAAAAATTTAACTTAAATTGAGTGAAATTTTATTAATATATTCATATAAACACATGCTCTCCAATGACACTTTAATGTTAAAATAATGCATGTTTCACCTAAATTGAACCACTTTATCATTGGTGCAACTCGTGCATTCACTACTTCTTTTGCATATCTTTTTTTGCTCGGTAGTTTTACAGTCAATTAAAATTTTGTGGAGCATTGAAAAAACATCATCATTTCGAGTTTCTTTATAAAAAAGTAAAACCTTCATAACGCTTTGTTTACACTACACGGTGTCTTTCATTAACAGATATCACATCAAAAAAGAAACAAATAAATTAATTTAGTTTAGCTGAAAAACAAATTAAATATTGAATAAAACATTTTTCTCAAAAGACCGTGTAATTGAAATTCCTGGGCACATATCCAAGTCTTACAGCGAGCTATAAGATATATTTTATCGCATCAAAAAGCATCTACTAAATTTCTAAAATAAATTGTTTTTATTTGTTGTTTGTTTGTTTGTTTGTTTGTTTGTTTGTTCTTCTTCTCTCCTGAAATATTTGAAATAAGTTGTTTTCTTAAAAGTTGACAGAATATATATTTCGTAAATATTTTGTAGAAGTTTTTGCATGGAGAAACCCTAATATCATTGGCGTAGCTACAATTTTTTTCTTGGGTTGGCAAAAGCTTAAAAACGTTTTTCTTGGCAAAAGCTTAAACTGAGTGAATTTTATATGTGTCTTAAATGCAAATAGCAAATTTTTTTTAAATTCTTTATTGCACCTCCCAGAATGGTCTAGTTACGCGTATGCCTAAGATAAAGCCTTAAGGCATCAACACCCAGATACATATATATTATGTGTGTATTACGTTAGTTAAATAATAACTTCAAGGCTATAAGTAGATATGCAGGGTATTTGGTGGTTTTTATTTCAGTTCGTTTAAGGTCGTCGAAAGAACAATGACATATTTGACTTTTTTATTGTTGTTAAGTGTTGTATTGGGTGTTGTACGGCCTAGTCTGACACAAAAGCGAGTGGTAGGTGGACACGATGCAGAGTCGAAACAATTTCCTCATCAAGTTTCTCTGCGTCGTGATCATAATCATATTTGTGGAGGATCAATCGTAAGCAGTAAGTATGTATTAACTGCGGCCCATTGCGTAGTTATTGAAGGAACTGAAGCGTAAGTTGTAATCTTGAATAAAACTAAAGGAACATTTTATTTTTTTTTCATATATATGTTTGTTATTCGCTTTAGTTATCCGGCTGATCGCTTCTCTATTCGCGTTGGTAGTCTTAATCGAATTGCCGGTGGCAGAATCGTACCTGTGAAACGTGTTGTAGTACATCCTGGTTATGTCATCTACAATGATTTAGCACTTTTGGAATTACAAGAGGAGCTGGTATTTTCAGAGACTATAAAAGCAATTGATTTGTACGACAATGAAGTTCCCCCAAATTCAAATGTGTTGATATCTGGCTGGGGTTTAACCGAACATGCCGGCGCAAATTTGCCAATTTATCTTCAGTGGTACAATGTTAGTTCATTATCTAAAATAGGTTGTGCAACGAAAATCGGATTCTATAATGACGCGTTAATCTGTTTCCAGCATCCAGCTGGTGCTGGTGCATGCAATGGTGATTCCGGCGGTCCTGCCACATATAATAACAAACTAGTTGGTGTTGCTGGCTTTGTAGTTATAAAATGTGGTTCCTCTAGACCTGACGGCTATGCAAAAGTTTCTTATAACAGTAACTGGATCAGTGAAAATATGATTTAAGTTTAGTAACATATATCGTACTTATGTACGATTATGTATGAAATGTAAGAAGGTTTTTGTTAATAGAGACAGAGTAATTTAAATATAAATAAAACAGCAAAAATAGTGAAACATATCCATCCAATTGACTTTATTAATGAGACAAATGCATGACATTAATGTTTAAGAATAATTTCGAGCATGTGTCACAATGGCTAGCGCGTACATATTGTAACCCAGAGGTCTAGTTTTCACACGCCCTTCGCAGTAATTCGGGCCGTATTTCGGCAATAATGCGCCGTATGTATGTTCAAACTTCTAAATGCTTTATCGTATGTATTGCGTGCTGTATGGCATGTAACACCAAAAAACTGATGCGTGGATGAACTCAACACACATGCCTTCGTATTGGGGCACGCAAAAGTTAATAAGCATATCTATATGATCTCTGATATTTGTCAAGACATGGACGAATATTACCACCGGATATAAAAGATTACCGAACAGTGAGTTGTTCTCCAAATTGTTTAAAAAATGAATTTATTTTTATTATAGCTCCAAACGTGGCAATTTCATTTATCATCACTGAATAAAATTGAATTGTCGAATGATAACATGATGCATGATTTTTCTATTAACTTTAAAAGTTTTCGTTTCTTTTAGTTCCTTAATTTTTATTGATTAGGTTTTAATTTAAAAAATCAATTTTATTTGCAGTATTTGAGAAGTTTCAAGGCATATTTATTCACCAGGTTGTTATAATTCGTCAGTTGATTATTATAATCTTCAGCTGTGTTGCCAAGGGCATATATAACTTCGTCATTCCGCTTGTAGTTTTTACAATATTAATTTTTCTTATCAATTATATATTTTCTGAAAGCTTATGACAAGGGATGTCGACTTGCCTTTAAAACCCCTATTTAAATCCAACACGATCGCCCCATAACTTTCCCATATTTTTATCATGAAAATCAACATTTTTCAGCCCTAGATTAATTTACAAAGACTTTTGCTACTATTTATAGGAACGATATGCCTCCACATATGAATATTCTTAAACATTTTTCAATCAATCCGTTGTACATATGTATATGTAAATGTATATTATTTCAAGGAATTAAGGCTAATAATGAAATTTTTGACATACTAAAGACACCAGAATACAAAACATAGCCTTGAAAATTACTGCCGAGAAAAACTGACAAATCGATTTGAAACTGACTGAGACATTAACACAAACAAACAAATGCTTCGGTGTTTTACGCAAAATTTATAAACGAAAATTAAATTTGTTCAGCCAAGATTTCCTCCACTACAAAATGGCGAACAATTGATGTATGGAGGATATATGGGTCAAATATAGTAAGTACGAGTTTTCCGCCTTCAATTCTCAAAATATGAGTAACATGATCAGTAGAACACAGTAAAATATGAAAAAGTGAAAATACAACAACAACAACGGATAATTTTTGTTTTTTCTTAACCAATCAATATGGGCATCAAATAAAAGAGCTTGCCTACTATAATACAGCCAACTATATAAAAATCAAAGATGGCGCCGGAAAATAGATTAAGACATTAAATCTAAGCTAAGCCGCGATGCGGTCACTCTACCTTCTTGATGGTTAATATGGCGTTCTTATTTATTTTAAACTTTAGCTATCGAACTCAAATAAAAAACATCTCTATTCTCTCATTTATTTCAAATGTTAAACTTCATACATCTATATATATAAAAGTGAAACTCTGTGTGTGTGTGTGTGTGTGTGTGTGTGTGTGTGTGTTAGCTATAGACTCTGAAACTGTAAAACCGATCGGGCTCAAACTTTGGTAAGTTGTTGTACACATACCGGGGAGTGTTTATGGATGAAAAAAAGTGGGCGGGGCCACGCCCATAAAAAATTAGTTATCAGTTTTAGCTACTTGCACTTGACCGATTTTTCTGAAACTTTGCACACATATCGAGCTGTCATGACTAAATAATTTCGTGATAAGAAAAGTGGGCGGGGCCACGCCCCTAAAAAAGTTTTAATTTTGAGGTACTTGCACTGGACCGATTTTTCTGAAACTTTGCACACATATTGAGCTGTCGTGACTTTATAATTTTGTGATTAAAAAAGTGGGCAGGGCCACGCCCATAAAAAAAGGCTATAATTTTGAGGTACTTGCACCAGACTGATTTTTCTGAAACTTTGCACACATATTGAGCTGTCATGACTAAATAATTTCGTGATTAGAAAAGTGGGAAGTGCCACGCCCATAAAAAAAAAGTATCATTTTGAAGTACTTGCACTAGACCGATTATTCTGAAACTTTGCACACATATTAACCTGTCATGACTTTATAATTTCGTGATTAAAAAAGTAGGCGGGGCCACGCCCATAAAAACAATTATAATTTTGAGGTACTTGCACTGGTCCAATTCTTCTAAAACTTTGCACACATATTGAGCTGTTATGACTTTACAATTTCGTGATTAGAAAAGTGGGCAATGCCACGCCCATAGCAAAAAATAATAATAATTTTTAGGTTTTTGCACTTGATATTCAATTAAAATTTAGAATGCATTGCGATTCATTAAGGGGCGTAGCAACGCGCGCCGGGTTTGGCTAGTACAAAATATAAACCAAAAAAATTTACTCTGAACTGCGGTTGCCTGATAAATAAATGTGGCATGAAAAAGTTTTTTTACTTTTATAATTATGTTAAGAACTATTAAAAAAAAAATTAATTTTCAAATTTTTTTTCATAAATGGTATTTGACAGAGAACATTACAGCAAATGCGACGTTGTTTATATCTGTATTAATATGCCTGCCTTGCTTAACACGGTTTGTTTTTGTTTTTTTTTAAGAAATTTCTTTATTACAAATTAAATAGATACTAACGGTCTAATTCATAAAAATTAGAACAGCTCTATAAGAGATTTATAAATCGAGTTTCCATAGAAAACCAGTTTAACAAACTCTTTATAAGCCTTTAATAATTTTTATGGATACGGTAGTAGTTTTTTTAATTTTAACATTACAATTTATTGTCCAATATGTTTTGTATCCATGAAGCAAAATAAACTATATTGGTAAAAATATCAGGGTAGCGAGAACCACAAGCACCAACAACAAAACTGCTGACGCCAATCAGTTTATTTTTAAAGACTGCTCCATTGCCACCATCACCGTTACAACTTCCCTCCTTTAAACTATGAGCTAAGCATATATTTGATATATCCTTTTCACTAAAAGCATCTTTGCATACTGTTTCGTCCGCAATAGAGAACGTCATTGAATGAAGTTTATGGGAAGATACATTAGAGGATTGTTCACCCCAACCAGCCACCTTCACCAAGTCACCAGTCATAGGTTCATCCCTAGAGGACGTAGCTATGTTAATCATAGTAATACGATCCGACCATTCCAACATACTTTTTAATTTCAAAATAGCAATGTTATTTTTAACACCAGCATAGTTTGGATGTACAATAATTTCAGAAACATAATACAGTTTGCCACCTGAAAATTGATTGGTACTTCCGACGCGTACTGCTAAGCGTCTTGATGCAACTCTTAAAAGAGGAAACAAAAACAAGATGATTTCTTAGGTGTACTTACAAACAAACATACACACATATCGAGGGTCACAAGAAGAAAGGCCATAACTCGTGTATGGTACGAAATTGTGTTTTTCAGTGATACCATTACATATCACACACATATGTATACCTCGACACCACAACTGAATGCAATAGTATCAAAACTAACAGTTTTACGAGCAGTTTAAAGAAAGATATTACACTATAATAATACAGTTCGTATAACGTTTTTGCCTTCTTCTGTAAAATTGTTGAGTTAGGGCCTTTCTACCTGTGACCAACGATATATCAATATCAAAAAGTCATTTACATGTTATCATCTTCCATTACACAATGAGCCGCCGTTAAAATTGAATCGCCGCCAACAATGGAACCACCACAAATATGTGCGCCATCTTTTCTTACAGAAGCCACAAAGGGAAAACTTATTTTATCGGCTTCTTCTCCACCCCAAATCCGTTGTGTTGGTTGTGCTAATGTGAAAACGAAGCAAAATCCAACAAAAGAAATAATCAAACGTACTAACGCCATCGTGACTTGCTTTAAACTAATGTGAAATTGGCTAAAAAGTTGTCGATTAAAAAAAAACACGATAACGCGATCTACTGATATTTAAAAAATAAAACACTTATCAACAATAGGGTTTTTGTCCCGGGAATTTTGTGTTTCTTCTTTATTTACTATTTCTACAATTTTTTTCAATCCCAAAAAAGGTAAAAAAAAATTACAAAGAAGTAAGGAATGCGTCAAAAAATTCTACGTCACATAATGCAAAAGATCTTCTGAACCAATTATTCAATTTTTAAAATAAAAATTATTATATTACATTACAAAAATTTTTTATTATATAGTTTTATTTTAGAAAACTTTAAAATTTTTCTGGTAGCCCCTCCACCAAAGCTTTTATGGTATTATTATAGAGCTTTTGAAATGCTAAAACCCACTTTCTGCGGAAATCTTTGGCATCGGTTTTTCGTTGCTATAATTTCTCTTCTGACCAAAGTCCAGTAAGTTGCAATCGGCCTAAGATCTCAACAGTTTGTCTAATTTGCTTCTCGACGCACCAACAGCACATTATTATTAAGATTCAGAATGATTTTAAAGAATATTTTTAAAGTTTTTTTTAAGGTGAGAAAAAAAATATCCTTCATTTTGTTTAGGCTGCCATCTTGAATTTTAACTTTTTCAATTTTTACTGTGTTCTATTGGTCAAGACCTTTCATTTGATACTAATGCTTTCGAGAATTTTGCTATTAAAAATCAGATCTGTGGGAATATTACGACCTGAGTTATGGGTGAAAGCAATCGATTGCCTGTGTAATTTAACAGCTCCTATGAAACTCCTTGTAACGTTTGTTACGTTAATATAAGATATGTACCTTTAGCGACATTTACAAAAATCTTATTTTAATGGGACAATTACCGACAAGGATATCGATGAAAAAAAGTGTTGATTAATAGTTCATATTATCGATTAAGTTTTGATCACGGTTGCAGTATGTGTTATAATCATTACATGATGGTACAAACTGTGTGAAGGGTATAGACGATTAGGTACAGCCAAATAATAGCGCTCTTAAGTCTTCAGTAGTCTTTACTTTCTGTTGTCGTTCTGTGACGTGCCATTCTGTTGTTTAACTTATGCAGTCACTTCTTCTATAAAAACTTTTCTACCTTTATTTACAAGGTTACCTTACAAAAACAAGATCATTTTATTTTTTGTATATTCGTCAAAGTCTATACGTAACAAAAAAATTTGTAGTGTCAGATTTTATCTTTAAGTAAAGATTCTCTCTCTGTTCAGACACATTGAATGCTATTTTCTACATATTTGTCCGCAACAGAGCAGAACGTAAAAGGAATAACAAACCACACATACAGATTTTTGATTGAACAGAAACAAAACAGCTAATTTATAACAGTACAGAACATACAAACTAATTCTTTTTTTTTTTTTTTTGAAAATGTTTTGAAAATCGCGAAAATAATTTAAAAAAAATTCTGTAAATTAAAAAAATGCAGGTTAACGAAAAACCCTAATCGTGATTGATAACAGTTTACAAGTGGATTATGTATGTATATCAAATTAAAAAAAGTACTAACTCAAAATTAAATATTTTTTCAACTATAATTTTGTAAAAGGTTTCACACCTTCAGATCGGGGGAAATAAATTTAAGCACAACAGTTCTATACCAATTGTAATAACAGAAAAGTTAGTCGAACTAACGAAGAGGTCGAAGAGGCCTGCTTCGATATCCCCCCCCCCTACATGTATATTAATCTTTTATATACAAAGTTTTAACAAGTAAGAGCGCTATATTCTGCCGTGCCGAATCTTATATACCCTTCCCAACGTGTAGTCATGCAATAACAGTATAAAAAAACATATAAAAAAACATCCAATTGTAAAATTATAAATTTACGTATGTATGTTAAAAAAAAAAAATTTAAAAAAAAAATTAAAAAAAAAAAAATTTTAAAAAATATTTTAATACCTCATCCGAGTCCAAGTGATGGCGGGGGGCCTCAAAAAGTTGATTTCAACATACACACGGACAGACGGTCAGACTGACAGGGCTTAATCGACTCCTCTATTCATAAGCTTTCAGAAAATATATACTTTATGGGGTCGGAAATCAAAATTTTAGAAATTTCACACGGAATGACAAACCTATATTTACCCTTTTTCACTGTGTGAAGGGTATAAAAATGGCATAATTGCTAACCAGCAAAAATAAAAGCATATTAAAACAAAATCTTTACATATTAAGATTTTTAGATATTTAATTCTTTTGGTTTTTATCTGGAAAATGTTGATATTTCGTGTACGTCTGGCGAGTTCGCCTCTTATCGTTCCCTTAACGCAGGCAAAATATAATTTGTAAGTCAACTACGAGGTTTTATATCGAGTTGCGTTATGAGTGATATTCTAGAAACACAGGCAAAATATAATATGTAAATTAACTTAAAGGGGTTTAGAATCAAGTTGTGTAACGTAACAATAGATTTCCAAGAAACACAGGCATAATATAATTCGTGAATCAACTACGAGTTGTTTGATTTCGGATAGCGTAACGAACAATATACTAAATAGAAACACAGACAAAATACAATTCTTAAATCAGCTACGAGGGGGGTAAAGCAAACCGATTGTACTCGTTGTACATTTAAGTAAATTTAGAAATAAATTATACGAAAAATAATTCTTTTTTTTTAAATTATTTATAGCTTTTGGCATTTGTATCTGCTTTCGATAACTGTGTTGGTGTAGATATAAAAATATTGTAGAAATTAAATGTTGTAATTTATTTTGTAAAATATGCATAGATTTTTTAAAAATATTATTTCAAATAAAATTTTATAAATATATTTACCCGTTTTTAAATAAAAATCCGTTACAAAAAAGTGAGTATAGATAGTGTGCCAAATGTGAGACGATTAATTACAACATTTGATAGTCAATTTACTGTGATGGATCAAAAGACAATTGCTCGTCCTCTTTTTTGGCAGTTGCCCTAAAATACAGCAGCTGTTACAGCAGACCAGTTTCCAGGACGTGTCATTTCTCGATTTAGCGATCAACATTAAGCACCAAGATCTAACACCGATGAACTTTTTTTCTGGGCCTCTGTGAAGGAAAGGGTATACGCGAATATGTCTCAAACAGTTTAACATCTTAATTGGTAAAATACAGCCAAGTAAGAAAGCGTTATTCAAAATATCAATAAAAGAATAACACCGTACCATAAGATTCGTGGTGTACATTCTTGTTTGATGTTGGATTTCACGTTTAATCGGAAATTTTTTTTATGTTGAAATAAAAATGTGGACTTAGTTCAAAAATAAATGCGTTCTTTTTAAAAATTAAATCTGGCGCTCATGTTGTTGCAGTCGGTATTTCGATTTCTCCAAAAAATAAAAAATAATCGAAACTTTGAGAAAAAAAAAACATTTTCTTTTTGATATTTTTAAATAACCTTCACCTGTGGTGCCAAGGAAATACATATATAGCTTTGACATTCCGTTTGTAATTTCTACAATATTCATTTTCGATCCCATATCTTCTGAAAGTCGGCTGTGCAATGTCCGTCTGTCCGTGTGTTGGTTGAAATCGTCTTTAAGAAGCCCCCTTAGGCAACGCAGACTTGTATGTGGTATCAATCTTTTGCAAATATCCGGGAATGAATGCCAGATAAATATATGGCTTGACTAGTGTCATATCCAAATATAAAAAAATTTTAAATTTGGAAATAATAAGACAAAATAACGTATAACTTTAAATCTAGGCTAAGCCACCTATGAACATGATACCGAAGGGTATTACCAGATTGAGCAGTGTTACCAATAGCGGAAATGAAAAAAAAAATACTAAATCAACAAAATTAAAGGGCTCAAATATTCTGCTTCCCAAAAAATGTAATAAATTTCTTGAAGTGTTCCGTTATTTTTTCATTATTTTCGTATTATATTTGCCTTCAGTGCTTATCTGAAGAACCGACTTTTTTGGACATCTTTTTCAGACTCTTAATCTGTAGATACAGATAGATATTATCAACATTTGATAATAAAGACGTTTAGGCATCTTTTTTGCTGTTAGAATAATCTATTTGTATTTTAGATATAACACTTGATGAATAGGAATAACCATTGTGGACAAAATAATAGATTTACTAAAAGTAATGGAAATAGTAGAAAAACTAGCACTTAGCCTTTTATCTAAATTTGTTGTGCTAATTTAACAACAATAAAATGCTAAATATAGCACAAATAGTTCTAAATCGGGAACACTGGCTATGCGTCAATTCATATTTATTCATTAGGTAATCGAAGTTAGAAGATATTATTTGTTTATGAAAATACATAAGATAAGAGAGAAATTTGTTTTTTATCTATGAACTTTGACAGCTAAACCTTAAAATAAGTGAAGAAAGATAATCATCTAACGAATTAAGACTATCGATGAATAAATTTGCCTTGACTTTGAGTAAATAAAATTTTTAGTCAAAACACTACAACTTCAGTGGCTTCTTTGTTCTCATTCTGCTCTCAACTTAAACTACAGTGTTCTACTCTACTCTCTAAGCTATCATTAAGCCAATATGGACCTACGTATGTATCCAACTATGGCAACAGCTTCTACTTTTAATACAGAGAAATTACAAAACAACGAAACAAAATACTGCGACTTATAACTGGAGACCCGTGGTATATTAGGAATGCGAATATTTACAAGGACCTTAATATTCCATTTGTTCGCGACGAAATAAAAAACCTATGTACGAAAGCTGGAAATTAATCCAAATCCTCCCACAAGAATCAACTGTATTATAATGGACATACTCGCCTCAAGAGCATCGATACACTTGCCCTCACGGACCCGCTACAGTGATGACCTCTATGCAATGAAAATTGGAGCGTTAATTTCAAGGGCAATAGACCCAGAAATTAATTAATTTAAGATTTTAATATTCATTGTCACTATCTTAATATATGTACAAAGATCCAATAATTGAATTATGAGTTTCGTAAAAAAAACGTATTCTTTTTTAAATATTTGGAATATTTTGAAAACCGATTTTCTGCAAATTACGTCGTTTAACTCTGGCATTAACAAAAGGAAATACGTACACCAGGTAAACTGTTCCGAATATACATACTTATATATCTACATATGTACATATGTATGTATGTGTATGTGACATATATAAGCTCTTAAATGATAAGCATGTCAAAACATTTTCTATTGCAGACATTGATTTTTAGTTGTAAAAATATTTTTTAATAAAGTGGTTATAAAAACCTGTATTATCACTACTTCACTATCAATATACTGATAATATAAAATTTATTAAGCCAATCTTATATGCTGATACTGAAATACATATATTTTAAATTTTATAATATAAATGAAAAATAGTTATTCAAATTTATTAACGTATTTCAAGTACAATATAATTCTCAATTGTTTTGTCCTCAGTGCCGTTAAATAAACAACTGCGGGTATTATACATACAACAAATGATATGAAACATTTTTGTTCCAAAGATTAAGATTTTATTCAATTTTTAAGTGATATGCAACCTTGCAGATAATTTCCAGTTTGCAAAATATATTATTACGTATAAAAAAATATTCCCTAAAAAAATAAGATTTTAACTTAAATAGTCGACACAGAATGGGAAAAATTATAAAGAACAATTTTGATGCCATGCTTTGTTTCACACAGCAGTAAGATGGCGAAATGGGTTAAAGTCAAAGATTTCCTCTAGCTTATGGGTTACTCAGATTAAAGTGTTGTAATAATAACGAAAAACTAGTTATATAACTTAAAATATTCTTAGTGAAAAAAATGTAAGAAATCTTATTTGTTAGTTAATGTTTATAGGGTTTTACACTAAGGGCAGATCGATATTTAAAATAAAGAATTAAAAAAAGCATAAAAGAATCTGTGTGCACACAAAGAAAAAACATGGTTATGGTTGTTTTATGATTATGGCATAATATGATTCATCATACTATAATTGGTTGCACGTTATTATGTTTAGGTGCAATATCATGCAATTATCATTATATGACTAAAAATTAAACATGCAATGTTTGCTACTTTCTAAAGCACATTTTATTCCAACAAAAAAATGTCTACGCAAAATTTAAATGGTGTATTGTATAACGCAAATGCTCCTCGATATTTCACACTTGACGACGACATCAGTCAATATTGCAAAACAATATATTAAGTGGAATACACAAAGCAGACTTAGTACAGGCCGACCATAGCATACCTGGAAATGCCAAATTATAATTGAGGTATGCAAGATAAACTTCAATTGGAATAAAATTGAACATCGAGCAGTAGATAGAACAGGATTTTGCTTCGGCCCTATGCTGAATGTAGGAGTTTAAACGAACAAATGTATATGAATATACTATAAAACAAATTGTTCTTATTATTTATTATACTTGCTTAAAAAAAATGTTTATATCAATATCTTAAACATTTTATCGCATGTTTTAATTATTTCTTTAAATTTTCTAAAATTTTTGTATATTTTTAACATGTCAAACTTTTTAATAATAAAAAATTAATTAAACAAGAAGAATAGTTGGAAACAAATATCGTATATCATAGCTTGATTGGTTTGCAAATGGCTTCGAATATAATGTTATTTTTGTAGAGACATCACACTATTTTTGTCGTAATAATTTTGTAATTCATACGTTTTTTTTAAGGGGAACCATATTGAAATTGTTTGATTATCGTGACGAAGTAAATGATAAAACATAACTAAAATAACTATTGTTTTCGATAACCCAAATATTGTTATGGAGAATATAATATGAGCGTGGTGATCATGTTATAAACTTTGTTTTTTTTTGCGTGTGTGAGTCAAGATTTATGGATAGAATATGATATCCTTTAAATGACGGCTGTGGCCTCACATGTTTTCATAGATTTAAGAAATTAAGTTTTTGTGATTAGCTCATACATCGAGATAAGTGTAACAATGGCCTCAATTATGTTGACTGTTAAAATTTTTAAAATTTGGTTGCTATTAATTATATTTAATATTATTATATGCATGCTTAAGAATTTTGTTGGTAATTTTTATACAAAACATGCGTTTTTCATATTCTCAGCCATTCTTCTTCTCTTTGAAAATTGTGCACAATTTAAACAAATAAAAGTGCTATATTCGGCCGTGCCGAATCTTATATACCCTTCACAACGTGTAGTCATGCAATAACAATTGTTTGTATCACCATTCATCTCATATAAAATACGTACATACATATAAAAAACATGCCATTGTAGAATTATAAATTGAGTTTACGTATGTACATGTTTCCAAAAAAAGAATTACAAAAAAAAATATGTGTTTAAAACAAAAAAAAAATAATAAAAAAATTTAAAAAAAAATTTTTTTAAAAAATTAAAAAAAAATTTTTAAAAAATTAAAAAAAAAATAATAAAAATATAAACATTATATAAAATAAAAAAAAAATTTTTTGGCTCAGCTGGGATTCGATGCCACGTTAACTCTAACCAGTATATATGTATGTTGTTGTTGTAATTGTGAAAAAAAACGAGGTGGTCGTGGTTTTTTGCTCATATCGGGCGATTGTGCTGAATTTCAATAGCGATTCATTCCTGGATATTTCCAAGAGATTGATACCATACACCGATCTGAGGAACATATTGTTGCTTCTAAAAGTTGATTTCAACCAACACACGGACAGACGGTCAGGGCTAAATCGACTCCTCTATTCATAAGTTTTCAGAAAATATATACTTTATGGGGTCGGAAATGAAAATTGTAAAAATTACAAACGGAATGACAAAGCTACATATACATATATACCCTTGTACACCACAGGTGAAGGGTATAAAAAATAACCCAAGCACAATTTAATTTTTGTTTAAATTTATATTCATTTTAAACTAGCTGACCCGGTTCGCGTTACTGGCCCTAAGCAAACATTAGTGTTGTATTACCACACGATTTAAATTGAGCTTTTAACGAAATATACGGCCTTATTATAAAAAATCCATGGAATACTCAATCAAAAAATAAACGCATGTATTTAAGGCAGATTGGAAATTATATTTATTTATTATTATTGAATTATTTATTATTTTTGAATGCAGCATTTCAAAAGTTTTCAAATTTTGATATTGGATCATTATTAAAATAGGGTTTTTGTAAATATCTTCGGAACTACATAACCGATTTAAGAGTTTGATATATCGTTTTAAAAAACATGACAACGGCTTTCAAAAAAAAAATTAAATAAAAAATAGCAAACAAAATAAATATATGTATATGTCATTAATGGTGCAATATGAAAATTAGATTTTGCCACGCCCCTCCACCCGCAGACCGAAAATCAAAAATCAAACTTCTCAGTGTCACCCTCATAAATATTCTGAAAACAAATTATATCAAAAAAGTTATAAGGAAGGGGTAGTTTTCGGTTCCACATTATCCACAAATAATGGCAAAAATAAAACAAAATGTTTCATGGACTTTATATTAGAAAAATCATTTTAGTTTCAATGAAAAAGTCACTCGATCAAATCAAAACATTTATTACTAATTCGAAATTTAAATCGTTTACAAGTGGTATGATTTGGTATCAAGAACTATTTTTTATTTTTTTATTCCGACATAAGATCCTTATGGCGACAAACATTTTAAGACTAGTACGTTTTCAGATATACTTTTATATCGACTTTATTAAATTTGTTCATTTAAAGATATAAATTCTAGGCAATGACACTATTAATCCAAGATGAGTAGTAAGAAATCCTGCTTGATATATCTGGATATTTAGTACCGCAACTGCCGAATGCAAAACTAGCCACGCCCACTAATTTTTTATTATTGACAGCACCAGCACCATCATCTCCACGACATATTCCCTTATTTTCAGGATGTTCCATGCATAATACAGAATCATAGCCATATCCCACCTTAAGTTCACATTCTGGTTTACTCATAGCGACCAATTTAGCTTGCTGAAGTTTATAGGAAGATGATCCGCTTTCCTGTTTACCCCAACCGGTGACAAATACAGAAGCACCCTCTTCAATTATATCATCTTCGGCAGCCAATGAAATTTTATTAACTTTATCGCTAAATACTAAAGGTTGATCAAAACCTAAAAGTGCAATATTATGCAGGAAATTTCCATACGATGGATGAATAACAATTGATTTAATCTTTACAATTTTTCCACCAGCAAACTGATTAACACTGCCAATGCGAACAGTTACACGATCGATATCAATACTACAAATAAACAACAACAACAAAAAGAAAATATTCTAAACTATAAAGGCATTGTTAATTTTTAGATATCTTACGATGTGGCGCCCTGTGATGAAAAACAATGAGCTGCTGTTACCATATAGTCTTCGTTTATTATGGAACCCACACAGACATGTGCTCCATCTACGCGAATAGATGCCACCCACGGAAATTGGCCAGAAGTTGTATCATTTCCACCTAAAATCCTAGAACTAGGTATGGCTTCAACAGAAGCACTGATTATTAAAATACCCAAAAATGAAAGAAGTATACGTTTATTTCCCATTGCGTTCGAAATCAAACTGATTTGATAAATTCTTCAATAATTACTCGTATAAAAATATTCAAAGGTGGTACAATTATTTATTTTACTTAATCAGCAATCCGATTAGATTCCATATTCAAATATATAGCCCATAAAAATTAATGCGCCTGTGTTTGTATTGTATTAATAAAATTCTTAAAAATATATTTTTTTAATAACACAAATACACACAAAAGTACATTTTACGAATGTTTAAAACTTCAAGTTGGACAAAAGTGCAAAAAAAACACATACACGCATACTTTCTAATCCAAAGCAATACATTTTAAAGGAGTCCAATATGAATTACGTTTTCACGACTTCTAAATCAATGGTACAATAAAGTGTATTATGTATAGTAAATGGATTACAAATGACGAGGACAGTTTTTTTAACAAAACTTCAAACTTCTATAACAAAATCCAAATCTATGACTTTCTGCAGGTACTTAGGTATTTACTAGGCTGATCGACTCGGTTTTACAACCGGTGGAAAACCCGGGTTTTTTCCTCTTTCAGCTGGCGGTTTTTTCCAAATGTTAATTTTTCGAATGTCGAATATACTGGTTTTTTTATCCGAAAAAGCCGGTTATTTATTTTTTTGAGTTTATTTTTATATATCTTTGTAACCAATCATACCATAGTATATTTAGAACGCTAAAAGTTTAAAAAAATCAGAAAATAAAAACTATTAAATATTCTTTCATAATATTGTAAGAAATTTATTTGTTGTTGTTTAAAAAACAAATGCAAAATAAGAAAAATTATTAAGCTTAAATATTATTTTTATACCCGCCACCAAAAAAATGGTGGGGGTATATTCATTTTGTCATTCCGTTTGTAACACATCGAAATATCCATTTTAGACCCCATAAAGTATATATATTCTGAATCAGGGTTTGATTTGATGACGATCTAGCTATGTCCGTCCGTCTGTTGAAAGCACGATAGAGGTCGCACCGAAAAAGCTAGTGGGCTCAAATTTTGCCAGAATCTTTCTTATAGACAAGGTTTGTTTGGTATTGAAAATGGGCTAAATCGGAATATTAGGAAGCGAGTTATAGCTCGAAAAGCAACAGTAGGTCGCAAAAATCGTGTCCTTCAAACATCGAATAAAATGGAATTGTGTCCAAACGCATTAACGTAGACTCATGAAACTTCGAATATATATTTCCTGAGTAAAAACAATATTTTTTCCAGAAAATTATCTAAATCTATGCATTAGGAGAGGAGTTATCGATCAAAATGTACGAAAATTTATACCGCACAGTGTATTTTTCGGTATATTTAAAAACAAAAACGTCATAAAAGCAACAAAATTGGATGTACGACCCTGAAATTTTGCACACATGGCTTTTCGGTCAAATGCTTTGTTCTAACAGAAAATCAATGTGCCACGCCCACTTTAACGCCCACCTCCCATATAACGTTTTACCCAAAATTCATATAATTTTTCTATTAATAAAGATTTTGGAATATTAAAGGACTATATTGAAACACCTAAGTTGTACTCATTACCGAGAACAACTTTGACACGCCTACTATAACGCCCACTTTTCACGTTATCTACCGTTAATGAAATTTAAAAGCTCATAAAACCGCCAAAATTAGAGGTATGAAGATAAAACTTGCTACGTATATCCCCCTAGGCAATGTCATTACTGTGCCAAAAAATTAAGGTGCCACGCCCACTTTTACGCCCACCTCCCATATAACGATTAACCTAAAATTCATATAATTTCTCTATTAATAAAGATTTTGGAATAATAAAAGACTATATTGAAACACCTAAGTTGTACTCATTAGCGAGAACAACTTTGACACGCCTACTATAACGCCCACTTTTCACGTTATCTACCGTTAATAAAATTTAAAAGCTCAAAAAACCGCCAAAATTTGAGGTATGATGATAAAACTTGCTACGTATATCCCTCTAGGCAATGTCATTACTGTGCCAAAAAATTAAGGTGCCACGCCCACTTTTACGCCCACCTCCCATATAACGTTTTACCTGAAATTCATATAATTTCTCTATTTATAAAGATTTTGGAATAATAAAAGACTATATTGAAACATCTAAGTTGTACTCATTAGCAAAAAAAACTTTGACACGCCTACTTTAACGACCACTTTTCACGATATCTACCGTTAATGAAATTTAAAAGCTCATAAAACCGACAAAATTAGAGGTATGATAATAAAATTTGCTACATATATCCTTCTAATCAATGTAATCGTTGTGCCAAAAAGTTTAAGTGACACGCTCACTTTACCGCCTACTTCCCATACGGTTTATCTTAAATTCATGTAATTTCTCTATTGACAATGTTTTTGGGAAAATAAAGGACTATATTAAAATATCTAAGTTGTATTTATTAGCAAAAGCTTTATTGACACTCCTACTTTAAGGCCCACTTTTACTTACTTCCTTATCATATCGAAGTTATTAAGGGTGATTAAATATTAATGGCCGATGTTGATTTTAAATAAAACACAAATTATTTAAGAAATTATTATCATTTCTTTTTATAATGATAATATTTGTATGGTTCAATTATGTATTGAATAAAATATCGGCCAAATGGCCCCCCTCCCCATCCTTGGCGCCACTACTCTATCTGATGGTCCAAATTTTCCATGACATGTTGATGCTCAATTGTTGGGCATGATGATGAGTCGAGGTTGACTGCTCTTTTGTCACACTTTAGCAAAAACCAGCAATGGTTCCCATTCAGCGAACTGAGAAGGCATTTACAGATTTTGTAACATTTTATACAGACCTGTTTTGCAGAAATTTAAATATTTTTTACAATTCTCCCAATTGTGGACGAATTTGAACGATTATGTTGATCAAAAGAATTACGAAGTGCACAAAATGCATTTTGATTTGAACGCCCATGTTTATAAAAAACCTGAATAACTTTAAAGCGTTGCTCATTTGCGTATCTTTCCACGGATCAAATTGAGTAAGTTTGAGATTAAAAAATGTCAAATGAAATGCAGAAAACAAATTTAAAGACTAGGTATAGTTCACCTTCAACATGGGCCCTTAAAATTTAACCACCCTATACAAAGAAAGTGATACATATTTTATTACAAATAGATTATTCCATAGCGATTAACAAAATAATAAATATTGTGCTTTAAATGTACACAAAATTGGTGGTGGGTATAAAAGATTCGGCACAGCCGAATATAGTGCTCTTACTTGTTTTTTTATAAGATAAAAACCTAACTTTAAAAGTTAAAGATAATTGAAGCATAAACTTAGCTAATCCGATCACTTTTAGGTAAAAAGTGTTGTTACAATAAAGAAAAACCAGTAATCTCTCCTTCCAGATCGCAATTTTAATTAATGGCATTGAGTGTCTGTCGACTTAAATTTCAATTAAACCATCAAACAATCTAGTTTATGCCTATATTTTAAAATGAAATTTTAAAGTTTTTCTCCCTAGCCTTTAGAATGTATTTCAAATTACAGAAATCATTTCAAACAATATACGTCAGAGCATATTAGTTTAAAAGATTTATTTAACATTTGAAAAATGTACAGAAGGAGATACAAAAATTTGTAACAGCTTTAAAAAGTCTTATTTAATTATGTATTAATTTATTGTATTTATTTATTTTACTTGTAAAGAGTACCTTTTGTCCTTAATTCAAATAATTAAAACCAAATGGGTCAACTGCATTCATGTCAGTTATTGCGTTATTGTGCAGCCAAACGTATATTAACTGTAAAAATTTCATATTGAGATATAATTTTTATTATAATCTTTTTTTAAATATTTTTTAGTTTTTTCTTTAAAAATTATATTTTATATATTCGAACCGGTTAACCGGTTTTTTTTCAATTTTCAAAATAGCAACCGGTTTTTTTTAAATACTAATTTTCAAACGATTTGAAACCCGGTTTCTTAAAAAAGTCGAATAATCGATCACCCTTGTATTTACTCGTTTTAAATGTTTACTTTTAAAATGGTTAAATGTTGTTGACACGTTTTTGGGATCTCTTTGATGTTAAATAAATTTCAACTCGCATGTAATAATGACAGTTAAAAGAACTAATGGAATATTAAGTTTTCCTAAGCCTTGGGCTACGAAATTTATTGATTCTTATTTTACAAAAAATGTATTCACGCCATTGGCTAGACCTTTACTTAAATATGGATCAGTAATTTTGAAAACCCAATCTGATGTGTTTATTCAAAAACTTATATTAGTCCAAAAGCAATGTTTGTTGTTCTGCCTTCGTATAATTCATCGGAATCCTAATATAAACTTACCGTCATATCGAAGTCGTTTGTCACTCATTACACTTCCAACGTTATAAAGCCGAAGAATTATTTCCAATATTGCATTTGTGCTGAATCTCAGTCCAGGTAAAATTTATTCCACATATACATTTTCCACATAAAATATGTATCAATGGTCCTAAGAGGCAGCTCAGATCTAATGAAAGGTTTTATATATTAAATTTCATAGATCAAACTACACTAACTTTGATCTATTTATATGAATTTGTACCAAAGTAAATAATTACTGTAAATATTACTGTATTCACAAGGTGTCCTAAATTCAAATGTTTTAAAATAATAACATGTGAGCGACCCTTAAAACTAAGTATGATGTATGATATATTAAATTTAAATCGCCAATTATGCAAAAATTTTTAATAGTAGATTCTTTTTAACGGATATCAGAGGCGGCGGCGTAAAAATATTACAAACATCTTTGCTTAGCAGACTCTTACCCAATCGCCGCAGATACCTGAATAGTTGTGACAACACAATAAACATATCATACACAGTAAGTATTATCATTTGGACAGTTTTTACTCGATAAGCAACAATAGTTTTTTTATACCATTGTGAAATCCTAGAACATTTATTACAGTAAATGTGATAAAAATTTATACAAGTGTTAAATAGTCTGGAATTTATTTAAACTATTTACCAGACATTCTTTTTTCGATATTTTGACTGAGGTTGCTAGCACAGTTGATTATTCTACGCTTTTCACATTCAGAAAGATTTTACTTTCGCTTAACATTAATACTGATCTATTTTTTATTTTTTAAGAACAATACATACATAAAAACATATTTTGTGCCACCGTCTGCACAAAAGTAATTTCATAATTTTAATTGGATGCCTGCAATTTTTGGAGATGACACCAACACAGACAGTGGCTATTTGGGCGATATAATTTTTTCCAATTAATGTTGTCAATTTAACACTTTCAAATAAACTTTTAAAAACAATGAAATGAAAACAGAATGAAACATTTATAAGAAGATGGCAGAAAGTTCTAGTGTGACATTAGTTTTACGGCACACTGTATAAAGGTATTTGAAAAGTTTGCTAAATATTTGTCACAATTTTCAAAATTACCAGGTTCAAGTGCATATATTTTTGTTTGGAACCACAGATACGAAGGTTGCCCACCCCAGTGCTGCAATCTTGCAATTGACGTTTATATTGTAAAATTGCACATTTTTGACAATATCCGTACTCAAAACGCTTTCACATACGAACGCTATTTGTGTTGTTTACAGTAACTTGCAAAATTCACTTCAGCAAAAAAAATGAACGTTGATTTAATTTAGTGTTTATCAACATTTAGTATTTATCTATGCCTTACTGTAGTTCCGTCAATAAAGAGTTTCGTGAACAATTGGTTACATTCACGAAGCATGAACATTTTTATTCGCGTTGGATTCCACATAATTTAACAATTGCTCAAAAATCGTGGATCAACGCGTATGAGCCCGAAAGTAAACATCAGTCGTCTGGGTCTTCTAAGACTTAAAAAAAACCAATACAAAAGTCATTCAGTATGCTTTTAAAATTCATGTTTTGGAAGTATCTCAATCAATTGGTTCACATGTATGCAAAAGTGTATCGATCTTAATGGAAAATGTTTTGAAGAGAAATACTTAAAGCCATTTTCGTTTTTTTTTATGATTTTTTGTCTCTAATCCAGAAATATGAAACTCAACCCTCGTACGTATTTACCAAATTCAATAATAATAAATTTTACAATAAATATCACCGGTTCTCATCTCTGCTATTTAAGTTTTCAGTTAAATGATAAGATAATTAATTCATTGTATAATTTATACATCGTTCAAATGAAACGATTACGCGTTTTTTTTTATAACTATTTGTTCATAAAAGCACAATTTAATTTTAGAAATAATTTAGTTAATATACGAATGGCATTCTGTTTGCAATTATTGGTAGGAATTTCATGTGTAGTAGCTTTTGCTGGTGCTGTTCCAGGTGGCCGCATTGTGGGAGGTACAGATGCTGATGTCGGAGAATTTCCTCATCAAGTCTCTTTACAGCGTTCGGATGGCTCCCATACTTGTGGTGGTTCCATTCTAAATGAACGTTTTATTTTAACTGCTGCTCACTGTGTAGTAGTGGGGGATGGTGTTGAGCCGTGAGTTTTAAAGAACGGAATTCATTTAATTTTTAATTAAAACAAATATTTTCAGTTATCCGCCACAATACTTTCAAGCACGTGTCGGAAGTGTCCAACGTAGCATTGGTGGAGAGTTATTGCAAATAGAAAGTGTGATTGTTAACAAAAAGTATGGTAACTTTTTGAATGATGTTGCTTTACTAAAATTAGAAAAAAGTATAGTTTGGACAGACAACATAAGACCAATTAAATTGGCTGACTCAGAAGTACCTTCGGGTGCAAATGTTACTGTGTCTGGTTGGGGTCGTCTGTACTCCGGCGGTCCGATTCCTCATCGCCTGCAAAAGAATGTTTTGAAAGCTATAACCACTATCGAATGCCGAAATGCTATCCAATGGGACAGTGACAGTTTAATCTGTTTAGCACATGAACAAAACAATGGTGCATGTAATGGCGACTCTGGTGGTCCAGCTATTTATAATAATAAACTTGTTGGTATTGCCGGTTTTGTGGTTGGTGGGTGTGGTTCAAAAAATCCAGATGGTTATGCAAAAGCCTTGTATCATAGGCAATGGATCGAAGAGAACATTGCTAAATAATTTATAACTATTATGTTCTGTCGACCTATTTGAGTATATCTACAACTAGAATATTTTTATTTTTTAAGGTAAATTTTATAAATTGTGAACACCAAATCTAAAAAAAATACGCAACGAAACATCTTACAAGCGAGGGTTAAAATTGTTACACTACAGTAGGAGTAGTGATTACACTTTCTTTTGTTTTATTTTTACAATACACATAAGCAAAAATAATTTGTATCATCATGCATTATTTTTATACCTTTCACAGTGAGTGTAAGGGTGGTATATGGGTCAATTTAAAAAAAAACGCAATTTTTGTGTCCCCGCACTTTACACTACTATTTGAGGTAAAAAAAAACAACAAACAAAAAAATAAAAAATTTGAGAGTGATCAGCGAGGAATATGTAACAAAAAAACGTAATTCTCAAATTTGTATGTTTGTTTTTTTGTTTATTCAGAACTAGCCAAACCCGGCGCGCGTTACTACGCCCCTTAATGAATCGAAATGCATTCTGAATTTTAATTGAATATCAAGTGCAAAAACCTAAAAATTATAATTTTTTTTATGGGCGTGGCACTGCCCACTTTTCTAATCACGAAATTGTAAAGTCATAACAGCTCAATATGTGTGCAAAGTTTCAGAATAATCGGTCCAGTGCAAGTACCTCAAAATAATACCTATTTTTTATGGGCGTGGCACTGCCCACTTTTCTAATCACGAAATTATTTAGTCATGGCAGCTCGATATGTGTGCAAAGTTTCAAAAAAATCGGTCTGGTGCAAGTACCTCAAAATTATAACCTTTTTTTTATGGTCGTAGCCCTGCCCACTTTTCTAATCACAAAATTATGTGGTTATGACAGCTTAGTATGTGTGCAAAGTTTCAGAAAAATCGGTCTAGTGCAAGTACCTCAAAATTAAAACTTTTTTAGGGGCGTGGCCCCGCCCACTTTTCTTATCACAAAATTATTTAGTCATGACAGCTCGATATGTGTGCAAAGTTTCAGAAAAATCGGTCAAGTGAAAGTAGCTAAAACTGATAACTAATTTTTATGGGCGTGGCCCCGCCCACTTTTTTCCACCCATAAACACTCCCTGATATGTGTACAACAACTTGCCAAAGTTTGAGTCCGATCGGTTTTACAGTTTCGGAGTCTATAGCTAACACACACACACAGAGTTTCACTTTTATATATATAGATGGTGTTTTGTTTCTCCCTCAGACACCTTCCATACAAAAGCATGTGTCCCCCGTTAGAATTCTTAGTAAACAAAATTAAATAAAATCCAGAAAAAAGTAAATATGCAACATATAATAACAGTTTTCGAATTATTGAGTTTCTTTCTTGTGTTTTCATTTGTTATAGTCGTCAAAACTAAATTAGTGCGAATTTGGTGTTGCAATGAAAGGGTTCCCCACAATTTGCATTGAGCGTCACTTTTTATAATTCAAGTAATATTACTAGTTTTCAATTTGCATTTAAATAAAGTAAATAACGTAAGGAAAGTACAAACCTTAATTATTACAAAAGTGAAAAAGCGAAAAAAAAATCATTGTAAAAAAGTGTGCATTTGCGCAGTTTTTGTGAAGTTTTAAAAAGTTTTTAAAAGTGAATATATTAAATGTAAAAAATTGAAGTTGACAATCATTGTTTACATGGTTTCAACTCATTTTTTTATAATTTGTGAGTTTGAGAAATAAATTGCATACGAAAAAAAACCAGAATAGGCAAATATTTCATGAGCATCACTTTTGATATGTATATTGCTTCATAGCTTAAAATGCTTAATTATGATTTTATTTTTTAATTTTTAAGAGTAAAACAACAAAATTAATGGCGGCTGAAAGAGCACAAAGATATCGAGAGAAAATAAAGCTCGATAAAGCGCATAATGACGAATATACAAGAAAGAAGAAAGAAAGGTATAATCGTGGTATATTTGAGTTTAATCGTGCTTTTGCAACTTAAACCTCTGGGGGACCGGAAATTTATGCAACTGCCACAAGTTTAATTCGAAAGTGGTAAAAATTAATGAGAATAAAAAAAAACAAAGCCGCTTGTCATTTCATGAAGTTTATACAGATTCAGAATAAGAATTCGAATGAAAATTTATAAATTAAATTAAGTTAAGTTATTGTTTTGCGTCAAATATTTACATACATATGTGTCTTAGTTTCTTCAAGAATTACTTCCTATGTATATGTTTAGTTTTGTATGAAAATTTTTGTTTTTTGAAGATTTTTTGTTTTTGTTTTACTTACTTTTTGTAAAAGAATAAACTTTTTTTCGTTAAACTTTAAATTTGGCATTATTTTTTTGTTTACGTGCAACAAAATCTCTTGATCGTCACAAAATATCTTGAGCGTCACACTTAGTTTTTTTTTTCCTTAAAACGCTTAAAATTAATTTTTTTTTTAATAAATTGTTACAAGCCTATTACTTTGCAAGTAACCTCTAAGTTCAAGTCTTTTTTACCAAAAATTTACATATTTTCATCTTAGAATTTTAAAATAACTAGTCACTTTAAAAAAAAATTAAAAATCAAGGTGAATCGTGATTTTGTGTTTATAATCGAAAAGGTGATTTTCGCAAAAGTCAATCTTGAGAATCAAAAGAACATCGTATTTAGTAAGCTTGAATTTCAAATATTTTTGCATTTTTAGCGATTTTTTATACATATTTGGTGTGTGACGCTCAAGATAGAAATCATAGAAAACCTAAAAAAATTCAAAAAATATTGATCTTTTTGAGAGCCTAAAAGTACCACCGGAATCTTCATCAATTTCTACATAAATTGGCCACTCCTACCGGCGAATTGAAAAAAACTTTAAAAATAAGCAAAAAAAAACTCGATGTGTACGTTTTTTTTTTAAATTGACCCATATACATATAGGTTTGTCATTCCGTGTGAAATTTCTACAATTTTCATTTTCGACCCCATAAAGTATATATTTTCTGAATGCTTATGAACAGGGAAGTCAAGCGTTGTCCGCCTGTCAGTCTGTATGTTGAAATCAACTTTTTTAAGCCTTTATTTTTTTCTTAATTTCTTTTCAACACAGACGGACAGTGCTTAGTTGACTCCTCTATTCATAAGCTTTCAGAATCTATACACTTTATGGGGTCGTAAATAAAAATTGTATAAATTTCATGCGGAAAGAAAACCCTATATATACTTTTGGTTGGTTGGTTAACGTGGTAGTTCGCTGCACGCAAACAGTCAGGTGGAGTCTGAATGACTCCGTTTTGACAGGATCACATCACTCATCAGATATATACTGTGAAAGGTATACATATAAAAGAATATGAACATGTAGAAACATGGCATTTGATAGGAGAAGAAAAAAGATCAATTCGAAAAAAAGTACTTGGACTCTTTTATTCTAATTTCATTGAATTGTAACATAAATACTGATTTCAAATTACATATGAGTATACGGATTTGGAGTGCTGATGATGAAATCGTTGCTGGTTTTGAAAATACATTCCACTCGGCTAACATCGGAATAATTTTTTTAATTGTTTTAGGAAATTAAATAATAGAATAAGTGAACTTAAGCCAGAATAAAAATGATTTCCATTAAATTTTATATTTTTTAAAAATATGTCAAGTTATTAAAGCTTCTAATTAATTTTTGGGCATGAATACAAGCTGTAGTCTCGAAAATGACTACTAAGAAAAACTGATAAATCGGTTAAAGTTTTGGTGTTTTTTCTAAAATTTACAGTTTTTTCAGCTTTTAAACAACATAGAGGTACCAAAAGAAAGGGCTTGACTAGCAAAATATAGTACACTAAACAAAAATTTAAACCCAAGATGGCCGCCACTACAAAATGGCGTACAATTAATTTATATATGGTTCAAATCTACTAATCAAAAATGTACCGACTTCAATATTGGTACAGTAAATAATGGAAAAGTTAAACTCCAAGATGGCGTCCGAAAGAAAATGGTGAATACATGGGTCAAAAATAGTAATTACCGCGGTGCCTCTTCAATCCCCACAATCAGATGAAAGGGCGAATAGTATATTTGTTTTCAACCATTTTAATATGCGTATCAAATGAAGAGTTTTGACCAGTAGAGTACATCGAACTTTGTAAAAACTCAAAATCAAAAATGGCAAGAAAAATAATAAAACAAAATGAAATCTAGGCTAAGCTAAGATGTGCTCACTATGCTTACGTACATGATAGTGAACCGAAAAAGTTAAAAGGGTTCAAATTATGCCCGAATATTTCGTATACACAATGTTTGTTTGGTATTGAAAATGAGCTAAATCGAAATATGAGAAATAGAGATATAGCTCGTAACGCAAGAGTTGGGCAAAAATACCATGTCCTTCCAACATCGAATAAATGCAATTGTGTTCAAGCGCATTAACGTAGAGCCATGAAATTTCAAATGTTTATTTTCTGAGTAAAAAAATATTTTTCCCAGAAAATTGCTTAAATCTATGCATTGGGAAAGGAGTTACAGATCAAAATGTACAAATATTATTCCGCACAGTGTCTTTTTCGGTATATAAAAACCGTAAAAAAACTTCCAAAATTAGATGTATAATTATGAAATTTTGCACAAATTGCTCTTTGTAATAACACGACCACTTTTACGCCCACTTTCCATTTATCGCTTTATCTCAAATTCATATAATTTCTCTATGGATAAAGATTTTGGAAGAATAAAGGACTCTATATTGAAATAGAGTCCTGATTTTGTCAGCAGAAACTATTTTGACAGGCATACTTCAATGCCCAATTCTTACATAATTTACTGTTGATGAAATTGAAAAGCTGATGCTGATGTATGATGATGCAATTTTGCTTAAATACATTTCTTTTGAATAAAAGTTTAAATCTAAAATATTAATGTGAAACTTTAACACCCTCCTCCCTTATAACGCTTTTTATTAAATTCATACTATTTTATATGGAAAAAATTTAAAAAAAGAAGTATGTAATGGATTATCTGAGTTAATTTCAAACATTAATTATATAATTTTAAAAGTAGGAGGTGACCTGCCCACACACTACCTCTGGGTATCAAGTTCAAGCTATTCTTCAGATTCCATAAAAGAGATTATTCCATATCGATTACACTATGCACATGCGTTAATTTACATACAATTGGTGCATTTACAAGGTGTACTAAGTGTCATATTGTCAAATAGTAATTTTTAAAAAATCTTAAAAATGTTACAATAAACATTAGAATACTTTTCGTTAATTTAAAATTTTTTGCAGAATTATGACAATACGACACTTAGGACTTCTTGGAAATACAACAAATATAATAATTTGCGCTCATAACGAATTATGTGTATATTTCCCAACAAAATTAAAGTTATAACAAATATAATTGTAATGGCAGAAATATTTTATCGATACCATAAGTATGTTATTGTTTTTTGTGCACAATGCTAATAGACAACCGATCCATAATGCGTAAATATTCTAAAAACCAAATGTATCGGTCATCATCGCATTTAAAGTGTTCAGATAACACAAAATAATAAAATTATTAATAATAAATTACCGTGCTTTGACAACATACATATGTATGTATGTATGTACCTAGTAGCTATGTATAGTAAGTATTTGTGTATTATCATAAATAACCCTGATAATAACCAGCTAATTATAGTATTAAATAAAGGTTAAAAAAATATATAAATTATTAATTCAACGGAAATTTTCATTTTAAATTTCTTTGAATTAAATCTAACTTGAATATTCCAAAGAAAACTATTAATAATTAAGAGAAATTTTCTAAAGATAACAATGCTAAAATGGAGTGTTCTAAAAATTTTGATTAATCGTTATGTCAAAATGTTGATTATAGATTTTGATAAATACTATTTTTGTCCAGTGAACGAAACTCGACTATAATTATTTATTTGAAAACATTTAAATTCTCAATATTTTTTTAATTTATACGTAGGCTTATCGCACTAAAAAACATATCCTGTTTAACTGTTGACTCTAACACTCAATTCAGATTATGATATAGAATCGTGGATGTTTTTATACCCGTCACCTGTGATGCACAAGGGTATGTATAGCTTTGTCATTCCGTTTGTCATGTTCCATGATCATGTTCCTCAGATCTGTGTATGGTATCAATCTCTTGGAAATATTCGAGAATGAATCGCTATTGAAATTCAGCACAATCGCCCCATTATTTTCTGAGATATAAGCAAAGAAACCACGAACACCTCGTTTTTTCACAATTACAACAACAACATACATATATACTGGTTAGAGTAAACGTGGCATCGAATCCAAGCTGAGGCAAAAAAAATTTTTGTTTATTTTATATATTATTTATATTTTTATTATTTTTTAAAATTTTTTTAATTTTTTTTTATTGTTTATTTTTTTTTTTTAACACATACGTAAACTCAATTTATAATTTTGCAATGGGATGTTTTTTATATGTATGTTTTTTACATGTATGTACGTACGTATTTTATATGAGATGAATGGTGATACAAACAATTGTTATTGCATGACTACACGTTGTGAAGAGTATATAAGATTCGGCACGGCCGAATATAGCACTCTTACTTGTTTTAATTCTCTTTAAAAGAATCTACCGAAATCTCTTTATATTTATACGATTACGTTTTATTTTTTTGATAATTATGTTGTAAGTTTTTTTTTTTTTTTTTTGCTTATAATCGATTAATCTTCCTTGTTTGCTCGCGCGTATTTGGAAAAGTATAAACATTTTGAATCGAAATAAAAATATTTGTAATGTAATCGATCTTTTACTTGTATAAAAGAAACTTTAAAAAAATATATTTTTTTAGTAGAGGGAAATACATAAATCTTTAAAAACAGAAAACGTGATGAAATAGTGTAACTCTCCACAATACGTGCACTATGCTTAAAAATGGGTTTGAGATTTCTTTTACATTTTACATATCATATATATTTTTTTTTTTTTATTGTTTGAAATGATAAAGGATTATACAGACATATACATTTCATTTTATTACACCTAGTCTGTATGACCAACAAGTAATTTTTTTCTGTCTCATTGAAGTTAAGCAATATCTGCCGCTAAATCATGTGGCTTAGTTCTTTGTAGTCTTCTTGTGTAGATTTCTTCGTTGCTTAAGATAGAAGCTTCTGGGTTTATGTGAGACTGCATTCTGTTTACATGCTTAGTTGCAAACAGTTTTATCACTTCCGTAACTTTCATTACTCCGAGGTCTCTATGTAGATCATCAATTCTGATGTACCAAGGTGCGTTCACTATGTTTTTTAGAATTTTGTTTTGGACGCGTTGGATGATTTCTATTTGTTTCTTAGTAGCACATCCCCACATTTGGATTTCATAAGTCCAAACTGGTTTTAAAATTTGATTGTATATAAGGAGTTTATTTTCAATCGATACTTTAGAGTTTCTACCAATAAGCCATTTAATTTTATTGTATTTCAAATTGAGTTCAGTTTCCTTTTTTTTAATATGGTGCGTCCATTTAAGCTTCATATCAAGCGTTATGCCGAGATATTTGGCACAATTTGAATATGGGTTCGTAGTATTTAAAATCTTTATTGGTTTATACGAAATATTTTTATAAGTAAAATCGACGTGGGTAGATTTTGTTTCATTTAATTTTATTCTTCATGTTTGTGTCCATTTGACTAATTTATTCACTGATTCTTGTAATAAAGACGATGATTCCTCTTCGTTGTTACCAATACATAGTATACAGGTATCATCTGCAAATGTGGCTATTCTGCTGTTTATAGGTAAAAGAGGTATATCAGCTGTGTATAACAAATATAAAATTGGGCCAAGAACACTTCCTTGTGGTACCCCAGCGCCTATTTTTCTTAACTCTGCCCCTGCTTAACTCTGAAGTACCGATTTTTGATGTAGGACTCTATCATGGATGTATATTGTATTGGAAGCTGCGTTTTAAGTTTAGTAATTAATCCTTTATGCCAAACCTTATCGAAAGCTTGAGCAACATCAAGGAAGTTAGCCGAACCCACTTTTTTTTGTTCCAAACATTCTTCTATCGTAAAATTATTTCTTTTAGCCTTTTTGAAAACAGTTTCTCAAATATTTTTCCCATTACCGGGAGCAAAGATATTGGCCGGTATGAGGATACAAGATTAGTATTTTTTCCTGGTTTTTGTATCATTATAACTTCGGAAACTTTCCAATTTAAAGGAAAATAATTTAGGTATAAACAGGCGTTCATAATGGCGTTCAGATTAATAAGAGCTTTAATCGGTAGATTTTTTAGTATTTCTCCAGTAATTAAATCAAACCCTGGACTTTTTTTGACTTTAGACTAGATATCTCTCTAGCCGTTTCGGATATTGTAAAAGGTTGGATTTCCATGGACTCTTGTGCGGTTATAGATAGGTTGAAATCTGTTATTATATCATAGGGTTGAAAAGTCGTATATAGGTGTTCAGCAAATGTTTCAGCTTTCTCATCGTCACATTTAGCCCATTGACCATTTTGTTTTTTGATTGGTGGGTTTTGTAGTGTTCGGCGTTTAAGATATTTTGTTGTTTTCCACAACGAATAATCGTTTATTTCCGTTGATGACAAGTTTTCCATTTTTTTGCCTAAGTTTTTGTTTTTAAAGTCTTTTATTTTTTCTTTGAGTAGCTTAGTTAGCCGATTTAATTGAATTTTAATGGGCGGAAATCTAGTTGACTGCCATTTTTTTCTTACTTTTCTTTTTTCATAAATTAGATCTAAAATTTCTGGTGAGTAGGTCTGCTGTATAATTTTTGGTTTGTATTTTGGGGTACTTAGCCAAGCAGCTTGTTGCAGTTAAGAAGTTAGTTTTTCGCTTTCGTGTTCTATGTCTTCAGGAGTTTCCAGTCGGACACAAGAATCAATATCATTTTCCAGTCTGTCTCTAAACTACTCCCAATCAGTAAGTTGTTAGTAAGATACAAATTTTTTTCAATTTTCTTCGGTTTACTTTCAATGGACAGATAAATAGGTGAATGATCGGAATTTAAATCAAATCCGTCTTCAATACGCATGATGCTTTTTGGGATACATTTAGTAACAAAAAAATCTATAAGATCTGGAACTTTATTGATGTCGGTTGGCCAGTAAGTTGGATTACCAGTTGACAAGATTTCACATCCCACCTGTTTTGTAGCTTTCCATAAATAACGTCCTTTAGTTGTAGTTAATCGTGAGCCCCAATTAATATTTTTCGCGTTAAAGTCTCCTCCAATCACATATCTACCTTTGAATTTGTTTAGTAGCTCTACGTATTTTTCTTCTGTAATATTATGTCTTGGTGGACTATATAATGCGGTTACTGAAAGCTCATTTCCATTAAGAATTATCGTTATTGTGGTGGCCTGAAACTCATCAGTACATAATTTTTCGTTTTCGTAGTGATCAATTGACTGTTTTATTATTATTGCACTGCCACCCCTAGCATTGTTTAAAGGATGATTCGCGCAATAAAATTGATAATGTTTGAAGGATGTGAACATATTATTTGTTAAATGAGTTTCTGAAACCAGACATATATCAATTTTATATTTATTTAGAATTATTTCAAGTTCATTTTTGTGATTTAGAATGCCGTTAGCATTCCAAGCCATAATTCTTAAACTATCTTTAAGCATATTTATTTTGCTCCAATTTTTCTATTCTATGCATGACCTGCTGGTTAAAAGCCATTTGTTCATCCAGTTTATGCAAAATCTGCAATAATTTGTCTTCATTTGTAGAAGTGTGCTTTTTTGGAGGGATTATACCTTCTGCGACAACTTTAGCAAAAGTCTCACCATGTTGTTTTTCATATTTTTTCGACTAGCGATAGCCTTATTTCGTATTTTGTAAATCCTTTGCAACTGAGCACCCCCTATAGTTTGCTGGGTGGCTTTTTCCGCAGTTGCAGCATTTTGGTAGTTCTGTGTTCGGTTTCTCACAGTCTGCAGTAGAATGATTTCCAGCACACTTGACACACTTGGGTGGTTTACAACAATAGTTTTTCGTATGCATAAAGCCTTGGCAAGATTTACATTGGGGAATAAGTTTTTATGGTTTAATAGGCTCTATTTTTATAATAGTTTTTAATATTTATTTTATTTCATATATTTTTTTAATGTTTTCTGTAGAATCAAAGCCAACAATAAACATATTTAAAGGTTCCTTTGTTTTCTATTTTAATTTATTATAAGCACTTACTGCTTTAAAACCTTTTACATAGCATATGAAAATTTTGAGAAGACGAATGGAATTTTCAATATGTATCCTTTTAATTTTATTTGAAATCAGTAAGACCTCTATAATCGATTCCTTATTGCAACTTATTTAAGTGTAGGAATGGGTGCCCCGATGGACTAGTCAGCAGTGTGCTGTTCTGCTAGCTTAGGGGTTGCGGGTTCGATTCCTGCCGGAGACTCTGGACTTGCCTGCTTCTTTTCTATTCTATTCTTACTTTTCTATTCAGGTATCACAAAGGGATCAATATAATGGACCCAAGTGAGCTGTACAACAGCTGCCTGTTCTACCTAACCTAACCTAAGTGTAGGAATGCAGCAATATGTACCAATAACAGCAAAGCAAACACAAAAAATCATATTTCAGTTAAAAAGGAGTCATTTTGCTTATGTTAGAAATGAAAATGTTTGCCTTCATTTTCTAATAGAAAATGTATCGAAATTGTGTACAATTTTAAGTATTTTAAAAATTTTCTTAAATTTAAGTCTGAAAAAAAAAATAATTTCTTTTAAGAAGAAATGCTACCCAAGTTGTAAAAATTAAAAAAAAATTTATCCTACTATTTTCACACATAAGTAAATACGTAAATGTAAATTATTTTAACAATTTCGTTTTTATTTTTAGTTGAATAGTGGGAGACAAGATGTTTTGGCGACCGTCTTTTGTGCTTCTGTTAGTATTATATACGTGTTATAAATCAGCTGCTCAAAGCGAAACGCGTAGTCAGACAAATGCTGTGGAATTAGAAGCTGCACTTCCAGAACCTCGAGCATACATTCCGGATTCACAATACTTGGATTTTGTTTATCATAATCATGAAGAACTAACGCGGTTTTTGAGGTTCATACTGAAAACAAATCTCAAATAAAATGGCTTTTGTTATTGATTATTCTGAATCTTTGTATTTGCAGATCAACTAGTGCCCGATATCCCAATTTAACAGCATTATATTCTATTGGAAAATCAATACAGGGTAAAGATCTTTGGGTATTAGTTGTATCATCGTCTCCTTACGAACATATGGTTGGTAAACCGGATGTGAAATATGTAGGCAATATTCATGGTAACGAGCCAGTCGGACGTGAATTACTTTTGCATTTAATTCAATACTTGGTAACAAGTTATGAAAGTGATCAATACGTCAAATGGTTACTTGACAATACGCGCATTCACATATTTCCCTCAATGAATCCAGATGGATTTGCTGTTTCAAAAGAGGGAACTTGCGATGGGGGTCAAGGAAGGTACAATGCACATCTATTTAAAGTTTAAAGCCTTTTATTGTGTTTTAACTTATATTCCAATTTTGACAGGTATAACGCGCGTGGATTTGATTTGAATCGAAATTTTCCGGATTACTTTAAACAAAACAACAAAAGGGGCCAGCCGGAAACAGATGCAGTAAAAGATTGGATTTCAAAAATTCAATTTGTTTTAAGTGGTAGTTTGCACGGTGGTGCTTTAGTTGCAAGTTATCCTTATGACAACACGCCAAATGCTAGTAAGTATAATAAAAGTTTACAAATTCATACTATACAACGTACATCACTGTATGTCTACATATGTATATGTTTTGGACATTTCGTTTATTTTTTTAAACATTTCATCTACATGAAACTGCTTTTTATTTTGTAAAATTATTTATTAACTATAAAATATATATATTTTAGGAAGTATGCATAAGTGTGTACATATTCATATATATATACATATGTACAAACAGGCATATATTTTATTTGACAAATAAACTAAATCGAATTCTGATATTTACTTCAGAGTTTTCGCTGTCAGCTACATTGCGTACTTTGTTCATTCTCTAGCAACAAAACGTTATAAATATTTATACAATCAGAGCTCTATTAATTGTGTTAGATTTAGAGAAATAAAAATAATTCGATACTATTTCTTATTATTCATATTTTTATTGTGTCAATTTATGAAGTCTATAAATTGTATCCATACATTAAGAATTCAAAATCATACCTCATCATAAATCGTTCAATTCACATAAATATTAGATCGGCTCCTCCTTAATATACAATTGAATTACCGACGCAATTACATTTAACAGTTTGAAAAGAGGAAAGTGCCACGCCCTTGCAGAGGAAATATTCTTTTTCAACTAATTCTATTACACTGGTTTTTTTTAAAACTTAGCTACAAAGACATTCGACATCCAAGATTAATACATAGAAAATTTGTTATTTAAGTGGATACTCAAAATCGAGTTAAAATATAGCATTACATATGTATGTACTTACATTTATAAAAAATAGTATTGATATACAAAGTATGTTTCTTATTTTTATACCCTTCACACAGTGAAAAAGGGTATATATAGGTTTGTCATTCCGTGTGAAATTTCTACAATTTTCATTTCCGACCCCATAAAGTATATATTTTCTGAAAGCTTATGAATACGGGAGTCGATTAAGCCCTGTCAGTCTGTCCGGGTGTATGTTGAAATCAACTTTTTGAAGCCCCCCGACATAGGTTGGACCCGGGTAAGGTATTAAAATATCATAAACATTCGGGAGTAGATCGGTATTGAAAATCAGAAACATCGGTACATAAACAACTGAGATATGAGCAAAAACCCACGACCACCTCGATTTTTTTTCACAAAAACAACATTACAACAACAACATACATACATACAAACGTGTATACTGGTTAGAGAAAACGTGGCATCGAATCCCAACTGAGGCAAAAAAATTTTTTTTTAATTTTTTAAAAAATTTTTTTTTAAATTTTTTTTTTTTTATTTTTTATTTAATATATTATTTATATATTATTATTTTTTTTTAATTTTTTTTTAATTTTTTTTTTGTTTTATATATGTATATTATATCTATAATAATTTTTTTTTTAAATTTTTTTTTAAAATTTTTTTTTTTTAAATTTTGTTTTAAATTTTTTTTAAATTTTTTTTTTTCGTTTTTTTAACATACATACGTGTACGTATTTCATATGGGATGAATGGTGATACAAGCAACTGTTATTGCATTACTACACGTTGTGAAGGGTATATAAGATTCGGCATGGCCGAATATAGCACTCTTACTTGTTTTAATTAATATTTATTAAAGCTTATATCAAGGCATATTTATTCATCAGGTAATTGCAGTTCGGAGAAAATTTTTTTTGTTTATATCTTTTATATATGAAGTTTGACATTTGAAATTAATGAGAGAGAAGAGAAATTTGTTTTTTATTTATAGACTTTGACAGCTGAAACTGTAAATAAGTAAAGAAGAAAATAATCAGCTGACGAAACAAGAGTACCTGATGAATAAATATACCTTGACTTATATGAAAAATATTACAGTTTTAAGGAAAAGTTATTCATAAAAAACATCATAACATCAACTTAGAATTTATAACAAACTTTAAAACAATCACTACAATGCGACTTTTTCAGTGGTTGTTCATCAAATTTCTTATTATTTCAAAATTTGACGTTCTGCAATTTTCATAAAAATTAACAAATTAAATATTTTGAAGTTAAAGTTTCTATGTAGAATATATGTACATACATATGTAAGTGGAATATCTAAAGGTTAGATTGTGTATTATTTTCGAATTTTTATTTTACATAATTTGCAATTTTTTTGTATGCTTTGGACGAATACACATTTTGTAAATAAGAACTTTGTTTTTTTATATTAAGTTTAGATCTTCGACTAATTAAGAGGTATGGGGCACGGCTACACTTATTTTGCCTTTTCACAAATGTAATTAACATGCTGTTTGAATAAAATTTTTTTGTCAGGATTTACTCCGAAATATTTAATTTCGTCTTTCAATGGGATAATTGTTTCCCTAGGCGATAATATCTTGTTGGAAAGCGTTTTTGTAATTAGTTGAATGGAAATATTTTGTTGAATGGATATATAAATATGTAGTATGTCTATATAAAACTGTTTTAAGGGAGTGGTAGGAAATAAATGCACATACGGGTATAACGAAAGTGGGAATATAAAAGAAGCTACACTAGGTTAGGTTAAACAGGCTGATCATCGTACTTGCGTCCACGACCGATCCCTTTGTAATACTTTACACATGGGATGCCGCGTGTAGCTAGTCTCATCTCCACCCAGAGAAAAACTATCGTCGGTGTCTAAAACCATCCCGCCAGAGTTGAACAATGTTGCACAGTCTTAATCTGTCTACGCGGAATTGTATAATTCATGTTTGACAGTGTCTTGCAGGATAGAAGTGGTAAACCAGTGAATGTGTCAATTTCCCCCGATTTAAGAAGAGTTCCATTCTTCGCTGGGCCATCCGCAATGCCAGGTACCCGTCTGAGCTCAACAGTGTAATGTCTCGCCATCTCATTAAGAGATGCCCGGAATTCCGTAATGAATATTGTATAAACAACCGTTAGCAAAATAAGCAGCCTGACTATCAATAAAGATATAAACTCTTGCATAATCTAAGTATAGCCTGTAGTATCTCAGACAGTTTACTGACCTTTTGATTGCTTATTTTTTAACCTGTAGAATGCTTCAGTAATCCGGTAGCCTAAAAGACATCAAACTTTCGAAAAAGGGATTTTAAAAAGTCATAGCTGACCGCGTTCACTGATTTCGATGCATCAATATAGACTTTAGATGACCACCTTCTTTATTAAGTGATGTCGATCTAATGATTGATACAGATAATCTCCTGTCAAAGATGTTCTCTTATGAACCGCAACCATATTAAGTTTGTGTGCCATGACTGTGTATATCCATTATATCGGTATGTCCGTAAAAATAGGGTTTCCATGTATTAAAAGCGCGTAGTATAATGCCATATTCAAGTCCGCTTCCTTAGCCATCAAAATTAGCATTAACAACATATCAGAATTTATCCGTAGATGAATATATAACAAAATTATTAAATAAAAATCCCTGCAACTACTGCCATTGTCAACTTAACTCAGGTCGTCCGATAGTGGCAGATATTTCGTTTTAATTCAATTCGTGTTCGAAATTTAAAATCGCTAGATTTAAACTCCTGTCCTGATTTAAAGTTTTAAGTAGATAAGTTTTAATTCTATATTCCACCTAAAAACTGCTTAGATAATGAGCAGCAAAATAAAAAAAACTTGAATGTCACCACCCAGCAAAAAAAATGAATGTATGTGTTCAACTCATGATAAAGTGGTTTAATTTAGGTGAAACATACATGATTTTAACATAAGCGTGTCATTGGAGAGCATGTGTTTATATGAAAATATTAATAACATTCACTTAATTCTAATAAGTACATAGAGAGCATGCATAGTAAGTGAAAAAAACTTATGTTTCATGAGTTTATCATGTGCTTTTTTACGTGAATGTTTAAGATATTTTGCACTATTTATTTAGCAGTCATGAAAAATGTCATTCGCTCTGAACTAGAGTAACATCTTTTTGCTGGGTAATATTAGCTTGTAGATATTAAGGTAAATGTTTTTCTTTTTTTCCACCTTAGTTTTTACTTAAGTTGTTTTTATTTATAACATTTACATTTTACACTGTGATTTTTTTTTAATTTCTGTTTGGTTTTCTTATTTCGCAGAAAAATTTACAAATTCTGGTTCGTTTGCATTAATTCGCGTCTTACTAAAAATAAAAATAAGGATATAACGAAAGCTATAACGTTATAAAAACGATTTATGTAAATAATTTTTTTCTTCATTTGTTGTTTGTTTCTTTTTCTCTCTCCTGAAATATTTTATACATCAACAGATACATGGTGAAATTTTAAAAGCTGATTGCATTTCGGAGAGAATTTTTTGAAACGAGTTTTTTTAAAAGAAGCAGCGTTGCCACAACAAAAAAAAATTACAACCAAATTTTCTTAAAAATTTAACCAAATGAGGAAAAAATAACCAAAATTAAAAATTATTTTGATTTTATTAAAATCGTTTTTTTAATTTCATTTCATATTTTAATGCAAAAAAAACTAAATAGAATTAAAAATATATATAAAGCGATTTTTTTTAGAGATCGACAAATTTAAAATTCATACTATGTTGAAAAAAACAAAATTTTTGAAATTTTTAAAACAAGGTTTTGGCAGACATAACGGGAATCATTTTGATTTTTGCACAATTCTTCTGATTGCATAACATTGTTAATTGTTTGGAACTCAAGCTTGTTTCTAAATTTGCTTTTTATTAAACTAAGCAGTGAAAAAATTCTTTCTGCAGCAGCTGAACTATGTGAAAAAACATTAAGTTTTGAACAAAATAAATAAGTTCTTCGAAACACTTTTCGTTCACTGCATTTTTATGTTTGGACATTTTTTTATCCCAAATCTTAACTGTACTTATATCGCTGTCTAAAATAATATTTGAAAATTGTAATATGTTCCATTGCGGTAAAGTTGTTTCTTCATAACCACCTGTTAAATTTGAGAATGACAATAACTAAGATTCCAAACTTATCTCTGAACTACTTAGAACTTTATTTGGCTTAATTATCTCAAGATTTTTAAAAAAAATTCTTGGAAAATCGAAGCGTTTCAAAATTTTCTTTAAAAGTTTAATATAAAACTATTATATGTATATCCTTTTTCATTTTATGTTTTTGCAAGCTTGATAGGCTACTTTCTTGCATACCTACTTCTTAGGGTATTTAAGTTTAAGTTATTCCCAATTTGACGGGATTATTTTTCGGGATCCCGGGAAATGAAAAAAGTGGCTACGACTCCAAAGCATACATATGTTTATATTGTGACATTTTTTGTTCATAAAAATATTTTCAAATATATCGTCTAAATTTCTTGATCTTTTTTATTGATTATATATGATTTTTTGCTCCAAGCTTGAGTTTTTTTATAGAAAGAAGAAGAAGCTACCCATTGTTTGGTAGCAAAATATTGGTTAACAATAAATAATTTTTTATTAAAAAAACCAAAAAAGTTGATCTCAAGCTTGGAGGAAAAAAATCATATTAAAAAATATTTTCTTCAAGTTTGTTTTTAATTTTATGTTAAAAAATATTTTTACAAAAAATTTGATATACTTTTCGAGGTAATGTGTTAATTTCATAAACTTTTAAATATTAATTATTTTTTAATATAAAATATAAATATTATTTTTTAATATTAAAAGAAACGAAACTGTTTTAGATGGAAAGTTCAATAGTATGGAAGTTTTTTTGAAAAGAAGGCTAATGACACTGCTGTATGCTTTTTATGTGCAAAAATAATTTCATGTAAAGGCCGAAGCACCAGCGTATTAATGCGTCATTGAGATCATGGCACAAAGCAATCTGGGAGAAAAATTTAGCTGATATGAAAAATCAGAAAGAACTGCCGTCAAAAATTAAAAAAACTCAACCCACGTTACCGATACTTCAAAATTTCCATAAAGAAAGAGTTAAAATTTTTTGAGGGAAGTGATCAAGAAATTCAAAATATTATATGTATATGTTAAATGCACTTCTAACTATTCGTCCAACATCGATATAAAGTTAACGAGTGTTTTCTGTAACAGGACAATTTGTTAATAAAATCAGAAATGGACTTTCTAACCAGTCAATAAACGCTTTGAGCGTATTAAAAGATTATTTTCTATTTTTATTTTTAATTATAACTTGTATTAACATGTTTTTGAAATTGAATTCTTATGATTTTACTTTTGATCTCACCGTATTTTTGTTTTTTGTACTAATATTTAATCTCGCATCTAGAGAATAATATTTTTTTCAATTAGAAATATATTTATTCAATTTATATTTTAAATTTAAGTTTCTTTATTAATTTTTATAGTTTTGAAGTGTTTCTTTAACATTATAGACTATTTTATACTTTTTAATAAAAAGTTTTTTATTAATAAAAAATAAATTTACTTTTTATTTATTTTGCTGCGTTATCCCGGGATCCCGGGAAATTAAGAAATAATTCTCGCAGTCCCGTGAAACGGAAAATTTCGGGGAAAAAACCCCTATTCCTACTTCATTCCAATAAAATACAAAATGTATATACATATTAAAATTTTAGTGAGAAGTAAGCAAAATCAAAAAAAAGTACACATCTGCACATCAGAAAAAAAAAATAATTTTTGTTAAAAGTAACCAAAACGGCAACGCTGAGAAGAAGTTTGACAATTGGAAAATATGAAAGAAAGGAGAAAATGTATTAAATTTTAATATTTATCAAGTGTACCCTGAACAGATATGTATGTATATGAAGTTTAACGTTTAAACTAATAAAAAAAAAGTAATTTACTGCTATTTTTTATTTATGTCATTGACCACCTCAGAATGGTCTAGTTACGCCAATGTTATTGGTTAATGATTTCACCTAGCAACCACACAAATATCCATCTGCAATTGTACATTAACGTATTTAATCATTATTATTTATAATTATTTAATAAAATTCAACAAAGCACATATAAAAACAAGCTTCTGTCCAATATCGCAATGTGCTTCCATATAAGGACTGACCCTGTAATAACCTCAACTTTTTAAAAGTGCGATCCGGATAAAGCTAAGTTCATAATGAAGATACGCTTTTTTATGAGCCGGTCTAATCTAAGATACTCATATTCATTTCAATATTGTTTATAATGTATGTATATTAATCTTGCCCTTAAAATCAAAATGCATATTGCCTCTTAATGGCTCCAGTATTTTTTTATAAGACTTGTTGACTGTAACCAAAAATCTCTGATATCTTAGAAGGCAGCGTGTTTTATTCGTAAGGACAACAAAGGCAACAAATATAGGCCCATACGCGCTGTTAGTCAATGTCCTCAAAAATCACTGTTTAAATATTTTTTTGGAGAATAAAAATATAGGACCAGTTATGTTAATCTTTGTTGTTACACGGTCGGTTACTTTAGTTAATTTTTGCCATTATTTTCGTGACACACAGTGTAATTTTAATGGGGTTCGTGATAAAAACAGGACTCAGTAAAGTAACGAGTCGAGCACAAATTATTGTTAAAAATCAAATAAATCTTTTTATCTGTAATTCGTTTAATATGCATTATGGTAGCTGTTCATTTTTTGTTCTATTGCAAACATACAGAATTGTGAACTTCTTCAGGGTTTAGGCATCTTTTAAAAAAGCTTACTTATATTCCAGGCAGCACCTTGTCTTAAAAAATAATAGCATCATAAATAATATGGATTTCAGGTACTGTTTTCCAGTACTAGTTGCTGTTATCCGCTTGTTTAAAAATTTTAATTTTTTAATAAAAATTAATGAAATTGGATCGACTCTAATTTAGTTTGTACAATAAGAAAAAAAAAATAAGGGCAAGTTAATATACGCGGTTCAAAATCTTTTCATACTATTAACAGATTTATAAAGTTATGTTAAAATTTTCTTACTTACTACGTAAATCTAATATGACGACTAAAAGGAATCTGTAGATCATCGGCTTTATGTGCGAGTAAGTAATATAAACTTATTATGTAACCCATATTTGTACACCCTTCACCTGTGTTATCAAGGGTATATATAGCTTTTCCGTTTGTACAACAATACAATACAATACAATATTCATTTTCGACCTGAAGCTTTGACAAAAATTTAAATTTTTAGAGCCATATTCATAAAAAATATTTTAGGTTTATTGAAGGCTTACTTGACAAATTTCTCTACAACATCTGTCAAATAAGCCTTTAACAAACCTAAAATATTTTTTATGAATACGGCCCAAGGCATATTTATTCATCAGGTACTCTTGATTCGCCAGCTGATTATTTTTTTCAACACTTATTTTAAGTTTCAGCTGTCAAAATGCATAAATAAAAAATAATTTTCTCTCTTTTCTAATTTATTTCAAATGCCAAACTTCATATATAAAAAATGTAAACAAAAACTTCTCTCCGAACTGCAATTACTTGATGAATAAATATGCCTTGAATACGGCCCTTAAACTCTAGGACAATTTATAGACACGTTTGCTACTATTTGTAGATGGCTATTCGTATTATTTGATGAACAAATAATTTTTTAAATATTTTTTTTATTTTATATATATCAAGTTACGAAAGCTCCTTATTAATTTTTGGACACGCTATAGATGTCACAATATGTATACGCCGTAGTCTCGAAAACTATTGCTGAGAAAAAGTTGACAAATCGGGGTAAAACTAACTAAGATATAAAAAAATTCAATATGGCCGCCACTATAAAATGACGTACAAGTGTACCCACTATAACCAACCAACCACCGGTGTCAAACGAAAAAGCTTGACCAGAACAAAACATAAAATTAATGCTTATCACAGATGTGACAACATACTTAAGTATATGAGGGTGAAGGGTATTTTCTTTTTCGGCACAGCCGAATATATCATTCTTTCTTGTTCTTTTTTTTTATTGTTAATGTAATTACTGTGTTGTAAACCGTTTAAAAAAAATTCCATTACGTATTTAGAATAGATAGTTTACTAAGTATATTAAAGGTGTTCTACTTTATTTTATTTTAAATCGATATAAAAAAAAACGATTTAAAATTTTCTTTCATTTTACTTCAACATGTCCCCTGGGAGTAGTGTTTCAAACGTATTCTGCAGCACCGTCGTTAACACCTGATGATGATGTTTTTAAACATCTTTCTTTGGTGTACGCTAAAAATCATGCTAAAATGTCAAGAGGAGTGGCTTGTAAGTCGGCAACACCTGCCTTCGAGAATGGCATTACCAATGGCGCTGCATGGTATCCACTAACTGGTGGTATGCAAGATTATCAATATGTTTGGTATGGTTGTATGGAAGTAACTCTGGAAATATCATGTTGTAAATACCCACCAGCGTATGAACTAAAAAAATACTGGGAAGATAATCAATTGGTAAGTTGTGGCAACTAAATTCAAAACAAACAAAAAAAAATAACAAAATTTCTTTTAGTCACTTATCAAATTTTTGGCTGAGGCGCATAGAGGAGTGCAAGGTTTTGTACTAGATCCAAACAATGCACCAGTAGAGAGAGCGTCTCTCAAAATAAAAGGTAGAGATGTGGGTTTCCAATCAACCAAACATGGTGAATTCTGGAGAATTTTGTTACCCGGTTACTATAAATTGGAGGTAAAAACTTATACATACATACATAGAAATATAAAACATAACTTCCAACTACCAACCCGATTTGTATGAACCAACCTACGACAAATCTTTTCGATTCGTGTATTTTTAGACACCTTGTGTTGGCACAGTTTAACTGTACGAGGCATCAAAGTTGAGAACCTCGAATTTAAAAAATCTTTTAAAGCCTGTTGTATTTTTTGTAACAATTTTTAGATTGTGGCAGTGTTAGAGTATGTCATCATACATCTAAAATAAGAAATGCAAACTTAAGTCACTATTATATTACATTTTTTAACCAAATCTGTTCTCCTCAAAAAATTTTTCTTTTCTCTTAATTGCCTCTGTCGGACATTTTTATAAGTGAAATATTTAAAGAAATTTTACTAATGAACACATCTAGAGAGACTTAAACTTGCATATAAAAGAATCTTCTTCAAGGGAAAAATAAAGAATTTATGAAACTGGTGGTAAAAAAAAAAAACAAAGAGAAAAAAAAATTTAAACAAAATTTATGTTAGAGGTCTAAAGCATACACTGTACGTCATAAATTACGCATGCATATCGTTAAATTCATTCGTCAAGGAGCTAAGGCCACACTTTTTAAAAATGAAGTTCTTGATGGAGGGCAATAGAATAAAGAAAAATTTAACTATTTCGGACCTACCTACCTGTTGTTTTGCAATGGCAAGTAAAAGTGGTCCTCATATAGAAATGCCTTGTGTATAACAATTACAAAAGGTTTACAAAGGGTGTATGAAACTGATCTGTGGAAATTTGATATTGTATATCGTTGGTCACAGGTAGAAAGGCCCTTACTCAAATAATTGTAAATTTAGAGTAGAAGACAAAAACATAATAAGTAGAAACTGCATTATTACAATGTAATTTCGTTTGGTAAAATTGCTTGTAAAACTGTTATTTTTGCTACTATTGCATTAAATTTTCGTACCGAAGTGTATTTGTATGAAATGTATTTGAATCACTGAAAAACTCGATTTTTGTTAAAAATACGAGTTAGGGCGCTTTTGCTTGTGACCATTCATATAAACCTTTAACAAGTATTTGATCATTTCTATGCATACGGTATTTAACATATAAAGTTTTTCCTACCTCTCCGGTAAAATTGATTATTGATAAGTAAAAATAAGTAAAAAGATATTTACGTATATTAGACTGGATCAATTAACAAAATAAGTTGTTGTACTCTTCTGAGATTAAACTTTGTTATATTTTATGAGAGTCTTTATAAAAAATCAAACTAATTGTGAAACTTATTAAAATGTGACAAATTTAAATCTCAGAAAATGGCATGATTTACCAATTTACTTGGTCTAATCAATAGTATGTTGTTAATAAATTTATTTTTTGTGCACTAGGTATTTGCTGAAGGTTTTACTCCACGAGAAGTTGAATTTGTAGTGGTTGAACAACATCCAACTCTACTTAATGTCACATTACAGCCTTCCACGGTAAGTAAAACGAAATTACAAACCAACACATTCATAGAATAGTATGTGTGTACATATACATTTTTATGAAAACATGTATGTTTGTATGAACGTAATAGTTATAAGAATATTTATATTGAATGAAATATTTAATCTTTTTTAAAAAGCATGCTGATCTCATATCTTATGTAAAAATCCATTATATAAATTATTAATTTTTTCTCTCTTTCTTAATTGTCTTTTTTACATTTTTACTATATTTTATTACTTCTTATGTAAATATATCGAAAGTTTTCTACCTAATCCATTGGAACTGCAATGAGGATAAGTCGTAACAATTCACAAAAAAAAATAGTTCAGAAAAATAGTTAATTGCTTTCTAAAAGCTGTTAACAAATTAAATAGACACAATAAAAAAAAGCGGAAATATGGTTTCTTTTGTTGCAAATATTTGCCTAACTAAGCGTTACCACTTTTACCATATAAAGTAAAAACATACTTACATATGTATATCTAATATTGGATTAATGTTGCAAATTATTTTAATTAAAATTAAACAAACATTTAGTGGTCACGTCTATTTTGCCAAATATTTGCCTGATTTCAAATTTCCCTTTAATTTCTTATTAGTTTGTAAAAATTTTATACATAACAATTTGCACTAGGCAATGGTAAGAATTTAAATCAATAATAAATTAAGTTAATTACTTGATTTGTATTCTTTTGTACATACATATGTAAGTATTTTGAGTATATATTTACACAAACTTTGAACGAATGTTAAGAAAAAGTTGCATATAGTTTTTTATTTTAATTTTATTATTCATTAAAATATATTTCATTTGAACTTGAGTTGGTTACTGATATAAGTTCTACGTATCTCGATACATAAGTAAGCATATTTACGAACGTTTAAGTATAACACATTTATTCAAAAAAGTTTTTCTTAACTTCACTGAAAATTTTTTAACTTTTACACCTGTGATTCTTCTTATGAAATCAATTTTCATCACTTATCGTTACTAAAAATGGTAAGTGAAACTTATTACAAATTAAAATATTTTACAAATTCATCAATCAAACAATTTAGGAAAACAATAAAAGATAAGAAGACAAGAAATAAATTAAAGTTTTAGCTTTTAAGCATTTAAAAAAATCTTTTTGTTATTTCTCTTACAAATCGATGCTGTAACAATAAAACTTCCATACGTCGTATATCAGTATTTCTAGTTGTTTATAACAATAATGCTAAACTTCCAATTCCGAACAATAAACTGCACTCGGAACATAGAAAATTGATGTATTTTTTTTTTATAATAAGAGTACTTATAAAAGAGTACTTAATAAAAAGAATGCCAATTCCAAAATGGCCACTGCCACAAAATATCGGATTTCATATTTTTTGTAACCCTCTCAGTATGGACGTCAAACAAAAGAGTATGACTTGAAGAATACATTGCATTTTAAATGCTTCTAAATCCAAGATCTAAATAATATATTTTTAAACAAATGCAAACCCAGTTCTTTAAAAAAGAAAATTACATAAGTATATCATTGAATTGTCGTAATAAGTCTTGTAAAATGTTTGCAAAACAGATGTATATGCATATGTATATGTTGCATGTTTGGATAGGCGCAGCGAAGATAAACAATTCTTATTTTAATAATTGTAAATGTATATACACATTAAAAAAGAAACATATGTACCAATGCATATTAATTTTTATTATTATTTTCAGCGTACCGATCCCATTGCTATATCTCAATTATATCGACCACTTCCAGGACCGGCTTCCAATCATCATTATCGACCTGTACAATCTTATTCCGATTCTGGAATTTTTTCCTCTATTACCAATGGCCTGAATAATTTGTATTCTAATATATTTGGATGAACGTTTCCGCTGTTAATCGAAACTATTTTTCATTATCGTGTATGGCTTCTGACATTTTAGGTCAACATATCCTTTACACATTTCGGAAGTCATAAGCTGTTGGAAAGAGGATTAAATTGCTTAAAAAATTAATAAAAGTAAAGCACTGCCTTATAAAAATAATCCATAAGAAATGTCTTGTTATAGATCTGTACATACAAAACGTTACTAAATACAATAAAAGTTTGATTCAGTTTAAGATATAATTTTGAGTTTTTTCTTTTCTTGACATACATACAGATGTATATCTATATATATAAAAGTGAATCTCTGTGTGTGTGTGTGTGTGTTAGCTATAGACTCCGAAACTGTAAAACCGATCGGACTCAAACTTTGGCAAGTTGTTGGACACATACCAAGGAGTGTTTATGGGTGGAAAAAAGTGGGCGGGGCCACGCCCATAAAAATTAGTTATCAGTTTTAGCTACTTCCACTTGACCGATTTTTCTGAAACTTTGCACACATATCGAGCTGTCATGACTTAATAATTTCGTGATAAGAAAAGTGGGCGGGGCCACGCCCCTAAAAAAGTTTTAATTTTGAGGTACTTGCACTGGACCGCTTTTTCTGAAACCTTGCACACATACTAAGCTGTCATAACCATATAATTTCGTGATTATAAAAGTGGGCAGGGCCACGCCCATAAAAAAATGTTATAATTTTAAGGTACTTGCACAAGACCGATTTTTCTGAAACTTTGCACACATATCGAGCTGTCATGACTAAATAATTTCGTGATTAGAAAAGTGGGCAGTGCCACGCCCATAAAAAAAAGGTATCATTTTGAGGTACTTGCACTAAACCGAATATTCTGAAACTTTGCACACATATTGAGCTGTTATGACTTTACAATTTCGTGATTAGAAAAGTGGGCAGGGCCACGCCCATAAAAACAATTATAATTTTGAGGTACTTGCACTGGTCCGATTCTTCTGAAACTTTGCACACATATTGAGCTATTATGACTTTACAATTTCGTGATTAAAAAAGTGGGCAATGCCACGCCCATAAAAAAAATTATAATTTTTAGGTTTTAGGCACTTGATATTCAACTACAATTCAGAATGCATTTCGATTCATTAAGGGGCGTAGCAACGCGCGCCGGTTTTGGCTAGTTATCAATAAACTTAAAAAAAATCTTAGTAGCATTTGTAATGGCTATTTAATATTCTCAAAATGAAAGTATTAAATAATATAATAAAATACATAAATAAAAGACGTAACTCACTCGTAAAGCCTTTATTATGACATTCACATTTTTGTACAATTTATGTATGTACATACTTACTAATAAATATATGAGAATTTTGCAATTATTTCGTAGGAACTTGTGTTTATTGTGTAAAAATAACTGGAATAAGGGCGATTATAAATTGATAAATTAAAAAAAAAAGTTTATAATATACTATGTATGTATATCCACATAACATATGTATGTTTAATATTGTTTTTAAAAGCATTATTAATTATTCTATTTTAGTATTAAATATACATTTAAAAAATTCGTTAGGGTTTAAAAAAAAAAAAAAAACTTTCGAAATTCAAAAAGTGCAAAAATTTAATAAAGTGCAATATAGTAACGTACATAGGTATGTAAATACATATTTTAACGTGTATTTAAAGTTAATTTTTATTTTAAAAATTTTACAGATATTAAAGTCATCAATTTTAGACATGCAAAATTGCGATATTTCACAGTTGATTTTTGTAAAACAAGTTGCTTCCTGTCTTTCATATGCTCTCATCAACTAGATAAATTCTACGCATTTTCGCAAGATTAAGATTGGTGACGTGAATATCTTTATTATTAATAAAAAAAAATACATGGTGCGTGGGTGGCCTTTAATAACATATTTTTTTATGGTTAAAAATGTATGTATCTATAATTTCAATACAAGAAACAATTTTTCTACAAAAATATTAACAATTATTTTGGAATCAGTTTGAACATTCGGTGCATACAGGTTTATTTTCTTCGACAGCAAACGTTGAGGCTGTTATAGGATTTGCACATTTCTGATGAAAAAAAAAATAAGTATTAACGATTAACAACAAAAACATGTAAGAAACATTTATTTTAATAAAATACAAACCTTGCATCTAAAACACTCTCTGTGCCATTTGGCGTTTAAGGCAACGATTGCATTTTCCGTAATAGGCTTTGCGCATCCTGAACATCTGGCGGCAAACAATTCTTCAAAGTCATTTTTACAGTATGCCTTTCCATCTCGTTCATAAAAAGATGTTCCAACCAAGGATTTATTACAAGGACCTCCACAGCAAAAACAGTCTTCATGCCATGTCAATCCCAGAGCCTTAATTGTACGCTTTATTTACAAAAATATTAAGTTTTATTAGATTCTAATACTGGCTATCATCGTAATAAAAATTAAAAAAAAATAAATCAAATATAAAATATTAAAGATTTTTTTTTTATTATTTTATTTCTAGTCCACAAAAAAATATATGTATTTATATACAGAAGTATGCATGTACATATATTTATTGGTCTGGCTAAAATATGTGAAAATAAAGAATCATTTCAAATTTGTATTTTTAAACAAATAGTTGATCTCTATTAATTTAAATACACACCTCTAATATGGGTTTATTACAACCGTGGCACACTCCAGAGTAATTTTTCAAAAAGCACGTTGAGCATACAGGTTCGCCATCTTGTATATTGAATGTTGCCTCTTCAATGGGAACGTTACAATCTTTGCACGCAAAATGTTCTGGATGCCATGTCTTACCCAATGCAGTAATAATGCGATGTGTTATTACTTCATTGCATTTGTGACAAATTGATTCCGACTAAAAGGTTTACGGAAAAAAATAAATTAATTAACACTAATGGAAAAAAAGTTTATGATATAAAATAAATAAATATATAAGTTATCAGGCGGACAACACATATGGATGGCACTTTACAGAAATAAAAAAAAATAATTTGTTTTTAACAAGTTTTTGGAAGCTTGTACAATGTTATAAAAACTGTGTTAAATTTATCTGTATATTATTAAATGGAAATATGTAGTTAATCTTTTTATATCCTAGGCTCATCGTTCTAGGCATTCAAGTATAAAATTATCAAATTGTTTCATTTAAATTTTGTTGTATTTTAAGTTTATACCCTTTTTTTCTATCAAATTTGCATTAAAATAAATCAATAAGTTTTAGAAAAATGGCAGCAACTCAAAAAATTAAAGAAAAACAAGTTGAGCATATTTTTTTAATGGAATTTATTTGCCATAATATATTTGAATTTTTTCAAATTCACTTAAAATGAAATAAACAACAATTTTGGGACTCTATTGAAAATTTTTGAATTTCGAGTTAAAACCCTTTTATTGATCAAATGCGATATGTCAGTATGTAGATATGAGTACACAATATTACCTTTAAGTATGAATCTAATGAACTTAAATGTTAAAAGAAAAATATAAGTATTAGAAAATAATATTGTAGCAATAGCCAAATAACTGGAAACCTGCTAAGTCTAGCGATGATCTCAGATCTTTAAATGAACTTGCATGCACATACATAAGTACATACATGTTTGTGTTTGTGAACTACTCAAGTAAAAGCTTTTTATAAAAAATGTTAAAGATAAACATCATAATAAATGGGAATAACAAAATTCCAATAATTTCATAGAATTACCAAAATATGTGTGTTTGTATGTATTTACTACTATGTAGGTACATACTTGCGGACAAATGTAGACACATATCAAATAAACTACGTTCGCACTTGGCAAATATTTTCCAAAATAAGCGTAACCACCATTTTTGATAAAAAAAAATTACCAAATATAACAATGGGTTAAATATTTTATTTTATTGAAATTGTAACATTTTAATAAACATAAATTTCTCAGAAATTAGTGCATGTTAGTTGTTAGCGAACATACCTTAATTCTTAAATCGAAAAGCATAGCTTTTTGCAAGTTTTTATTATAAATATAATTTTATTGTTTAGTATGTAGGTGCTAATTTTAAGCTTTGTATGGGATCCTACTTAAGAAACGTAGTATGGTAAGTATGTTTTAAGAAATTCTGAAAGAAAAATTGAGGGATGTTAATATTACATATTAAAATTTTTGTCAATATTTTTGTCTTTGCCCTCACTTTAATCTCGATAAGGAGCCATTTGCTCTCGTCATATCCCTACCATTTTTTTAGTCGTAATTTTTTCTGACCTTTACAAAATTATATGATTTAGCTTATCTAAATCATGTTACTAAGAAACTCCATACAGCACTATGTCATACATTGGCATAGGTACAATTTTTCTGGGGGGGTGGCAAAAGATTGAAAATTGTTTATATAAAATTTTAAACTAAGTTAGTTTTTTTATTATATTATAAGTAAATAGTTTTTTTTTCGAATTCTGGGCTTTTAAGGCCACAAATGTATTCAACACTGAAATAAACTAAAGTTTTATTCAAAAGAATTTGTAAATGGCACTTACAAAAAATTATATTGTACTAAGCATCCCTGGCTAAATAGCACACTACAGCATACATTGTATATATATTTTTTTTAACTGGCTCAAGTAAATTTTTTAAATTTCTCATTTTTATATGAAGAAATAAAATTGTTTATTAGTGATAATGAAAAAATAAACTTGGAAAAGTAAGTTTTTATCCCGACACCAGCCGAGTGGAATATATTTTTGAAACCAGCACTATTTGATCGGAATAATCAAGTATTGGATGTAAATATCATCTATTTAACTCACAAGTATATATGAAATCGATTCTGTAAATTAAACATATCAAACTTATTCATATATACTATAGTGAGTGAGAACGAAATTTACCACAACTTAAGCTTTTTTCCACATTTTGTTATTCGTTTTACTTGTCACAATTTTATTGTTGCTTTTAACCATCAGTCTGATGGTAATGAAAGCATGGTTGTTGTATTCACAACATTTCTCCTTATGTATATCAATCATAACTGTTTTTGCCTAGTCAGTTATTCAACAGAATGTTGGTACTGACCGGTCCTGACCTATTTTAACTTCAGCTGTCAAAGTCGATACATAAAAAATAATAATAATCTCTCTATCTCATTTATTTTAAATGTCATAATTTATATACAAAAAATATAAACAAAAAATTCTCTCGACTGCAGTAAGTAAGGCTTGATAATAAGTATGTACTCCAATGAAAAATGGTCAAAAATTTTTACATTAAAGGCAACAACACGAAGTTTTGGGAATATTTCTATTCCTAAATTTACAAAAAATTGGGAGTAACTTAAGAAATGAATCACCTCGCATTTAAAAGTGAAAAATTAGTTTCGTGTTTGGGGCCATTTTTGAAGCGCCTGCACATTAGACTTCACCGGAAAAAAGTTCGGTAGACCTTCGAACATTTAATATTTTTACAGTTAATTAAAATTTTGATGTCGAACACAGGGATCACCTTCTTAAATTTTAGTTTTATCTTTTGATTTTGCAATTGGATCCGATTATATGATATATCGACAGTTTGTCTCGAGATGACTAGTACTTTGCTTATGGCCATTGAACATAAGAAAAATTTTTGATATTTTGCGAGATTTTATGACATGAGAGTGGCGCATTAGGATGGTAGGAACTAAATATATGTATGTATGTATGTATGTAAATTAAATTGTAACAAATTATGTTTTTGTTTACTTACCATTTTCAGTAATTTTTTTCAAATTTTATAACTTTGCTAATGTTTCTTTTCTATTTGATTACAGATCGTTTTACGTTTTTTACTTTAGATTCAAAAATACCGCTTGTCTGCAACTTTTAAAGAGTAATAAAGTCAATTTTCTTTCGCTTCTCACAGTAATTTGTGTATTTTTTACTATAAAATTTAATAATACAAGAAAAAAATTAAAAAAAAAAAACAACAAAAAAGTATGTATGTATTTATTTAGAAAAAAATGAAACAATAATCAATGCACAACGATTCGAATGTTTGTTATTATTATTATTTTTTCGTCGCTTTGTATTGCAGTTTTTTTATTTACTATTCTTATTCGTACGCGAAAAGAGGTTATTTTTGTATTGTAGAAAATAATTATGGATGTTTGTAAGTACCTATTGGGTAAAACTTTAAAACAATACGATTTAAAACGATGACTTTCTTCACATGCGAGTACCTGTATTTTTCATTGAGATAAAGAATTGATTTTTACAAATCTCAGTTAAAATAAATAAATGAGTTTAATTTTAGTTTTTGTCCAAACAAAGTTGGAAATACAGCCAAAACTAAATCAGCGCGACAAGCGTAGTCTGTCTGGAAAAAATACTCATGCTCATTCAAAATGTGTGAAGATTGTCAACAAGGATTAATTATAAAAACAGTAGATTATTTTTGCGCGTGTGTTTTTCTTAATTTCCCCTTCATAAAGTTCATATCGAATGGAAAACTTTATAGGCGATGGTAATCCGAGAACATGTGATAGAATTGTCGTGATCACAAATATTTAAGGCTGCTTAAGAAAGGGTATCGACAACTAATTCAGCAAATAGTTTAGGACCTTAGATTAGGGATGACCTTTTCAAATGTTCAGTATATTTACGGCGCTTTCAATTGCATATTAAAGTAAACATGTTAGTTCTGTACTCCGCGCATTTTGTTTTTGCTTTTAGCCACAATTCTATTCTGAACAATTTAATTTCACCCGGAATACTGAACAGTCACGATAGTATATCGATGTTTTTGTCTATTTTGTTTTAAGTCCCATATTTTTTCTCAAAACTTACAATTTACTAAGTAACAATTACATATTAGGTTCTAGAATTCAGGTCTTGTCATAAAAAAATATTAAAATTAAACGAATAATTTTGGTTAATCTACAAAGTATTTTCAGACATAAGTACAGTTAAAGTTGTATCAAAAAAGTGCTTTTTATACCTTTCACACAGTGAAAAAGGGTACATACATATAGGTTTTTCATTCTGTGTGAAATTTCTACATTTTTCATTTCCGACCCCATAAAGTATATATTTTGTGTAAGCTTATGAATCGGGAAGTCGATTAAGCTTTTAGTCTGACCGTCTGTCCATGTTTATGGTAAAATCAATTTTTTTTATTCATTATTTTTTTTTATTTAATATATTATTTATAATTATATATTAATATTTTATTCGAACTTTTCTATATATTAAATTTTGATGTGAATCATTTTTTTCTTTAAATTGTTTTCAATTATTATTGCATGACTACACGTTGTAAAGGGTATATAAGATTTGGTACGGCCGAATAAGCACTCTTACTTATTTTTTTATTCTATTAAACGTTTATAACTTTTAAAAAAAAATGATTTCATATTTTTAATAATCCTATGCACTTCCTATCCACAAACGATTTAACTACACTAAATGTCACACTCTTTTGTGCTTAAAATAGGGTGCTAAATTTTTTCACTTATTAACCATATTAAATAACTCAGGATGCAATGCGACTCCACAAGAATACAGTTTTAAATAAAAAATAAAAAAACAAATTACATTAATTCCAACTCGTAATGTCCTTTCTTTTTTTTTCTTTTTTTTTGTTAATTTTAATTCTAATTAGAAGATCGAAATAGTGATTTATTAGTTAATAATCCTGTGAAAATAATTCGAAACTTAAGAAAACAAATTATATTTGCACTCTCATTGATAAGAGGATATGATAATGATACAAAATTCGATGAATTTAACTTCATTTTATTACTCTTAAGACTCTTTTTCGATGAAGATTTTTAAGGCTAATTGTGTTTTAAAGATGTATGTACTTGATACCTATTAAAAAAAAAACAAATAAGTCCTAAATAAAAAAACAAATAAGAATTGTTGTTAGAAAAATTACGCACTTATTTACCATCGAACAGATGGTTTCAGTAAATTTTTATTGATGGTTGTTTAGTTTACGCGTACTTGCTTTCGTTAATAGAGCAATTTTAATAAATAAATTTATTACAAGTAAATTATCTTTTATTTCAGCTTTCTGCACAAGTTTAGTTTGTGCGAAGTAGAATAATTGCTTGTGTATGAACAGTGGTTAGCATAAATAATCGTTCTTTAAAATACAATAGAATTTGAAAATACTTTTTCTACACGTATCTCCACACTTACGTATATATCTTTAACGTGTTGAATATATATTTAATAAAAAATATTTCGATTGCGTTTTTCGACAGAAAACTGATAAAAGAAATATCACCTTAAAATAACTAAAACATATTTTCTTAACACAATATTAAGTAAATCAAATGTAATTTCTATACTAAACTGTTTTTATTTTAATATTGACATATCAAAAACTAAAACACAAACAATAAAAATCAATTTAATTTATTGTTAAAGTCTCGCTCATAACGACATATTAATTATTCACAGTTTATACCCTATGTATAACTAGAATGCGACTAGCCTTCGAAGCTTGTTATCACACACTAACCTTTAACCAAAAATAAACTTTTAAATTGAATATAATGTACCTACCACATTACTATATATTTTTTAAATAAAATCAACATTTATTTCCTAAATTTTACTGATTTTAAATATGTTACTTTCTTCCTCATAAACAATTATAAAATTATATTCTATAACTTTTCTAATTCTTAATGAAATAATTGTATGCAGTGATAATGAAGTAAATTAAAGGTAAATATTATTTCACATAATCGCTCGTTTTTAACAGTTAAAAAATATTTGACAGCTTGTTAGTAAGTTTTTAAGATTTATTGTAGGTGCATAACACACATACCTTATGCTAACTCTATAGTTACTAAATTTATGTTATGAATACCGTTTTTAATAATTTTTGTTCAATTTTATTTTTATTAATCTTCTTGCGTTATTTCGGTGATATCAATTTTTCCTAATTATTGATCTATTTTAGTATATACATTTTTTATTTTGTTTCATTTCTTATTAAAAAAATAAACAAATCCCTTTAATTTTTCGTAAACTTAAAGGTACATAGGTATTACATTCGTATTTTAAATATCAATTTCACATAACGACTTTGGTAAATACTGGATTCAACATACTCAATTTGAATAAAAACTTTGTGTGTTTATATATGTATAAAATAATTGTAAACAGTTTAGCTTTGATAAATAAATATGACTTTTCGTATTGTTTTAAGAAAAAAAAAATCACTATATTACAACTATATGTTCAGCACTGTATATTTATTTCAAATAAGTGCTTTTTTCCTTTTTAATTTAATTATTTATTTTGTTTTCTTTGGATATGCTTATAAAGGCTTCGAAATTCTTTGAGAAATACGTGTAAATCGTTGAAAGTCGCGAAACAAACTAAAGCGCAGCGTTAGCAAAACATTTACAAAATAAAACAATTTTATTCACTAATACAACTAAATTTAGTAGTGATGACGACAACGTCTACAAAACAAAAAATATACAAAAGGTTTGTTCGCATATTTGCTCCCACAAAATATCATGTGTACAAAAACACATAACATGTACATACAAACATATGTAATTTAATATAGAAATACTATAAATAAAAAGAACACAAACGACAATTGACCGAAACTTGCAAATCATTATAAATATAAAGAAATAAAATTTTATTGGAAAAAATAAACCAAATTATTTATTTGATAAAAAAATTGTTTTCGTTTTTTTTTTCTTAAGAAATATGAAGGTACATGGTACAGTGGTTTCCCGATTTAACGAACTCTCGATTTAGCGAATTCGGGATTTAACGAACAGGCAAAAGTTTTACCTTAGGTACTGTGTATAATGAATTAAAATCCAATTTGGTACTCGATATAACGAACAAATAAAAATGATATAAATAAAAATCGTAAAACTTATTTCAATACATAAATGGAGTAGTCAGGCAAACATTTGTAGTCTTGACACACACCTCCAGGAATATATTTCATTTTGTTTTCAATGAATTATTGTTGTTTAAAGAAATCGCAAAAACAAACGTCAATAACAAGTTTCTTTAAATAAAAATATACTTTTTTCTTGTTTTTTTTAATAATTACTTTCTTCATTAATTTTAATTTATAAAATCCATTCACTTTGTAATACGATATGATATGAATTGTGCTTTTAATTTGTTGTTACATGAATAAATATTTTTTTAGTACTGGATTTAACGAATTTTTCAATTCAACGAACAGGGCTGACAATCAATTGTTCGTTAAATCGAAAAGTCACTGTATATTCTAATAATTAAAAAAAAAAACACTGTTATCATTGGCTGTGTTTGCATCGGGTGAGTAAGTTAAATATTGACAAAACTTTTATACCTTAAATATCGGCTTTTTAAACTTAAAAACTTTAAATTATTTAAGTATTGTAACATATTTCAACATATGTATGTACTTATATCCATACAAGTGTATGTATATACAGTGCTCTTGCAATAACGTGAACACCGCCTAACATGAACAATCTTTTGCTAACGTTGACTACTCTGTAACGTGAACAAACTCAAAAAGCTGTATAACGTGAACAATTTGCATATGTTTTTTAAGCATATGGACAATACAGAAATACATTAATTTATATTTTCAAAGTTTAGTATTTTTGTATGGCAACGAAGTATTTTTCTTATGAGTCTAAAAAGGTCTAAATATTTTCAGTTGATGAAAAAGGCAGGAATTTTAGATAGTTTGCAAAAATAAATCTCATGAGCTTTGTAATAAATTTCAATCAAAAATTTTAGTTTTATCTTTTAGCAATACAAATAGTAATAAAAGAACTTCATACTCAAGATTTTACACTCACACACAGGTTTATATTTAAAAATTTTAAGATTTTTTCATAAAATTCGTCAATCGCTATCGTAAACAATTTCGCTTACATGAACTCCTAAGGTTTTAATAAGTTCACGTTACCGCGAGTGCACTGTACTTACATTTATTACAACTTAAGTTAAAATGTGTACGATTCCTTTCATTGTATGATTTCTGTATTTATACTCACGGCTTCAATTTGTCATTATCAGGTAAAGGTATTTCTTCCTCAATATTGTTTTACAGATACCTACATATGTGTGTATGTACAATACATAAAGCTCACATTCAGGAGGGAGGAAAAAAGTATGTTTTCACAAAAACAATATTTTTTCTATTGATAAGTAGTAGTTTTTGAACTCCATCATGGGCGTAACTAGACCATTGTTTTTGTTACTCCCAAGAATTTAATCTTAAAATTAACTCAGATTTTGCCAAAAAAAAACCCACACCACGCTGCATCTGCGCCTGATGTACATAGTTTATATCACAGGCAAGTATATACTACCAGCCAGTAAAATAGACCGACATTGTTTAAATCATACAAAAATCAAATCATATTATGTATGTACATGCCTACATATCGAATTTATTTTTTTTTTTTTGTAAGAACTTCGATCCACTTTTTATATGAAGGGGAAAATAAAAGGTAAAGGGCTTCATATGAACAAATATCTTATACTTGTAGTATATATGTACATGTAGAATTTTAACACCTGCACATAAACTTTTCTTTTATTCTTTTTTTATAAATTAAAACAATTAAACGTTAATGACAATTATTTAATAGCCATGGAATCTACATAACTTAACTTTTAAAATTAGGTAGGTATTCAATTTATAAGTTAATTGTTTTGTTTTTTGTTAATTTAAGTTTTTTACTTACAAAAAATAATTTACCATACGATTAACATATTATGACCAAAGAAGTCTACTTGCTGTTACTCTTTAATCTTTACAGTTGGTTCAGTTTAATCAGTTGGCTGTTCATGTGCGATATACATAGTACATATGAGAGAAAATAATAAAATAATAATGGTGGAACATTTCTCATACAGTAATTTTTTTGGTTTTAAAATTTCTTATTTTGGTTTTTGAAAGATACGTTTAAAATAAATGAAACTATACCATTAACGCCTCTTCTGCTCTTACCTTTAACAAAGCCCCATTCACTACTTGTTGTTAAATGACTGAACTTAAACACATTCAAATGATGTCATCATCGACACATCATCCACCAAATCCCGCTTTATTAACTGACGACAAATTCATTTTTATTTTTGAGTGTACAATTTACATACATACGTATTTGTCATTTGCGACAAAATCATTAAATTAAACCCAGTTGGCCACAACTTTAACGCACACTCAAGTCTACGGTAACGACTACAATTTTAAACATACTTATGTATGTATGTAGTGAAAATCCTGGAATACTGAATAAGCCATAATGTCGCTTAAATTGTCACACACACAATCGCAAATATATTTTCGTTTAAGACATTAACAGTTTTAATTATTGCATAAAAGCTTTATACAAAATTCATTGATTGCATTTATTGCATTTTATATATTTTAATTAGCTTTTTAAATTTTCTTTTTGCTTATTTTTGTTTTTTCTTTATTGTAAGTATTTTTAATTCTCTGAAATATTTTGGGTAGTTGAGCAAACATTTATAATTATAATATTAATATAATATCAATAGCAGCATTTTTTACTTTCAAAGTATTTTCTATATAGAACATCTAAAATATTTTCGTTTATTTTTACGACAAATTTCCCGTTGCAAAGATCGCAATCATGACATATTAAAAAAAAAATCATTTTTATTTATCTTACATATTAAAGGTATGTTAAAGACATAATTCACGTTTTGAGTTAATGCCTAGCGCCTTTTAATAATATAAATAGTTGATATCGCTGGATTGAAGGCATTCTTCTTCTCTTCCTTAACAGAGTTTGATGTAATATAACATTTATAACTTTGTCTCTCATCTTGACATCAAATGTAATTCAACTATGGCTATATATGGAACTATGTGTCTCAAAGTCGTCAACAGAGTTTGATATTAGACAACATTTAAGATAAAGCTTCTTATCTTATAACCAAACTATTGAGAAGAAGGTTAAAATAAGGCATTGTCTCTATTTATGTCTTTAACGGAGTTAAATAGGTCAATATTAAAGACAAAGCCATCAAGTTTGTTGACAAAAAATATTTTAAAAGAAAAATATTAAATATTTTGTTTGTTCATTTTGCTATTAGCGAAGATTTTTCTTAAGCTGTCGTTAAGGTATAGGAAAATAATAAAAAATGTCATATTTTTGTCGTCGAAGAGAATGTCGTGTGCGGCGATGTGGACAACTGGGTAGATTCATCTGTACATACATCCATACATAGTTTACAAGCTTTGAATGTTTAAAATAAAGCCAAAATCATTGAGACTAAAATATAGGCAAAAAGACTTAAAAGAACTTTTAACAGACACATACATAGATGCATAAATATGTAGATATTGTATATACACTACCGGACATATGAATAAGGAATTTAATTACTCTAACTTCATGTCCGAATATGTTTTTTATCTAAGAACTTACAAACTTATACATATATAATTATAAGAAGAAACTTAATTTTAATATATGTGAGCTTCTCCGAGAAAACGGGGCTAGTGTGTGAAACTGAAGTTTTGAGAAAAACGAATTTAAAGTTTCATAACGCATTATCACTGTGAACACACCTTCAGTTGGGTGATGCGATTTGGTATGGTTAGTTATGATTGGATGCCGTAATTGATAACGTCATGACTACTTATGTGGCGATGTATTTTTTTCGCTTTTAGTGTGACAACACCTTTGCTATTGTTGCTGCTCTGTTTGTTATGATTTCGATACTTGATTCTTAAGCCGCAACCAATGACCGACGCAACAACGTTTTTATGGGGTAAATAAATTTTTATCAGAAATCTAACTCACTTCATCTAACACTTCAACTAAATATTGACTTTTAGTCAAAGTTAAAATTTTCAGTTAATTTTAATTCATATTTAGGTAAAGTTTAAAATGCGGTTGTGCTGGTAAGAGAGTTACCCAGTAAACAAAAAGACAACAACTTAAAATATGATTATGAATTTTATTTCTTGAGTAAATATTTAAAGCTGAGGTAATATTTAGAGCATTTTTGTATAAGACCTATCCTTGCGAATATCGTTGAAAACGTTTTTACTTGTTGAATTTACTCTCAATAAAATTTATTTACTATTATACGAATTCTGTCTCGTATTAAATAAAAAGCACATCGGTTTTCGTAAGCTAAGTTATAGGTTATTATTTCAAATGATATTCTTCGTGGAAATAAAAGTTTTTTCGCTACAACTTCCTGTAAAGTTGTCCAAAATACATAGTTGAAAATTCACCTGAGGGTTGTTTCAATTTGCGAAATTGCAATTGTCTTATCTTAGTTATTTTTTTTTTAAACAGAATAAATTATAAAAATGTAAAGATAAAAGATTAATATAAAACTTGTATGGACTAGCTGACCCCCAAACAAAGCTGGGAGTTGATTCTCGTTTTGTTTTACGTTTCACTGCACAGTACGTGAATTGACACTCTGGCTTTAACAACTTTTATTAGAAAATTTATTTAAATATTGTTGGTAGTGCAAATTGGTTTTCCATAATTCTCGTATTTATTTTGTAAAAAAAATAATTGCAAATTATATGACCCAGAGTTGAATTCTTAGTTCCAACAGTTTGATTTTTTTTAGTTATGTATGTGTATAAAACTATTGATAATATTTATAATTGTGTAAGATCAGTTTTGTAAAAATAAATTGCTTTCGGCAACACTGATCTTTACAATCAAAGATTGCCAGGCATTGCAAAAATTTTATAATCCAAACGGATTATTTTAAGGTAATAGCATAATAGACATGATTTCCTATTATTTTTATAACCTGTACCGATGGTTCCCAAGGGTATATATAGCTTTGTCATTCCGTTTTTACTGTAGAATACAGTAAATAATGGAAAACTTAAAATCCAAGATGGCGTTCAAAATAAAATAGTGGATGTATGGGCCAAAAAAGTAATTACGGATATGCCCCTTCAACACCCACAATATGGGCATCAAGTAAAGTTTCTATTAATTTTTGAACATACTAAAGACATCAGAATACAAGCCGTAGCCTCATCAATAATAGGTATCAAACAAAAGGGCTTGACCAGTAGAATATAGTTAAATATGTAAAAATTAAAAATCAAATATGGCGTCCGAAATAATGGCATATAATTTTAAGTCTAAAATCTAAGTTAAAATTTGATGTGTACATGATGTTGAAGGGTATTATCAGATTCGGTGTGGACGAATATAGCGCTCTTGTTTACATATGGATTTTGACATTGGCTTTAACTTTACATATACCGCCTTGTACAAGGTTTATAAATAAGGTACTCGTATCTAATCGGCTGATTATTTTTTAAAGCATTTAAAGTGGTGCCAAGTTTTTTTAATAATGTGTCTGCATCCGTCAAAATTATTATTTTATGTCAACGATAAATAATTTGCACTTTCAGTTGCTTTAAATCATTTTAAAAAAATTCCAAGAAAAAGAATAAAAAGTTTATATATTGAAGTTTTTAAAAAATTATCAAAATTAAAAAAAGAAAGAATAAATTTTGTGACATCTACAGGCATATATACAAAAACAAAATGTGTTGGGTGAAGCTATCCAAGCCCTTTGTTTCCAATAAAGATTGTGAACGCCAAGTATAAACAAACTAGTTTTCAGTAACAAATTTATTTTTATTGTGCTATACTTAAACGTTAAAATTCCTGCAAATTAAGTTTTAATACTATTAAACGAAATTACAAAAATTAAGAAAATTACTACTAACTTTTTTGGTTAAGAAACGCAGAGCAAACGTCATGACAGTAAAAAGTACGATACAAGAATACAATAAAAGTGGATACTTGTTAATTGTGTGCCTAAATTCTTATTCAACCGCGTGGAAAACAAAAGCTTTTCTTACAACATTATGACAGGTAAAATAACGATTAACAATAAGATAAAATATTTTAACATTAATCGATAATAAACACTATAGCGATTTGGCAGTGGCGGTAACAAAATGCATGTCGTTTTTTTTATTTGTTGTGTTTGTTGCCGGGATGTTTATACCTTTTGAATATGCCTTGGCATTAAATTATTATTGAAGTCACTTTGGTATGTCTATCAAGATGGACTGATCAAATCTATTTTAAGTAAAGTGAATTGTTTTCTGTAACCTTGAAATTTGTTATAATAAAAATGTTATTGTGTATTAAAAATAGTACATGTACATATGTACTACCAAGTAATGAATTAATAAAAACAAGTAAGAGCTCTATATTCGGCTGTGCCAAATCTTATATACCCTCCACATAGTGTGTACCATCATGTACAAAAATGTATACTCATTTAGTATGTACCAACGACAACGCTTGTATTGTTGTTTTAGCTAACACGACTTCTTAATCAAGCTAAATAGATTTTTGAGTAAAACACATAAGTACTAGTGGTTTTCTTGCTTATATGTATCTCAGAAATTGATATGGAAATCTTGTTACTTCTAACACTAACAGTTTCAAAACCATAACTGACAATTATATAATCCAACTGTGCCCAAAACTTATTTAGGAAACCGATAAGCTAAACTTTTAATTGACATTGAGTAATTGACCCATTGAAACAAGATTTTCTGTTGATGTTTCCAAAGATACATACATATTTTATTTATGTATATAATAAACGTTACAAGCATGGTGTAATAACATAAGGTGATAGCGTAAAGGAGAGCAATTTTTGTCTCTCTTTTTTTATGTATGGAGTTTGACTATTTCCGAAATTGAAATAATTTTTTTAAGTATGTATTTTGACATTCTCCAGAACACAAAAAAATAGTCAGTTGGGCTTGCACCGCCACCTTGTATAAGTGTACCCTGGTTACAAGAAGTTTAATGGGAGCTCCGATTTCAACTGTTACTGTGCCTACATAACTGATTTTTCAATAGCGAAATTCTCGAAAGCATTGATAAATTGATAATATATGGGCGAATAAAGTATACGTGGCTTTTCAAAAAGTTGATTTCTGCAAACATACACTCAGACGGACTTAGTTTAACTAATTAATCTATTTTCAAGGATTATACATACATATGTATATGTATACTTTATATCGTCTCAAATTAATATTGTAAAAAATGCAAACGCATTGATAAACTTATATATACCCTTTAACTCTCTCGTGTGAAGGGTATATTAATAAGCTAAACGAAACGAAATTATCGATCAAACTTTCATATTTTAATCAAACTCCCATCATTTAAAAAACAACGAAATTTTTGTAAAAAGCTTACTTCGCATTTATATTAGGCAAGTTTTATCGCTATTGGACAGAAAGGTAAGAAATAGTGTATAGTAAAGACTGTAATCAAGGTGGATTCGCCTTGACTGTAATACTCAAAATTAGTTTTGTTTTTCAATTCGTACAAACTCCAGGATGACATTATACAAATTTAAAATTTAATTCAAAAATGTGAGAAGAAAAATTGCTCAATATTAACCAGAAAAAATTACAATAAAGATAAATTTCTAAACTATAAGTTTTCTGTATGGACAAAAAAGCATGCTTTAAAGGGAGTTTGAGAAACTTTTACAAGAAAATTCATTTTGTGCTTAGCGGAGTTTATTAAAATTAAAAAAGTAAAATCACTCACTGGCATAAAACTTCATTTGTAAAATAAGCTTGTTAAAATTCTTAATGAAATGCTGGCATTAAACGCTTATAAATTAAGTAATCGAGAAGCAAAAAATACTCTGAGCTAATAAACATCTTTCGCATTTAGGGCGACGAGGTCTGCTCTTTAATTTTCGGTGTTTTTAAGTGTTACATTAAATGCTTTTTTTCGAATTCCCAAAGAAAAACACAACAATGTGGTGAAACTAATGGTATTTTTTCTCGAAAATAAAAACATTTTTTTGTTTTTAACAGATACCTACACACGGAGAGTACTAAGAGCTACCATAAATTCATTAAAAACAAAGGTATGAATGATGTGGTTTATGGGCTGCTGAGATTTTCTGCCCATATTTTTTCAAAAATTAAGCAAATCTGAATGTTACTATCTATGTAAGTATGTGCGTCCTGAAATTCAAGCGCATAATCAACGTGACCTCTGGTTTTTTGTATGGCGTCCAAATTTTTTTTTGTATAGCTCAAGGCATATCAAATCTACAAATAGTAGCCAGCCTGTCAATAAATTATCCTAGTGCTAAAAAAAGTTAATTTTTATGTTAAAATATAAGAAAAAACAGAGGCAATTTAAAAAATTATTCGACAATTGTGCTGGATTTCAATGGCGATTTAAACCCGGATAATTACAACAGATTTAATATGATGGGTCTTCTAAAAGATGATTTTAACCAACACATAGGCAGACAGCCTTTGCTCAGTCGACTCCCCCAGTCATAATATGTACTTTATACTGTCGGAAACGGATAATAAACATTTTTAAAGAATCATAGCTGGTTTTGAAAATGCAATCCACTCGCCTAATAATTTTTAAGTATTGTTAAATGTTTACAATTTAATTTAAAAAAAAAACGTTTTTACAAAATCCAACTTAAATGTGATTAAAATCAAAATATCAGAAATATTCGAGAGCAGATCGTTATTGGAAATCAGAAAATAAACACAACTGCCTCCGTTTTTATACCCTTTACACAGTGAAAAAGGGTATATATAGGTTTGTCATTCCGTGTGAAATTTCTACAATTTTCATTTCCGACCCCATAAAGTATATATTTTCTGAAAGCTTATGAATAGGGGAGTCGATTAAGCTCTGTCAGTCTGTCCGTGTGTATGTTGAAATCAACTTTTTGAAGCCCCCCGACATAGGTTGGACCCGGGTAAGGTATTAAAATATCAGAAATATTCGGGAGTAGATCGGTATTGAAAATCAGAAATATCGCTCTTACTTGTTTCGCTTAATTTTAACATAAAAATTAAACTTTTCCACCCTCAGAAAATTTTAAAGACATTGTTGTTACTATTTATAGATTCGATATGCCTCTAGAGATATTTATAAAAAATTTTGGACAGTGTCGTCACTAAGCGTCAAAGTTATAGGCAAAAATCAGGACTTGACTAGTAGAATACAGTTACTATGTAAAAATTCAAAATCAAAGATGACGTCGGAAATAATAAAGAAAATATCATATTATATGAAAACTGAAATCTAGGTTAAGGCACGATGTGGTCATTGCCAGGGTACACTTATACAGGTAGTTTTGCGTGACCACTATATATAGTGCAAAGTTTTTCAGTGCAAAGTTTTGTCAAACTACATATAAAAAAAGAAATTGTTTTTTTGTACTTAAAATGAGTATCAGTAACTGATAAATATATACACATATAAGAGTGCTATATTTGGCTGTGCCGAATCTTATATATCCTTCACAACGTGTACTCATGCAATAACAATTGTTTGTATCACCATTCATCTCATATGAAATACGTACATTCATATAAAAAACATACATATATAAAAACATCCCATTGTAAAATTATAAATTATAATTTTTATAATTAAAAATTAGATCTTTATGTTCCATTCAGAGGGTACTTTATTTAAAAAAAATAATAATTATATTCGAATAATTGTTGTCTAAAATATCGAGCAAAATTAGAGTATATCGTATGTGACTGAAAACGGAAGTGATTTTGAGGTATATATGGAAATATGAAAAAATCTGCGAATCTTGGGAGGTATTTTTTCTTTTTTTAATTTCTTACACTAAAGTACATATTTTTCATTTAAAATCCATTATACTTAATTGAAAACAATCTTTAAATGATTTTATAATAAATATTATTTAATATCTTACGTGACATATCGTATGTGACAGATTTTTCTCTTATAATATTTTTAGGTATATATGTTAAGAAAAAAGTTTAATTCTAAATTAGGTGCTAAGTTTTAACTGTCGCCTTAGCCTACTACAAACTAGTTAAGTTTTAACTTTTTCCCTTAATGAATATGCAGTTTGAGAGACATTTATAAAGTGCTTGTTATAATATAAAAACGTATGAAGTTTTTTGTCTTTAGATTGGGATGGACATTTTACCAAGAGATAATCAGATTAAACTCTTATTATTACTCTTAATATAATGAAATAAGCTCTAAATACCTGCGCATAGTAAAATTTGAGTGTTTTTTTATCATTAAACTTTTATTGAGAGTTTTTGTTTTTACAGTCGTGGTTGACATTTTCATGGAATTGCCCATATGTATGTATGTGTTGTATGTTGTTGTTGTGAAAAAAAACGAGGTGGTCGTGGGTTTTTTCTCTTATCTCAGTTGTTTATGTACAGATTTTTCTGATTTTCAATACCGATCTGCTCCCGAATATTTCTATTTTAATATCTCACGCGGGTCCAAGCGGGGCGCTTCCAAAAGTTGATTTCAACACGGACACACTGGCAATGCTTAATCGACTCCCCTGTTTGTTAGATTTCAGAAAATATATATACTTTATGGGTTCGGAAATTAAAATTATATATATATTACTAGAAAATCCCGGCGCGCGTTGCTACGCCCCTTAATGAATAAAAATGCATTCTGAATTTTAATTGAATTTTATTGAAGTGCAAAAAGCTTAAATTATAAATTTTTTTTATGGGCGTAGCCCTGCCTACTTTTTTAATTACGAAGCTGTAAAGTCATGACAGCTCAATATGTGTGCATAGTTACAGAAAAATCGATCTAGTGCTATAAATGATAACTAATTTTTTATGGGCGTGGTCCCTCCCACTTTTTGCCACCCATAAGCACTCCCTGGAATGTGTACAACAACTTGCCAAAGTTTGAGTCCGATTGGTTTTACAGTTTCGGAGTCTATAGCGAACACCCACACACAGAGTTTCACCTTTATATATATGTATACCTATAGATATAATCTTTTTCACTTTTGTGTGAAGAGTATAACAATATAGCAAGTTAATTTTTTGTATAATGCAACTCACTTATAGCATGTAGAGAAATTTATTATATCGAAAAAAAAAGTCATTCATACCAATCGTTTAGTATTCGTTGCTTTTGGGACAGTTAGTTTACTTTTGTAGAAGACTTTTAAAGCATGATTCGTTTTTTGTAACGCTCAGTTATTTTTAACCATGTCATTCGTTGCTTAACTTACCTGATGTATATTGTCAATAAAAGACAAATTTTTTGATATTGTATTCAAAGGCATACAATAGACTAATTTAACCGAATTATTCTAATTTTTTATTGTATTGTATAGTAATTTCTTTAAGGTACTGTTTTAATGGAGCAAGAAGATCAACACCTAAATAAAGAACTAAAAGGTATTCTTGAAACTGATTTGCACATACATGATATGATTGCTGAAAGAAATAAATTTAAAAAACTATGTTCTAAAAGTCGATTGTATAAAAACCCAACCTATAAAGATCCATGGAAGATATTCTCTTTGTAAGTTGCAGTATGTGTTTGAATCTTAAAAATATTATATATGACTACATATGTATATATTATTTTTTTAGGATTTCCCTAAGATTAGAGAATGACATTCTTGTATCAATTGAAAACGATTTTGCCCCTGGAATTGAACAATTTGTAAAAGAGTTTTTGAAAAATGAAACAAATTTTGTTTAAATGTTTTATCATCTATGTGCATACATACATATGTATGTACTTACATATGTATGTATATTTATAATTTTCTAATTACAATTTTCTTTTTAATTAATATCGTTACCTGGAAAGTAAAAATTTAAAATAAAGAAAATTTTGTATGCCACCATATGACATAATATGCAAAAAGTTTTTCTTCACATGTTTTCCAAATGAGAATTGACACCATGTTTTGTATTCCCTGAGAAATTAGTGTGTTTAGAACTGTAGTAGCAATTCCAAACAATTTGAATCCACTCAAAAGATTTGTTTGTAAAAAAATCAATCCAGAAATTGAATTTGCAATATTTATATCCTAAAATAAAAATATACTGTTTGAGTTTGCTATTTAATATGCCATTATTATCTGAAATATATATTTTTGGGCTTAACATTTAAATAAAGGAGTAAGTATATAATTTTGCTTTGTTGTTTTTAAAAAAACGAAATTTCGAAAATTTGTAGAATATTTTAAATATCTATTTATAATTAAAAAAATAATGGATCGTGATTTGTTTAAATGTTTTTTATACCCTTCACCTGTGGTTCACAAGGGTATATATAGCTTTGTCATTCCGTTTGTAATTTCTACAATTTTGTATTTCCGACCCACAAAGTATATATTTTCTGAAAGCTTATGAATAGAGGAGTCGATTAAGCCCTGACCGTCTGTCCGTGTGTTGGTTGAAATCAACTTTTAGAAGCAACTATATGTTCCTCAGATCTTTATATGGTATCAATCTTTTAGAAATATCCGGGAATAAATCGCTATTGAGCAAATAAGCACGACTGCCTCTGTTTTTCCCTTATATTTTTACCACGAAAATTAAAATTTTTCAGCCATAGAACAATTTATAAGTACCTTTATTAATATTTGTAAATATAATATGCCTCTAGAGATATTCATGAAAAATTTTAGGAGAACCGGGCTCTAATCGGTAAAATTATAGGCAAAAAAAATATATATTCCAAAAATTTACAAACGAAAATCAATTTTTTTCAGCTTCTAGAAAATTAAGAGAGTCAATATTGGTATCATCTGAAAGGACTTGACTAGCGCAATATAAACGCTATAAAAAAATTAAAATTCATGTTGGCCGCCACTACAAAATGGCGGACAATCAATTTATATATGGGTCAAATCTGCTATTTTAAAATGTAACTTTTTGAACACCCTCAATATTGGTGTCAAATGAAAGGGCTTGACCAGTAAATTAATCAAAAATATAAATACAAGATGGCGTATAAAACAAAATGGCGGAACAAATTTTTTTAACCCCATCAAATGAAAGGGCTTGACTAGTAGAATACAGATAACTACGCAAAAATTTCAAATCTAGGATGGCATCGGAAATAATAAAGAAAAATGGCGTATAACATGAAATATAGGTTACGCTACGATGTCGGATTATAACTATGTACATGATGGTGAACGGTATTATCAGATTCTGCACGGCCGAATATAGCACTCTTACTTGTTTCGGCTCAAGTTTATTTATTCTAATATTTATAATAATACAAAATAGCAGACTTAATTACGAGGGGTTGTTCACAATAGTCTTAATTTTTAATGCTATTATTATAGGACATATGACTTGATGACACTGCTGTGAATACCCCAATTGTCTCTCCGCTGGCCTTAACGATGGGTCTCCACGTAGCAATTTTCATTGCTAAGCAAAAGCAAAAACGTTGGCAGAATAACGGCACTTAATTGCTAAAGTATGTTTTTTTTCATTGGGTGGAACACGACACCAGTAATTTATTTCTAAAATTTAATATTTTTGTTGTAACTTTAATGGGTTTTCTTAGAATACCTCACTCCAAATTATTATCAGGTAAAATTATTTTAATTTTCCTTTGTTTCTGCAAAGAAAAACAAAAAATTCAAAGAAAATTAAACGATTTTGACAGCTAATTGCGGCAATAATTGCTTAAGCAATCAGCAGAGCAATGATTGCGCAATGAATTGCTACATATAGCAAATTGCGGTCTACACGTCGCAATTTCTATGGACGCAATCAAATTTGACAGTTGCGGTAATAAATATTGCTACGTGGAGTAAGATGAAGTAATAAATAAATATAATCTCCAATTTTCCTTAAATACATGCGTTTCTTTCTAGATTGAGCTCATACACCATACACCATATTACACCATACACACATTGCACCATATGTAAATTATTTTGTAAAAAAACTTTATGATAGGTATTCCATGGATTTTTATTTGAAGGCCGAAGATTTTGATAAAAGCTTAATTTAAATCATGTGGTAATTCAACACTAATGTTTGCTTAGGGCCAGCAACACGACCGGATCAATTAGTCAATATATAAAATAAATATACATATGTATATACATAATTATAAACTTCTTACGACAATGTAAAAGGGTACATATAGGTTTGTCATATGTGAAATTTCTACAATTTTCATTTCCGACCCTATAAAGTTTATATTTTCTGAATAGGGGTGTCGATTAAGCTCTGTCAGTTTGTCCGTGTGTATGTTGAAATAAACTTTTTAAAGCCCCCAACATAGTCTGCACCCGCTTGAAGTATTAAAATATTAGAAATATTCGGGAGCAGATTGGTATTGAAAATCAGAAAAATCGGTACATAAACAACTGAGATATGAGGAAAAAACCACGACCACCTTGTTTTTTCACAACAACATACTACTTACCAATTTGGTATATTTGTTAGAGTAAACGTGGCATGTAAACCCAGCTGGGACAAAAAATTTTATTTCTATATTTTTTTTAATTTTAAAATTATTTGTATATATATTAGTTTTTTTTTTTAATTTTTTTAAAAATTTTTATATTTTTAAACATACGTAAATTCAATTTATAATATTACAATGAGATATTTTTATATATGTATGTATGTTATTTATATGTATGTACATACGTATTTCATATGAGATAAATGATTATACAAAAATGATTAAACGTTCTGAAGGGTATAAGGATTCGGCACTCTTAATTGTAAATATATATTTTTTTTAATAAAAGTTATTAATTCAATTAGATTTACAAATATTTCTTACATCTCATCTCGTTTACTAACAAAAGCAAAAGAAAAATCCTACAAAAATTTTAACCGTAAATTATTTTTTCTGTCTTCTTTTAATATAACTCTGGCATCGCTACGCGATGCATAAGTTTTTAAAGGATTGGCAATACTAAATCCAAGGCGAATTAGTAAATTTGGAGTATTTTTCATTTTGTATATTATTTTACCCGCTTTTCAACAAATATTGTTATAAATTAAAATAGTTTAAAGGTATAAATAAAGACATATAATGCTTGAAGATGGAGAATATGGGCCAAATGAAGACAACACTAATTATAAAGCGATAGCGTACGTTAAATACCAAAATAAAAAATGTATTCATGTAAACAAATGTAAATAAATAAGTTGTACTCTGTTTTAGATGTGAACGGATACCTGAACTGTTTTTAGATAAAATAGTTGCCAAGAAGTACTTTAGTAAATTTGGTAAAATCAAAAGATTTATTTTGCGACCAAAGCGTTTGAGTTGTACTGTTGAATATGAAAACGAGCAGTTTGCAAAAAACGCTTGCACTAATGCAGGCAACTTTAATGGGATAGATTTTGATGTAAGCTATGCAGAACATGAAGTAGCACATGTTCAAAATACAGAAGAATGGGTTGACCCCGACGTACAATCGGAACTCGATGCAATGTCTCTAGGGCACAGATTAACAACAAACGTTAGACCGTCGACGGGGATGATTGCACAAACAATACAGAAACCAAGTGCGTTGAATCGAGTTTCAAAATATCCAACGTCATTAGCAAGTTCTCCAAAGTCTATTAAAGTATGCACAACAGGAAGATCGGATTCACCTCAACCAGACATTACAAAAATTGATATTAATTTACGTAATGAATTGGAGGCTTTAATGAGAACCCCAGCTTTCACTGATGAAGAAAAGTATAGGGTATTAGATGCCAGGGATAAATTAATAAGACTAACAACTGTACGTCAAACTGACATTAAGAAAGCTGTAGCAACAAGAGGCACTTGTCCTGATATGTGTCCGGAAAAAGAAAGGTTGATGAGAGAGTTTCAGAGACAGGTAATTATCATATTTTAGGCCGTCCGTATAAGTATTTTTGGCCTAAACAAAAGAGGAAAAGTTTAATGTATATATGTGTATATATTTCTATACACCGTGCTAAAATGATGAAGATGAATTATAATTTTCAGGTTTCCACTTTCGAGTTGGCTGAAGAAGAATGTAGCGAATCAACAATTTCGCATAAAAAAGCCGTAAAAGAATATTCCCGCAGTAGTGCAGATCAGGAAGTACCACTGTCGCATGAACTTAGGTCTGAATCTGTTTTACAAATGACAATGCTATATTTGGTGCACCGTGTTATGGGGTTATGTGATGATCCTAAAACATCTCTGGGTGATTGGTTTCATTTTGTATGGGATCGAACACGATCAATAAGAAAAGATATAACACAACAAGAATTATGTTCTTTGGGAGCAGTACAGTTAGTAGAACGATGTGCACGCTTTCATATACACTGCGCTGCCCGTTTAGTTGCAGAAGACCCATCAGTATTTGATAAGAAAATCAATGCTGAAAATCTTACAAAATGTCTACAAACTTTGAAGTATATGTACCACGATTTAAGAATCAAAGGAATACGTTGTCCATGCGAATCCGAATTTCGGAGCTATGTTATTCTTCTAAACTTAGGAGACTCGAATTTTTTGTGGGAAGTTAAGCAACTTCCGGAGCTTATTCAAAAAAGTGTTGAAGTAAAGCGAGCTATTGCATTTTATAACGCTTTACAAAATAACAATTTTGTACGATTTTTTTTAATGATTAAGTCATCGGATACCTCTTATTTGTCTGCCTGTATTTTGTTGGGATATTTTACAAAGCTACGAGTTCGAGCGATGGATGCAATCATAAAATCTCATAATTGGCGCAAAAATGATGTTTATTTGCCGTTGTCATATTTAACACGAGTTCTTGGATTTGACGACAAGTCTTCGGCAGTAAGCTTTTTTAATAGTTACGGATTACATTGTGATGTTGTGGATAACCGTGTATTATTAGATCGTTTAAGCAAACCAGATATCGAGTATGCAATGGAAAGAGCTTTACAGGTAAATACAAATACAACAAAGCTATTATAAAAGAGTCGTGTTTATTTTCTTAAACAAATTATTTTTGTTGTAAATTATTTATTCTGGCCCAGCAAAAAAAGAAATGCAAAAGAAATAGTGACTGCGTGAGTTCAACCCATGATAAAGTGGTTCAATTTAGGTGAAACATTTTTACAATAATGTGTCATTATAGATCATGTGTTTAAATAAATATATAATCAAAATCACTTCATTCTAATAATTTCATAGAACGCGTGCATAGTACATATAAAGAAACCCATGTTTCATGAGTATAATAATGTTTGTTTACATGAATTGTTTAAGATTTTTCTCATGCACTTGCATGTATTTTAAAGCACATACTGTGAGCGTCAAAAAAAAGTGTACACAAATATTTTTTAAAATATTGTTTTTATTTCAGTATTTTCATTTATGATAAAGTTTTACATTTAGGTACTTTTAAATCAGTATTTAGTTCTCTACCTTATTCTAAACAAAACAGCAAAAATATTAACAACAACAAAAGTTTTACAACAAAAATAAAAAATAATTCATTATTTACGCGTCAAAAAAAAGTGTACAAACTGTTTTAAAATGAAAATAAAGTCGATTTAGTATTTAGTTGATTTTCCTTTTGCCTTAATTACGGCATTTAGTCTTCTGGACATCGATTCTACTAATTTTTTAGTTATATCGGATGAAATTTTCTGCCATTCCTCCATTATAATGGATTTCAGCATATCCTTATTGCTAATTGTCCTTTTTCGGACTTGGCGGTCCAAATGCTCCCACAAATGTTCAATTGGATTTAAGTCCGGTGATTGTGGAGGATGATCCAATGTTTTGGGAGAGCGGTACAGGAGCCATTCTTTTACTATATGGGATGTATGTTTGGGGTCGTTGTCCTGTTGAAAAATCCAAGATCCTTCCAACCCCAATTTCTCCACACTGACCGGCACGTTGTTTTGCAAAATGTTCAGGTAGTCCATCTTATTCATTGTACCTTCTATAAAAACCAAATTCCCAACTCCGTTTGCCGCCATATATCTCCACACAATCACCGAACCTCCTCCATGCTTAACCGTAGTTATTGAATTTTGGTCAGCATATTCATTGTTTTTTTTTCTCCATACTTTAACTGGTTTTTTCTGGCCAAACACCTCAAATTTACTTTCATCACTAAAAAGCACATTATTCCAGAATGAAATATCTTTATTTTCATACTTTTTGGCGTATTCTAAGCGTCTTTTTTAATTAGCTGGTGATATTAGTGGTTTCTTTCGTGGGAATCGACCATGTTACCCGTTTACGTGTAATGCTCGTCGTATTGTACTGGCACTTACGGTAGTTTCTGATGTTGCCGAAACTTCCTCTGATATTTTAACGGCACTTTTGAAAGGATTCTTTTTTACATCGCGCACTATAGATCTTATTTCAGCCTCTTTTAAAAGTTTTCGCCGGCCCGATCCTGGACGATTTTCTGTTTGGCCGTATTTTTCGTTTTTATCAACAATTTTTTTTTGCAGTATTGTGGCTTCTGTTTATAATAGAGCCAATTTCTCTAAAAGTTTTTACTTTATTTCGAAGTTTTATTACTAATTCTCTAATATCACTACATAGAAGTTTGTTTACCCATTCCAAAAAAATAAAAATTTACTTTACACGAGGAGATCTTACTCTGCCGAGCACAATTAATTTACATAAAACAATAAAAACGTTTCAGTAGAATGCTAAAATAAAGTAAACAACCAAATATAACGGTATTCTTTTACAGTAGCACACCGCTGAAATGATGCACATGCAACATGTACACTTTATTTTGACGCGTAAAATATGCGTTCGAATTTGTTTTTGCTCCATCATTTATGTATTTGTAAGAAATTTCTCAATGTCTTTTTATAGCTAATTAGAGATTAGTATACTAATATTAAAAACCCTAGAATGATAAATTTAGTCATATCTTAAAAGACTAAAAAAAATACTTTATTGTAGAAAAAGTTTTTGTACACTTTATTTTGACGCTCACAGTATGTATGTAATTGAAGGATATTTTTTTTGTTGATGTGGAGAAGGCATTTTTCTTCCCTTCTCTTGCACTTATGAAATAGAAATCATTAAAAATGTTATTCACATTGAACTAGCACAAAAATTTTTTGCTGGGGGCTTTAGTTAATTTTCACAAGTTATGAAAATTACTAAAACATTTTTTAATTAAATTAAAAATAAATTAAAGCCAGAATAAATAATTTACCAAAGATTAAAATAAGTTCTTAAAAATATTAATTTTTTTTTTAAATATTAACTAAAATTATTTAAGCTTGAGATATTTTAATTATTTTAATAATATCTTTAATTTTTATTAATTCTTAAATTATTTTAGTTAATATTTAAATTAAAAGAGGTGAAAAAACTAAATAATTATAATTTTTTTTTTTTTTTTTTAATAATAAACATTTTTCACCATCGTATGTTTAACTTTGAAATATTTGAGAATAATTTTTTATATATTGTAATTTCTGCACTGCTAGACATATGTATGTATGTCTCAAATTTTACTTTGTCCATTTTTTAATTTATATCTAATCTTTGATTGTTTTCCTAGCTTGTGGAGTCAAAACGACAAGTTTCGGTAGGTGAATGTGTGTTTGGAGAAGCGTTACCGCCTGCGTCTTTATTTGAAAATCATCAGCCACATAGTAGCTTTGATGGTAATGGTATGCTTAAATTAGAATCTTGGACTGCAGACGATCAACTAAGTGGAAAAACTGAGAAGGAAAAAATTCAAAACAAGGATAAGCCGGAAATGTTCGGTAAAGATCATGGTGATATACATTTATTTAAAATGCCACAAAATTTAGTACCCGTCTTTCCAAAACTACAAAAACAACAAAAAAGTCTTCAACAAGAGCATACTTTAGATTCGATTCTTTTAAATAAAGAGGAAAAATTCACATCACCGGGCGGATTTAAATTTGGCGGTAATGTTTTTGGAGGACCATCTACAAAAAAATCCATTTTTAATTCATCTTTGTCTAGCAAGAACTCTGAGAAATCTTCAAATGCCTTTCCTAAGTCAATTTTTAAAACTAATACCGAAAAACCAGCCACAATGGGTGATGTTTTTAGTGGAATTGCAACAAATGTGGTGCCAAAAACAACGAATATTTTTGAAGCAGCTGCAAGAGAAACGGCAAATATTTTCAAAAATGATGTACCTAAAGAGATTTTCACAACGGACAGTGTATTTCGTAACTTCCAAAGCAACACAGAAAATACTTTTTTGCAATATATTTCGAATAAATCAAAAATTGAAGAGGATAACGTCCTTAGAAACAAATTGGCAGATGAAGATAGTTCTTTAGAAAAAGAGCTGCAGGAAAGTTTTAAAAGAGATGAAGAAAGAAAAAGACAATTTGAGGAGTTAGAATTAAAGAATTTCCAAGAAAGGCAAAAACTTCAAGAAGATGAAGAAAATAAAGTGAAAGAAATTGAAAAACTGAGAATGCAGAAGCTGAAACTTATTTTGCAACAAAAAGCTGAATCAGAAAGCGAACAAACTATTGCACATTTCGTTGACGAAGAAGTATCCCGAATTGCATCTGCTGAAGTTTTAATTTCCCAGATGGTGCAGCAAGCTTCTTATTTACAAAAAGAATCAATATTATCCGAAGTTTTAAATTCAAGTGTAGAGGAAATAGCTTACGAAGAATACGCACTCATGTGCTACGATCAATTATTATTAAATCGTTACTTTAGCAGATGGTTGCAACATTTACGCAAGAAAAAGGAACAAAGGAAATTAATGGAAAGCACACCCTTATGGGCCACGACAGACACACGTGCTCAGTATGTAGAATCTATTGAACATCCTTGCCAGCAGAGTAATTTACTAATGATGAAACGTTATCGCTTTGGGCAGCCTTGTGACTTAAGAGAAATTTTAAATTTGGAGCAGGACAATTTTTTTGAGCATAATCAAAATCCACTTAACTTATTTGCATTAGTCGGTCAGCACTTATTATCAAATCGAAACTTTTCGACTTCTGGTCTATTGCAACAAAGATATTACTTTAAGTTTCTTATAACATTACCGGAAAACAAAGAGGAGCTATTTGGCTTTGAAAGCTTTTCGAATAAATGGCTAACGCGGTTTGTAGAAAAGTCTCAGACTGAAACTGGTCCATTTGTGCATGGCATTGAGCACAATGTGGCTTTATGCGTGCGAAAACTAAATGGAATAGTACCCAAAAATGAACAGGGTGATGTTATGACTACTGAAGGAGATCATAATGACGGAATAGTTTGTTTTATTACTGGAATCGATATTGAAAAGCACAGTCGCAAACGCCTTTATAATCTTTTAAAATTAACAAAAAATTTTAAACGTGTGCCGCTATCCATTATCGCATATAACTGTACATGTAATAAAGAAGAACTGGCTGCAAGGCTGGGCTTAGATTTACTGCAAGAAGAAGGCTTAATACATACATACACAATTTTTGGATGTCAAACAAATAAAAAGGACTTTAGTTTTCGCAAAATATTCATAAAAGCTGTTAACTTTATAACGAAGGAAAGTCATTTAATAAATTCTAACGAAATACAAGCTCTGGCAATGCAGAATGTTTTGCCTTTTCTAGAAGCTACACTAGGTGAGGAAATGTGGCAAAGGTGGTGTGATTCAGCCAAAAGAAATCCTATTTTTAACAAAATCTGCAACCTGCCTCAACATGTTGTGGGAATATTTCACAAAGCTTTAGATCATTTACTGCATATTACTCAAGAAGATCTAGAAGAAATGCCCGAGTTTCCCGAAGAACTTAAAGAATTTATTCCAGATATTACATGTTCTGATGTACCCGTAGGTGTTGAGTTCTTCCCGCTAAATTGGAAAGACAAAACGAAGAAAACTGTCATTAAAAACTTTGTGGAGAGTTTGTATTTGCCTAAGGTGGAAGAAAAGCATCCAGAAAACATTGAAGATTTGAAGTTGTGGCTGCTAAATTATACTTCAAAATTCATCACTGATGAACAGTCTTTTGCAAGTGTTTCTCATGAAGCCATTACAAATCTTGTCAACCAAATCAAACATCAGTATTTTCATTATATAGAAGCAGCATCAAGCATAGATATGATAAATTATTTAAAAATAATTAAACCGATTATATTTGCACATATTAATAATAAGCTAAAGCATTTTCAAAAGGAGCTGATAAACCTTAACATTATATATCTAAAAGATGATTTAAACAACTACCAAACGCAACCCTGGTGGCTAAACTATGATCCATTAAACTGTATAAGCGTTAATTACAGCGAAAACTCTAAATCTTTAAATTTATCGGGGCCACCACTTCAAAACAAAAAGGAAGAATGTATATCAGTTAATGATGTTGGAAACATTATAGCTAAAGCTGAAGCAACTTCTCGTAAAGCTGAGGAAACTTTATCCTGTTTTAAACGCAAGCAGTGTAATTTTCAAAATTCATCATCCACTTTGCAACTTAAGAGGACTCTAGAAGACTCAATTTACCAGTTTGAGTTATCTAAAAAAATTGGTCAATATGATACCTCATTTGCAACAGATTTAACAGATGCCATTGACAAATCTATTAACGAAGTATTCAGTCAATCACCACCGGAAAAGGGCAAGAGAAAAAAAATATGCTTAAAAACACAGAATCAATGCTCGGATATTGATAGTGTTATAGCTAAAGCAATGAATGTAATACACAAAATAGAATCTTCGAAGGATCATAAGTTTAGAAAAGAGAAAAAGTATTAGATTAATTGCTATTGTATTTAATTCCTTTACGTACAAACAAAATTAAATAATATTTAGCATTTTAATTTGTTTTGTCATATTTTATATTTTGATCGATATTATGGAACGTTCGAGGCATATTTATTTATGAGGTAGTCTTGATTCGTAAGCTGTTTATTTTTATCTTTACTTATTTTAAACTTCAGCAAACGAAAATTTTCTCTCTTCTCTCATGTATTTCAAACTTCACACATAAAAACTATAAAGAAAAAGTTCTCTCCAAACTGCGATAACCTGATAAATAAATAATTAAATTGTATTCTATTTTCTATTCGTATTTCTTCTTTGATAAAAAACAAGAAAGTTTTGCAACAAACGTTCCATAATATGGAGGAGGACTTTTAAAAATTCTTTTAAAAAAATAGCTCCATGACATTGCTGCTTGAGGAGGTTCTAATTTTGTATGTGTTAAGTTTTTTTTTATTGCACGTTCTATGCTCTTTAAGTATTTATTATTTATAATTTCATATTTTTAAAAAATGTTTTTATGCAACAAAATGTAAATAAACGATTTGAAAGATTGAAGTGTAATTTTATTCATACATCATCTTAGTTAATTATATCTAAAAATTTTTGTATTAATAAATAAATTTGTATGAAACTGTGTTAATTAAGGTTGTTATCTATGTATCTGTGTGCCGAATTTCATTTAGCTCCGTTTAGCCGTTTTTGCGTGATTGAGTAACAAATATCAAAACATTCACATTTATTATACTAGGGAGATTCCTAGCAGTTTCGTTTCATTAAAGATTTGATAAAGTTACACGAAAAGTGAAATAAACAAGAGTCGTACCGAATCTAATAATACCATTCTCCATCATGTATATAATTACCACATCATAGAGCAGCCTAGATTTCACATTCAATTTACGCCAATGTGCTTTATCCGTCAACTTTGATTTTTTATATTAAAGTTTACTGAGGGCTTACTCCATAATTCGATTAGAAACTAAAATTTTTTGAATGTGTATGCTTAATAAATTATAATTTGAAAAGAGGGAAGAGATTGGCGACAACTAGCGTTCTTAGACAAGGTTAGTCAGGGTTGAGTAGAATCCTTAATATAGGCCACACTAGGATCTTATAAAAATCTGGACTCCAGATTAGTATTCGAATAATTTTCTTAACACAACAGGCCAACAAACGCAAAAGCAAACTAACAATAATTTTTGTCAATATGTACAAGTATGCATACATAGTTACCTTTAGCCAGGGCTTTTATGGAAAAGATCCCGTCATTTTTTGGGTTCTCACTCACCCAACGTTGTTTGCACAAAATCTAACATTTAAACCAACTGTTCTAAATTAGCAACTTTCTTATGTAATTAACACCACTACTGCTTCAAACGTTTATTTTATTGTGGAAACATTGGATTAGTTTTACACAAAAACGAATTTAACAAATTATATGCTACTTTTAAATTTAATCCTCCGTTTTTCGCACCGGTCAGACTAACAGATTTCAAGTTAACATAAAGTTGTAAAAAATATATACATACCTATGGTGAATTTAAAATGTTTATTTTATTTATTTTTTTTTTGATAAATAATACAAACATGTATATATGTAATGTATGTAATATGTCTATATAATTTTTAAGGAACAAAACTGCAAATAACATACATTTTTTTTCTAATCTGAATAGAACAGAAGCAGAGCAAATGTAGAATTGTTCAAATATACATAAATCAATTTTAGTCAAATTGGAAATTTAAGTTTTTTTTTAAATATCTTTGCATTTATTGCAAATGATGTTGAACTTTGCATTGTCTCAAAGCCTCATTAAAGCCTTCGCATAATGTTAAATCTGATTGACCTTGAGCACATTGCAAGAATTGATTTATTTCCCAGCTGCATGGACCCTGAGGCTCATTGGGTTGCCCAGAAGAGCCGTAAGACTGAGCTTGAGCAACCGGAGCGGCGGAAGCAGGAGCTACCTCTTTATCAGAACCACTGAATAAACCAGTAATACCATGACCAACAGCATGTCCAACGGCAGAACCTACAGCAACTCCGCCAGCAGTTGCAGCCATTTGTTGAAACATGGAAGGTTGTTGTGGAGCTCCTACTGCAGTTGGTGCTGCTTGCATAGATGTTGGTGGTGGAGCAGTACGAGCGGGAACATTTGGTGTAGGTGCTGGAGGACGTGCCACTCTAAAAAAATAATGGGGAAAAATATGTTTTTTATATAAAATTTGAAGTAATTTACATGTTTTGTTTTTTTATAAAAATATCGATTAAAAGACATATTGCAAAAATAGGCTTATAGTATTTACGTACTTTTGTACATTCACTTATGCCTTGATTCATACTATGTACCTATGTAAGGTTATGTAACCCAAATGATTAAGATTTCTTTATTTTAATTTCATCATTTTAACAAATGTTGACAAAATTAAAAGCATAACAATATTAAATTTATTATATTTACATAAAAACTAATGTAGTTTTATATATTATCGATATTTCCGGTAAAATTTTAATAATGAAGCAAATCTTTTATGCAGCACTTTTTTTTAACATTTTCAACAATTTCATACCTTCTAGTAGCTGGTGGAGGGCTTGCGGAACGTCCACGTCTAACCATTTTTATCGATTTTAATTCTTTAACAAATGTTTGGAAAATTTTATTTAATTTTTTTTATATTTAATTATTGCACTTAATCGTGTCTACGCTTCAATTTCTCTTTATTATTTTTTTAACTAAACAACTGTCAAGGTTCTATATACGAATTTTGTTCAAAATACTAGAAATTTCGAAAAATGTAAGTAAAGAATGCCAGATCATTACAATATTAATAGAAAGATGTCTACATTTGACATAAATTCGTATATACTATTTCGAACAAGAAAAACGTTATAGGGTTGAATCAGTCTACGTTCTCATTGAACAAGTTTTCATTAGGAAAATTTTAATTTCTTCAATAATTGACATAATTGAGAAGAGAACAATAACACCGGCTGATATTTGCATGTACTTAAAATTCGTTTTGTTTCGTCTTTTGTAATTTTAAATCTTAAGTTTGTACATAGAGAATTGTCTGCAATAGGCAACATAGATTATGTTTCCTTTTACAGTTTGAAATTGAAGAGCAGACATTTTTTTAATTCTGTTCTGAACTTGCCTAAAGCTGGATTCACCCATAAAATTTTAGTTCAGAACAAATTTTTTTTGTATTGAGTTTGATGTTTTACTTTTGAGAGAGAGAGAGATTATTTTGTTCAGAAAGATTTTTCTTGAATTGGTTTAATTTTAATTCTTGTTCAGAAGAAACTGAATTAGGATGCCACTATTTTTCAATATTTACATGAAAATTGAATTTGGTTGCCACATCACACAGTGTCCGTACATTTATAATACAAAAATTGTTTTTGCCGAAAATTAACAATTAAAATGGAATTTAATGAAAATATTGCTCAAAAATTAATAGAAGAATTAAAAAACCAGGACGAAAATGTTTGTATGACATGAACAATAGTGCATACAAAAATAATTATTTAAAACAGGGTTTATGGAATGAAATAGAAGCGACTCTTTTTATTTTCGATTTTTTTTTTATAAATTTCTTTTGCAAACAAATTGACTTTATGCACTTCAATTAAAAATAATAATTTTAGTTTTCTTCTATCCGACATTTTCTTCACATATATTTTAATGAAATAATTTACGTTTGTATTTATTTACATAGTTTGCTAGCGGTGCTTCCACTTTGTACAACTGTTTGCATTTTATATTATATGGCAGCTTTGTTTTTTCGGACAAATTTTCTTAAATGGGTGAATCGTTCTGCAGAAAACTCTCAGTAAAAATGTTATTCTCCGGAAAAAATTTTGTTCAGAACAAATGGGTGAATTCACCTTAAGACTTTCACATTTGAGCAGATTTTCGCCTTTATTATACCCTTCACACAGTGAAAAAGGGTATATATAGGTTTGTCATTCCGTGTGAAATTTCTACAATTTTCATTTCCGACCCCATAAAGTATATATTTTCTGAAAGCTTATGAATAGGGGAGTCGATTAAGCTCTGTCAGTCTGACCGTCTGTCCGTGTGTATGTTGAAATCAACTTTTTGAAGCCCCCCGACATAGGTTGGACCCGGGTAAGGTATTAAAATATCAGAAATATTCGGGAGTAGATCGGTATTGAATATTAGACACATTGGTACATAAACAACTGAGATATGAGCAAAATCCCACGACCACCTCGATTTTTTTTTCACAAAAACAACATTACAACAACAACATACATACAAACGTGTATACTGGTTAGAGAAAACGTGGCATCGAATCCCAGCTGAGCCAAAAAAAAAATTTTTTCAATTTTTTTACAAATTTTTTTTTTTAATTTTTTTTTTATTTTTTATTTAATATATTATTTATATTTTTATTATTATTATTTTTTTAAATTTTTTTTAAATATATTATATGTATATATAATAATTTATTTTTTATTTTTTTTTTAAATTTTTTTTAAAATTTTTTTTTTTATTTTTTTTTTGTTTTTTTAACATACATACGTGAATTTAAAATTTTACAATGGGATGTTTTTATATATGTATGTTTTTATATGTATGTACGTATTTCATATGGGATGAATGGTGACACAAACTACTGTTATTGCATGACTACACGTTGTGAAGGGTATATAAGATTCGGCACGGCCGAATATAGCGCTCTTACTTGTTTTTTTAATAAAACAACAAAAAATATGTGAAACGAAAGCAAAAATTTAAACAAGTAAAACACAAAAAAGGCGAGTAGACATACATCCAATCTAGAAGATTTAAAATCGTGTATCCTTGTAAATTCTCTTTTAAAGTATCCACCAAAATCTCTTTATATGAACCAATTTTTTTTATGATTTTGTTTACTTTTAATCGGTTAATTGATCGTATATAAAAATATTTAAACATTTTGCAAATATAAATATGTATGTATATGTAATGCAAAATATTTTTACATTTCTATTATTTTTATAAATAAACTAGAAAAGCCCGGCGCGCGTTGCTACGCCCCTTAATGAATAAAAATGCATTCTGAATTTTAATTGAATATCAAGTGCAAAAAGCTAAAAACTATAATTTTTTTTAATGGGCGAGGCACTGCCAACTTTTCTAATCACGAAACTGTATAGTCATGACAGCTCAATATGTGTGCAAAGTTTCAGAGAAATCGGTGAAGTTCAAGTAACTGAAAATAATAACTTTTTTATGGGCGTGACACTGCCACTTTTCTTATCAAGAAAACGTATACTCATGACAAAACAAATATTTAAAAAAAAAAATTTTTTTAAATTATTTTTTTCTTTTTTTTTTTAATACATACGTAAAACCTAAAATATTTTTTATGAATACGGCCCTTAAGCATTACAGCAAACTACATTATTGCAGTCTGCATGCGCAATAAGCTTATATTAACGACTGTCAAGCTCTATTGCCAGGCACATACGTACATAAGTATGATGCCTAATAAAATGACGTATACATATTTACAGGACTGTGATAAAATATGTAGTTATAATAATTAAAAAAAATTTTTGTTTGCCTATAACTTTACTGATTAGAGCCCTCTGTATCCACAATTTTTCCCGAATATCTCTAAAGGCATATTATATCTATAAATAGTAGCAAAGGTACCTATAAATTATTCTATGGCTGAAAAATGTTAATTTTGGTGGTAAAAATATTGGATAGAGAGGCAGTCGCGTTTATTTGTTCATATCTTGGCCAAATTTAAATAAAATATTAACAACTAATGTAAAATAAATAAGTTTACAAGGCTTTTATTTACAAATATTTTACACAAAGTATGGCAAATACATATTAAAAAAGAACATTGAAATTAAAAGTGAACAAAGCTAGTTTTATTTTGTCATAATTAATTTTTAAATTAAAGATTTTTTTAACAAATTAAAAAAAATATATGTTAAAAAGCAAGTAAGAGTGCTATATTCGGCCGTGCCGAATCTTATATACCCTTCACAACGTGTAGTTATGCAATAACAATTATTGTATCACCATTCATCTCATATGAAATACGTACATACATATAAAAAACATGCATATTTAAAAAGCATCCCATTGTACAATTATAAATTGAGTTGACTTATGTATGTAAAAAAAAAAAAATAAAAAAAAAATAATAATAAAAATCTATATCTATATATATAAAAGTGAAACTCTGTGTGTGTGTGTGTTAGCTATAGACTCCGAAACTGTAAAACCGATCGGACTCAAACTTGGGCAAGTTGTTGTACACATACCAGGAAGTATTTATGGGTGGAAAAAAGTGGGCGGGGCCACGCCCATAAAAAATTAGTTATCAGTTTTAGCTACTTGCACTTGCCCGATTTTTCTGAAACTTTGCACACATATTGAGCTGTCATGACTTTATAATTTCGTGATTAAAAAAGTGGGCAGGGTCACGCCCATAAAAAAAGTTATAATTTTGAGGTTCTTGCACTGGACCGATTTTTCTGAAACTTTGCACACATATCGAGCTGTCATGACTAAATAATCTCGTGATAAGAAAAGTGGGCGGGGCCACGCCCCTAAAAAAGTTTTAATTTTGAGGTACTTGCACTGGACCGATTTTTCTGAAACTTTGCACACATATTGAGCTGTCATGACTTTATAATTTCATGATTAAAAAAGTGGGCAGGGCCACGCCCATAAAAAAAGTTATAATATTGAGGTACTTGAACTTCACCGATTTTTCTGAAACTTTGCACACACATATTGAGCTCTCATTATAATACAATATCGTGATTAGAAAAGTGGGAAGTGCCATGCCCATAAAAAAGTTATAATATTAAGCTTCTTGCACTTGACCGATTTTTCTGAAACTTTGCACACATATTGAACTCTCATGAGTATATAGTTTCGTGATTAAAATGGTAGGCGGGGCCACGCCCATAAAAAATTATAACTTTGAGGTACTTGCTCTGGACCGATTTTGGTGATGACTATACAATTTCGTGATTAGAAAAGTGGGCAGTGCCACACCCACTTGATATTTATTTTAAATTCAGAATGCATTTATATTCATTAAGGGGCGTAACAACGCGCGCCGGGCTTTTCTAGTATTATATAAAATAACAAGTAACAAGTAATATTCGGCCGTGCAGAATCACCATTACATTGTATCACCATTCATCTCATATAAAAGTCGTACATACATGTAAAAAACATGTGTTTATAAAAAAAATTTAAAAAAAACAATAAAAAAATAAATAAAAAAAAATAAAAAAAAAAATTTTTTTTTAAAAAATTAAAAAAATATATAAAAAAAAATAATAAATTTGAATTATAAAAATTAAATGAAAGAATAAATGAACTTAAGCCAAAAAAAAAATGGTTCACATATATAATATTAAGTAAAAAGTTCGAATAAAATATAAATATATAAAAAATAATAAATATAAATATATATAAAATAAAAATAAAAAAATTTGTTTGGCTCAGCTGGGATTCGATGACACGTTTACTCTAACCAGTATACATATATGTATGTTGTTGTTGTAATTGTGAAAAACGAGGTGGTTGGGGTTTTTTGCTCATATCTCAGAAAGTTATAGGGCGATTGTGCTGAATTTCAGTAGCGATTCATTCCCAGATATTTCCAAGAGATTGATACCATTTACAGATCTGAGGAACATATAGTTGTTTCTAAAAGTTGATTTCAACCAACACACGGACAGACTGACAGAGCTTAATCGACTCCCCTATTCATAAGCTTTTAGAAAATATATACTTTATGGGGCGGAAATGAAAATTGTAGAAATTTCACACGGAATGACAAACCTATATGTATGTACCCTTTTTCACTGTGTGAAGGGTATAAAAACAAAAATATCAGCTATTATTATAGATTTGAATATGAAATTTTTTACGTTATTTTCTGGTAAATTTGTAAAAATAAATTAATGTAAAAAAATTAAAAAGTAATAAATAATTTTGGATTATTACGAGTTTATTATGTAGTATTAAGAGTTTGTTCTGTAGCGATAAAAAAAAACACCGTCCTTAATTTCTAATTTAACACTATACTGAAAAAATCGTTTAATTAAAACTAGTAGAAGTCGATAATGAACTTAAAATGGGCGTGGTCCGTTCACTTTTCTAATTATTTTTTTGTATGATTAGAGGAACTGTGGGTGCGTGAAAAGTTTAAAAGAATCAAAGAAATGGCTAAAAAAAGATTTTTTATGTTGTGGAACTCATTGTGTGTGCAAAGTTTGAATTTGATGGGTCAGCTAAATATGAGTTGCGTTAGAAAATTCCATTAAATTAAATTATACATTCCATTAAATTGATACATACAAGTTAAAGGAATATTACAACAGCAGATACATAAGACTAAAGTTTAGGCTATAAGTTTAAAAATTAAACTTTACTTATCCTTATTCTTTGCTTGAAAAGTTCGAAGCTTTTGACTTACTGTCTGCCGTATAATAAGTCTACAATGGGATATGAAAAAATGCAAAATAAACAAAAAATAGCAAAAAAAAAAAAAAAAATAATCAATAACAAACATAGAACTGTTATCTCTAAGGACTTGATGAGATAATTTTATTATATTACTCTATAAGTGCATGTATGCAACTGTTACAAGTAGTTATCGTAAGTAGTTCTCATTAAGAAGATATTCCTACAGACATCGGTCAAGAACAGAGCTGCCAAGCAACAATTATTTATACTAAAACTGTCATTCAAAACTGTAATAATAGCGGGATGTATTTATTGAACTTACTGATTAGAGTTTATTTAAAATTTTCTACATATTGCTTAAAGCAATACATATTTAAATATAGTATTAAAAATCTTGAAAAATATTTAGATTTTCATCTTATAAACTAAATAATAAATATGTTTTTACAAATGTTGTGTTTAAGAAAAGTAAAATCTATTTTATTTTTACTGAATACAAATTTCACGACTTTTTACAATCATAACTGGCATCCCTTATCAAGAGACATGGAAAATTCTTTGATAAGAAATCAAACTTATTGAGACAGAAAGAGACCTGCAAAAAATAGGCCAAACTAATTGAAACTTTAGATCCCAAACTGAAAAAAAAATATATATCTAGCACATTGGAATTGTATATAAAGTGCAATAGAACTGTTAGACAAATTTATTTAACAAAAACAATTTAAGTTAATTAAACATACAAACATTTTAAAGTTGAAGGAAGCATTTGATATTCACAAGTACAAACGTGTAATATAATTGAAAGGTTGAACATCATGATTTTGGATAATAAATTAGAAGCACCCACCTATTTAAACAAGGATTTTTTCAAAGCGGCATTAGAGGATGGTTTACGTGAAAAAATTGTGAACATTAAAAAAGTGGCTATTGCAGAGTCAAACGGAGGTGGAGAAAATTATTGCAGTAAAATTTATCGCGTCAAAACGTTATATAATAGAAATAAAAACCAATTCGACGAAGAGATGGAATTGATCGTAAAAAGTATTGCAATTACTCCAGCGACACAATTTTTAGAAGATCTAGCTGTATTTTTAAAAGAAAAAATATTTTATTTGGATGTCTTGGAAAAATTGGAATTACTGATTGCTGACGGTTCAAAATTCGGAGCAAAGTAAGTGAATATTATTTTGTGTGCTTGAGATTATACAAAAAATTAATCATGGGCAAGTCTGAGTAATCTATAATAGACCTGAGACCTGTTGTAACTAAAATTAAAATAACCTGCGGGAAATTTGTAACAATTGTCCTTAACGTATTTGTCACGTGATTTTTAAAAATGAAAAAAGTACAAAAAATTATTAGTTCTAAAAAATTTAATATTAAAACCCTGTCTTTCAATCTCTTTAAGTTGTAAATAAAATCCTTAAAATAAAATTGAAACGGGGTAGTTTCATCGACAAAAATTAAAAAATTTAATATTTAAAACTTAAACTTTTTTATTTATAGGTTTAAAGGTGTAATATAATTAAAAAAATGCTTATGTTTTGATAAACTATTATTTTAAAAATATGTATCATTTTAACACGTAACAAATCTTAGTTTCGCAACATAGGAAATCAATTTATCGGGACATTAATTAGCAAGAGTTTTACAATAAAAATCCCATATTATTTTATTAATGTTTATTTAATTATATTTCTTATTTGGTTTACTTTTTAAGACTAAAAAAAAAATTGCCCGCTACTTTGTAATTAGGACATTTGGTAACTGACAAAACGGCTGCCAATTAAAAAAAGCTGTTGCCGAACTTAAATTCTATTGCTCTACAATAAATACCAGATATGAACCGATTTTTATTTTCTCTCGCACACAATTGGAAAGAAAAACAGAGGCACGCTTATCAACGAAAGAGCCACAGAATGTTGTTATATAAGACTTTTATATATATAAGGCTTATTTCCTTGGAAATTCGGTTTTTCAGCTGAATTTTCAGTAAAAATTTTAGGCCAAATTTTGAGAATAAAAAGTCACAATATGCATAGATTTTTATTTTTTTTTTGTTTATTTTATTTATTGTAATAACTTATTGCTTACTAATGTGAAGGAATCGATGCAGTTTTTAGTCAAAATAGAGATAATCGGTAGGAAAAAGGTCTTCAAAGTCAAACAATTATAGTTTTAGATTGGGGTTCTAAGCTTAACACATTTATTTAATTACAAGTTAAATCATTAAAATAAATAAATTAATAAAATGGAAAAAATATTAAAAAAGTAATATCATAGACAAAAAACTGAAAACCGCTTTACCGGTTACAGAAGATAAAGAATCGGTTTATTGTTTTGCTGGACGTTGACAAAACTTGCAAGCTTTAGCGACATTTACCAGACTGAAACAAAGTTTCGCAAAACCCAAAAATGACCTACACTGTGTTGTAAACCGCCCATCCATCCTAGTGCAATCTAAGAAAAAACAAGTAAGCGCTATATTCGGCCGTGCCGAATCTTATATACCCTTCACAACGTGTAGTCATGCAATAACAGTAGTTTGTATCACCATTCATCCCATATGAAATACGTACATACATATAAAAAACATACATATATAAAAACAACCCATTTTAAAATTATAACTTTACGTATGTATGTTAACAGAAAAAATAAAAAAAAAAATAAAATGTAAAAAAAATTAAAAAAAAATTTTTTTTTAAAAATAATTAAAAAATATATAATAAATATAAAACAAAAAAAAAATTAAAAAAGAAATATAAAAAAAATTTTTTTTGGCTCAGCGTTTGTATGTATGTATGTTGTTGTTGTAATGTTGTTTTTGTGAAAAAAAAATCGAGGTGGTCGTGGGTTTTTACTCATATCTCAGTTGTTTATGTACCGATGTTCCTGATTTTCAATACCGATCTGAATATTTCTGATATTTTAATACCTCATCCGGGTTCAAGTGATGTCGGGGGGCTTCAAAAAGTTGATTTCAGCATACACACGGACAGACGGACGGACAGACTGACAGAGCTTAATCGACTCCCCTATTCATAAGCTTTCAGAAAATATGTACTTTATGGGGTCGGAAATCAAAATTGTAGAAATTTCACACGGAATGACAAACCTATATATGACCTTTTTCACTGTGTGAATGGTATAAAAAGAGAAAAAAACGATGTTACAATGTAGAATACAATATTGTTTATAACTTTTAATTTATAAATTTTATTTAACCTTTATTTTCTATTATTATTATTATTATTATTATTATTATTATTTTAGATGCTTGTATACAACACGAGAGCCAATGCAAACGATTGTTTTTAACGATCTAACACAGAGTGGATATAAATTAGCCAGTCGGCAAATAGGTCTGGATGAAGAACACTGCATTATATTATTAAAGAAATTGGCCAAATTGCATGCATCTTCCATGGTTTTGCTGGAAAGAGTATGTGAAATTTCATCAATGAACATTATTAATGAAACTTATAATTACTAATTAAATGTATTTGTGTATGTATTTCGAAAGGATTCTGGGATTAAGAAACACTTTCTAACTGGAATGTTGGATGAAACTTACATACGTACAAGTGAGAGATTTATTAATTTTATGACTTTATTATTGAGAACGTTGGCGGATTTGGTTTTTACCTGGGAGGGTTATGAACAAATATCTGAAAAATTGCATAGACACTGTGATAATTTAATAGAAAACTTGGTAAAAACTGGCAAAGAACATCCCGATGAAATAACTGTATTGAATCATGGCGATTTATGGGTAAACAACTTCTTATTCAAATATGCCGATGATCAGTCACTAAGTCCTGTCGATGCATTATTTGTATGTTTAATTAAATTTCGAACAAATATTGCTCTTATAAATACCAACCATACATATGTACATATTTGTATGTATTTTTATTTATATATTTTGTTAACAGGTAGATTTTCAAAATAGTTTCTTTGGAAGTCCAGGATGTGACATTAACTTTTTTCTAAACAGCAGCGTTCAACTAGATGTTTTAGTAAATCGTCGCAGCTTTTTGATAGAATCCTACTATGAAACTTTAAGAGATTCTTTAATAATGATGCACTATAGTCACATCCCATCGTTAGATGATATCAATATGGAAATAAGCTCACGTGAACTTTATGGTTTTTTTTCATCGTACTCTTTCTTGCCTATGGTTGCTATGAGAAAGGAAGACTCTGAGGACAACAGCATTGAAGCATTTGCAAATAAGGATTTTGCAGCTAAAAAAGTTAAAATCATGTTTGCATCAAATCCAAGAACAACAGACACTTTAAAATATACATTAAAACGATTTGATGAATTAAAAATATTTGACTAATTTTTAATTTTATACAAATACATTAAATACATCACATGTACATACTATTTCAAAAGTTCTTATTTTTATATTTATTTATATTTTATTGCATTTTTGTTTTGTACGAGAAAATTGATAGTATGAACACCATGGTGTAATCCTTAGTTCGTAAATACCATTGAAACATAAATACCAGAGGCCGAAAATAACGATTGTAATAGTAATTTTAAATAAACATTTGATAAACTGTTATTTCTAATTTATTTAAAACCAAGGAAATGAAACATAACAAATATTTTTAAGATCTGCCTCTAAATACAATTCGCAAAAGTTTTTTTTTTTGTTTTCGCAGTTTGCTTGCAGGAATACACTTTATTCGAATATGTACGACGCAGTTTTTTTGCTCATAAGGCGGTACGGTCTACGATAAATACGTAAATATATATAAGTATTAACTTTTCTTGCGTCTTTTCTTAGAAATACCTGAGCCTAATGAAATTTCCCTTTTCGGGAAAAAAATTTTTTTTTCTACCCTTTTCAACAAATAAATTGACTGACTGCATTAGTGGTTATGCATTCATTTATAAATTCATGGCTATGCTTATGCATATTTAAATAACATTTTATTACTTCGTTGGAATTATTAGAGATTAACGTTAAAATTTTTAATACAACATTTAAGTTAAATTTTATACGAAGTTGTATCCACGTTTGAATTTTTGGCTGAGATACAAGCAAAAAAAAAAACATGACTGCCTCAGATTTTTCCATGTTTTTGGCTTAAAAATTAACGCTTGATAATTATCATGTTTTTTGTTAGTTTATTTTAGTAAATAAGAAAAATTGTTTTGTATATAAACTAAGTACTAACAGCTTCTTATTAAAAATCATAGTGACATTCGTAGTCTTAAAAATTCGTCCGGTTTGAGGCTGACTAAGATATAAGTACATTAATAGCTGTCATCGGTTGTTTTTCTGGTATTGAACATCGATTTTTTTCAGCTCCCAGACAACCAGCAGCTTTGGTATGGGCTTGCTTGGCCAGCAAAACACAATACATCATAAAACAAAGTTATACAAATGCATAATGACCGCAACCACAAAATGGCGTAGAAAAAATTTTAATATTTGTATGTATGTATATCTCAAACCTAATAATTAAAAATTTATCCCCTTTCTCATGACAGCACGAAATATTAGTATCAAATGAAAGGGATTGAATATGTCGCAAATTATGAAAAAATTCAAGATCCGAGATTTTTATTTTAATTCAATGACCGATATATTTATTTATTTAATTTATTTATTAATAATCGGTAAGCCTTATAGTATTAATGACACTTTTAATTTCTAATGCTATAATTATTATATACCCTAAATGTAAAATTCAAATTTATGTATATAAGATATATACATATATATCTGTCATGAACATGAAAAGTTTCCCCTAAAAACACAAAGTATGTTATGTACCACTTTCCCCAAAAGAACTCGAAATATTAAAGACCTGACATTTTTTTATTCTTAAATTTCCCAGGAGAGTGTGCAAAGTGTCTGTCGTTGTAAGGTAAGATAGAGTTCCAAATTCGGCAGACTCTTACTGCAAATGAACCTCAGGTACCTGACACACTGTTCCCAGTTTTTAGAAGTTTATCCCTAAATGTGGGATTTTTTTTAATGATTTAATGTAATTTTTACAATTCAATTGTTTGTAATTTTAATATCCTTATTATAACGGAATGTAACAACATAAAACTATACAAAAATTTGCAGCAGATTACGGTGTGCACCTTAACAATCTTTTAAATTGTCATACATAATTCAATAGATTTTCTGATATTCTAAAACTCCTTAATACAAAACCATGTTCAACAAGATCTAAAGATTTTAATTCTTGAGTTTTTCAAATTATGTATAATTATTAATAATACACAAGGTATTTAAAACAAGTAAGAGCGCTATATTCGGCCGTGCCGAATCTTATATACCCTTCACAACGTGTGGTCATGCAATAACAGTAGTTTGTATCACCATCCCATATGATATACGTACATACATATAAAAAGATACATATATAAAAACATTCCATTGTAAAATTATAAATTCACGTATGTATGTTAAAAAAAAAAAAAAAAAAAAAAAAAAATTAAAAAAAAAATTAAAAAAAAAAATTAAAAAAAACAAGTAAGAGTGCTATATTCGGCCATGCCGAATCTTATATACCCTTCACAACGTGTAGTCATGCAATAACAGTTGCTTGTATCACCATTCATCCCATATGAAATACGTACACGTATGTATGTTAAAAAAAAACGAAAAAAAAAAAAAAAAAATTAAAAAAATTTAAAAAAAAAATTAAAAAAAAAATTAAAAAAAAAAATTAAAAAAAAAAAATTATTTTATATATAATATACATATATAAAACAAACAAAAAAATAAAAAAAAAAATTAAAAAAAAAAAATTAATAATAAAAATATAAATAATATATTAAATAAAAAATAAAAAAATAAATAAAAAAAAATATTAAAAAAAAAATTTTTTAAAAAATTAAAAAAAAATTTTTTTTGGCTCAGTTGGGATTCGATGCCACGTTTTCTCTAACCAGTATACACGTTTGTATGTATGTATGTTGTTGTTGTAATGTTGTTTTTGTGAAAAAAAAATCGAGGTGGTCGTGGGTTTTTCCTCATATCTCAGTTGTTTATGTACCGATGTTTCTGATTTTCAATAGCGATCTACTCCCGAATATTTCTGATATTTTAATACCTTACCCGGGTCCAACCTATGTCGAGGGGCTTCAAAAAGTTGATTTCAACATACACACGGACAGACGGTCAGACGGACAGACGGACAGACTGACAGGGCTTAATCGACTCCCCTATTCATAAGCTTTCAGAAAATATATACTTTATGGGGTCGGGAATGAAAATTGTAGAAATTTCACACGGAATGACAAACCTATATATACCCTTTTTCACTGTGTGAAGGGTATAAAAATTATTATATATATAAAACAAAAAAAAAATAAAAAAAAAAATTTAAAAAAAAAATAATAAAAATATAAATAACATTTTAAATAAAAAATAAAAAAAAAAAAAATTTTTTTGGCTCAGCTGGGATTTGATGCCACGTTTTCTCTAACCAGTATACATGTTTGTATGTATGTATGTTGTTGTTGTAATGTTGTTTTTGTGAAAAAAAAAATCGAGGTGGTCGTGGGTTTTTGCTCATATCTCAGTTGCTTATGTACCGATGTTTCTGATTTTCAATACCGCTCTACTCCCGAATATTTCTGATATTTTAATACCTTACCCGGGTCCAACCTATGGGGGGGGGCTTCAAAAAGTTGATTTCAATATACACACGGACAGACGGTCAGACGGACAGACTGACAGAGCTTAATCGACTCCCCTATTCATACGCTTTCAGAAAATATATACTTTATGGGGTCGGAAATGAAAATTGTAGAAATTTCACACGGAATGGCAAACCTATATATACCCTTTTTCACTGTGTGAAGGGTATAAAAACGTTTCTTTTTTACATTTTTTTAAAGCATTTTCCCTATATTTATTATAAGCAATAATCAATTGGTTTTAAATACAAGTATATATAGGTGTTATATATGTATACATGTACATTCATTTTCAATAGAAATAATCTGATTTTTTTTTAAAACGCTAAAGAGTCAAAACACCTACTTCAAAAGATCCGTTTTGCTAGCTAGATCAATAAAAAAAATTTATAATTCCAAAGATCCATATTTTATCTGCATGACAAATTTTCATAAATGAAAACCCTAATTTGAGAATAAAATTTCATAATTATTAATTTAACTAACCAAGCCCGGTGCTCGTTGTTACGCCCCTTAATAAATAAAAATGCATTCTGAATTTTAATTGAATATCAAGTGCAAGAAGCTAAATGTTATAACTTTTTTTTAATGGGCGTGGCACTGCCCACTTTTCCAATCACGGAACTGTATAATCATGAAAGCTCAATATGTGTGAAAAGTTTCAGAAAAATCAATCTAGTACAAGTAGCTAAAAACTAAAAATTATTTTTTATGGTCGTAGCCCCGCCCACTTTTTACCACCCATAAACACTCCCTGAAATGTGTACAACAACTTGCCAAAGTTTGAGTCCGATCGCCTTTACGGTTTCGGAGTCTATAGCTAACACACACACAGATAGAGTTTCACTTTTATATATATACATAGATAGATGTGCTCTTTTTTCACACAGTGAAAAAGGGTGTATATAGGTTTGTCATTCCGTGTGAAATTTCTACAATTTTCATTTCCGACCCCATAAAGTATATATTTTCTGAAAGCTTATGAATAGGGCAGTCGATTAAGCCCTGTCAGTCTGTCCGGGTGTATGTTGAAATCAACTTTTTGAAGCCCCCCGAAATCGCTTGGACCTTTGGTGAGGTATTAAAATATCAGAAATATTCGGGAGTAGATCGGTATTGAAAATCAGAAACATCGGTTCATAAACAACTGAGATATGAGCAAAAACCCACGACCACCTCGATTTTTTTTTCACAAGAACAACATTACAACAACAACATACATACATACAAACTTGTATATTGGTTAATGTAAACGTGGGATCGAATCCCAGCTGAGCCAAAAAAAATTTTTTTTTAAAATTTTTTTTTTATTTTATATTTAATATATTATTTATATTTTTATTATTGTTTTTTAATTTTTTTTTTATTTTTTTTTTGTTTTATATTTATTATTTATATTGTAATTATTTTTTTTTTACATTTTTTTTTTAACTTTTATTTTTATTTTTTTATATATTTTTATATTTTTTTTAAATTTTTTTTACATACATACGTGAATTTTTAATTTTACAATGGGATGTTTTTATATATGTATGTTTTTATATGAATGTACGGATTTCATATGAGATGAATGGTGATACAAACTACTGTTATTGCATGACTACACGTTGTGAAGGGTATATAAGATTCGGCATGGCCGAATATAGCACTCTTACTTGTTTAAATTCAAACAATCATTTTGAGTAAAAATTTTACATGTGTTTTGTTATTGTAACAAAAACAAATTACACTTACAAAACTTCCACTCAATGCGATCGCTTGGATTGTAAAAACAGCACATAAGTATCAACGTGATATGTATTGTTTATGTATTTGAGCAGGTAAATATGAAACGAAATAGCAGCTAGCTAGTGAGGAGATATACTCTTTAACGTTTATAGCATTCGTCAGTTTGATTTTGAACGTTAAGCGAGTGGGACGATTTATTTAACTTTCCGATATTTAAAACAACCGAAAAACGCCGAATGCAATATATTTCTTAATTTTTTAATAATAATAAAAAATACTAATAAAAATGTATAAACAATTTATGAATATATCAATACTTATTCACACAAACGAATTATTTAATTTGTTAATACGTAAATTAAACAAATCAAATTATTAAATACGAAAGAAAAGTGAAAATAATTTATAGTGAAATGTGTAAAAGAAATACATGTCCGTATGTATGTTTGTATATAAATTTATATAAAATTAAAAAAAAGTTGAGATAAAATATTCTCGTTTAACGCGTGTCAAGCAGCGTAGTAAAAGTTTACACACTCAAGTTTTTTATGGTAACATACATACATATGTATGTGTGTACATACTTAAAAACATACACATAATTCCTACATAAATTTAAAAAATAATACCCTACACATGTACATAAATTGATGAATTAAAAATATCAGAAAACATACATACAGTTAGTTATTGCTTTATATAAAGACAAGATAATAAAATATATAAATACAAGAGTAATTTGTCTTAAGCCAACACGTTTTCTAAAAAAGATATGGCTTAATGTTGTACAACAATTATTAATGCTTTTTACGCAAATATTATAACGTATTTATCTCTTATAAAGATACTTTATGGAAAGCAACGTGGTTTTGCATGCTACATAATTCAAAGTATGCGCGTGACACTCTACCAAATTTAGACTTAACTAAATAACACGTTAAATCAAAAAGTCCTTAAGTCTCTACGATTCGTTCAAAGTAAAAAAAAAGAAAAATATATCATCTAAACCGTGCATTGTATCAAACAGTATCGTCATTAAAAATCAAAAATAAACACCTACATACATATATCGTGAGTGATTAATTTTTAACGCGGAAAACAATTATACAAACAATAAAACAAAACAAAACAAATATTGCAAAAAAAATTAATCAATATGTTTTTTTCTATGAATTATATGGATTACATACCTCTTTTGCCAATCTGTGCACCCATTATTGCACTTGTTATTTTTGGAATACTAAAATCGAAAAGTAAGTTTTCAATTAAAACAACACCAATTGTTGAATTCACGAGGTGTCCCTAATGTCGTTTTGTCATAATGTCATACCTATATTTTTCAAAACTTTAAAAATTCCACAATTAATTATACCTACAATACCTTTTGTTCATTTTAAAATTTTACGAAATTATGACAGTAAGACACTTAGGACTTCTTGTGAATACAGTAAATAATTTTCTTAAACTCATAATAAAGCACACCAACATTTACTATAGATGATTCATAAGCACATTTCACGCATCAATACTCATGTACATATTTACACACACAAACACACTTATATGAAAAGCACGTGCATTAGGGCACAACAAAATATTTAAAAAATGTTGTCAACAGGTATGTATGTATGTATTTAATACGTTTTAAATGCACGATTTTTATACTTGTAAACATGTAATAAATAACAATACAAATTTTTTGGTGAAGATAGCGAAGCGCTCCTAATGAATAAATAAAATAAAAATATATGGGTTATTCACAAGGTGTCTTATCATGTCATATTGTCCTATTGTCCTAAAATTTTACAATGGTTTAAAAATGTTGTTGTTGCTTTTCAAACAAAAAGTGTCTTATAATAATAGAACTTTGTACGCTATGTTTATTGTGCTGTCGTATTTAAAAGGCAGAGACCTGCGCTAAACGGCTAAGCCAAGCCGCAACAGTTTTTGTAAGCTGTCGCCGTTTATTGTATAATTTTATCGGGCCGACTGTAAAATTTAAGTAAAATTTGTTAATTTTAAAGAAAAATTATTATTAATCAATTTATTGGGAACTCTTATTTCTCAAATGATTTTTAAACTATTCTCAAACAATTGACATTGAAGAAATATTTTTTTTCCAATGATTCTCAATTTTCAACCAAATTTTATTAATTTTCTAATATTTTGTTTATGCACTAGCACGGGCCAAAGACAAAATACTTTTATAGACGACGTTGGGTGTTTTATTATTTTTCGTACATGTAGGTGTATATTTTGGGCACTCGAAACCCTCTTAACAACTACGATTTAATCCAGGTTTTTATATAGTTGTGTGCCGAATTCATTTTAGTAATAAAAATCCAAACACCCAAACATTTAAATATACAAATACTAGCTTGTGCCCGCGACTTCGTCTGTGTAGTTATCGAGAAAAAAGGTAGACTTAGTATTAACAACAAAAATAAAAATATTTACAACACAAACAACCCGTTTAGGATGTGTGATTATCGTGATAAAAAGTATCATATGTGTTAATCTAGGTTGTTATCTATCTATGTGCCGATTTTCATTTAGTTCCGTTCAGCTGTTTTTGCGTGATTGAGTAACAAATATCAAAATATACAAACATTCACATTTATTATATTATAGTAGTATTCACATTTATGAAATTTAATTTATTTATTTCAACTAAACGACAATAAATTAGAAAACAAGTTTTCCATTTGCAGAAAAATTTTTTTCAGTGTGTTTTATAATTATTATTTTTTGTTTTGTTGAAATAATACTAGCTAGACCTTACTCAATACAAAAGAAAGTGCGGTTTTCAGTTTGCGTATACAAATTAATTTAAATTGTTGGTGTAATCATTTACATACATACATAATTAAATTCATCTGAATGGAATCTTTATTTTGTTTAATTTGATGGTGATGAACTTAACCGCATGATTAGCATAAATGTATCTTCATTGTATCTTTGAGCGAATGAAATATTTATGTAACAGAAACATTTTGGTTGTTTTTGACATCATTTTTTAAACTCTAAATCAAATTTCAAATGCTTTTTTTACACAAAAAAAAAAAAGAGAAATAAAACAATAAATAACATTTTGACCTTCAAATGACCACAATATTGTGATGATATACACATACATATGTACATATTTATATTTATTAATGCCGAAAAAGTGAATAAATTGTTTGAATGTTTGACGTTTCTAAAATTTCTAAGCACTAACAAATAATGTCAGTTGATCAATAAAACAAACAACAGATTGAAATATAAGTATGTATGCATATCGCTATTCATATTGTACAATAAACATACATACATACATTTTGTATACATAACACAAAACAGAATTGAAATATCTTTAAAACATACTACACAGGAAAAAAATTTTTTTTTATGTTTGGAATTGATTTGGCTGATTTAAAAAAAAAGTTTATTGAACATTTTAAAATTGTGAATTCTTGACCTGACTCTACAAACAGAAATAATTATTACATTTGGGAATGCATAAAAGCTGGATTAAAATTGGTTAGTATCTTTCGTACCAAACCATATTTATTCATCAGGTAGTCTTGATTCGTCAGCTGATTAATTTTTTCATCACTTATTTTAAATTTCAGCTGTCAAAATGCATAAATAAAAAACAATTTTCTCTCTTTTCTAATTTATTTCAAACTAGCCAAGCCCGGCGCGCGTTGCTACGCCCCTTAGTGAATAAAAATACATTCTGAATTCTAATTGAATATCAAGTGCAAGAAGTTAAAAATTATAACTTCTTTTTATGAGCGTGGCACTGCCCACTTTTCTAATCACGAAACTGTATAGTCATGAAATCTCAATATGTGTGCAAAGTTTCAGAAAAATCATTGAAGCTCAAGTAGCTGAAAATTATAATTTTTTTTATGGGCGAGACACTGCCCACTTTTCTAATTAAGAAATTGTATAGTCCTGATAACTCAATATGTGTGCAAAGTTTCACAAAAATCGGTCCAGAGCAAGTACCTCAAAATTATAACTTTTTTTATGGGCGTGGCCCTGCCCACTTTTCTAATCACGAAATTATATAGTTATGACAGCTCAATATGTGTGTGCAAAGTTTCAGAAAAATCGATCTAGTGCAAGTAGCTAAAAATTATTTCTTATGGGCGTGGCCCTGCCCACTTTCTTAATCACGAAATTATTTAGTCATGACAGGTCGATATGTGTGCAAAGTTTCAGAAAAATCGGTTCAGCGCAAAAACCTCAAAATTATAACTTTTTTTATGGGCGTGGCCCTGCCCACTTTTTTAATTACGAAATTATGAAGTCATGACAGCTCAATTTGTGTGCAAAGTTTCAGAAAAATCGGTTCAGTGCAAGTACCTCAAAATTAAAACTTTTTTAGGGGCGTGGCCCCGCCCACTTTTCTTATCATGAAATTATTTAGTCATGACAGCTCGATATGTGTGCAAAATTTCAGAAAAATCGGTCAAGTTCAAGTAGCTAAAACTGATAACTAATTTTGTATGGGCGTGACCCCGCCCACTTTTTGCCACCCATAACACTCCCTGGAATGTGTACAACAACTTGCCAAAGTTTTAGTACGATCGGTTTTACAGTTTCGGAGTCTATAGCTAATACACACACAGAGTTTCACTTTTATATACATAGATGTCAAAATCCATATATAAACAAGTAAGAGCACTATATTCGGCTGTGCCGAATCTTTTATACCCACCACCAATTTTTTGTACATTTAAAGCACAACATTTATTATTTTGTTACTCATTACGGAATAATAAAATATGTATCACTTTCTTTGTAGAGGGTGGTTAAATTTTAAGGGCCCATGTTGAAGGTGAACTACACCTAGTCTTCCAATTTGTTTCTGCATTTCATTTGACATTTCTCAATCTCAAACTTACTCAATTTGATCCGTGGAAAGATAAAAATGGGCATTAAAAAGCAAACAGCATTTTGTGCACTTCCTAATTTTTTTAATCAACAAAATCGTTCAAATTCGTCCACAATCGGGAGAATTGTAAAACATATATAAATTTCTGCAAAACAGGTCTGTATAAAATGTTAGAAAATCTGTGAATGCCTTCTTAGTTCGTTGAATGGGAACCATTGCTGTTTTTTGCGATAGTGTGGCAAAAGAGCAGTCAACCTCGACTC